>CAMZMU010000057.1:13539687-13817448 GCA_947311845.1 Poa pratensis
GCCAGAGTCAAAACCTCACTGACATAATAAACCGGCCTTTGAACCAGATGCTCCTTTCCTTCTTCTTTTCGCTCCACCACAACAACTGCACTTAACTGCTCGGAATTGGCAGCGATGTACACCAGCATGAGCTCCTTGGAGCTGGAGCAGCTAAGATTGGTGCTTTCGATAATGTTTCCTTCAATGTCTCCAGGGCTTTATCAGCTTCCTCATCCCAAACAAATTTATCTGACTCTTCAAGTCGGTCTAAAGGAATGCTTTCTCTCCCAGTCGGGATTTGAATCTACTCAACGCAGCCACGCAGCCCGTGATCTCTCTGGACGACCTTCAATTCAGTCGGCTTTCCCAACCTATTGATTGCTGCTATCTTTTCCGGTTTGCTTCAATCCCACGCTCGGACACAATAAAGCCGAGTAATATTCCTGATGGAACTCCAAACACACTTTTTTGGTTAAGCTTCATCTGATACCTCCTTAAGTTAGCAAAAGTTTCTCTCAAATCATCAATAAATTCTCAGCCTTCTTTGTCTTGATCACCACATCATCAACGTACGCGTGCACGTTTCGATCTATCTGCTTCTCAAAACAATTCTGGATGCACCTCTGATAAGTTGCTCCAGCATTCTTCAGTCCAAATGTCATGTTCTTGTAACAAAAAGCTCCAAATGGGGTGATAAATGATGTCTTCTCCCAATCTTCCTCTGCAAGCTTGATTGATGATATCCTGTAATATGCATCCAGGAAACACAAAAGATCACTACCTGCACAGCATCTATATTTGATCAATCCTTGGTAACGCAAACGGATCCTTCGGACAATGCTTGTTCAAAACTTGTGAAATCAATACACTCCTCCACTCACTGTTCTTTTTCAACACTAGAACCGGGTTAGCCAACCACTTTGGATGTAACACTTCCTAATGAATCCTGTGGCGAGTTAAACGAGCTATCTCTTCTCCTACAACCTTTCTTCTTTCCTCATTCAATCTGCGCAATCCCTGTTTAATCGGTCTTGCTTTAGGATCAACAAGTAAGCGGTGCTCAGCGAATTCAGTCGGGTATGCCTGGCATGTACACTAGGTTTCCATGCAAAGACATCTCGATTCTCACGGATGAATTCGATGTCGCGCTTTCCTATTTGTCAGTCAGATTTGACCCGATAGAGAACTGCTTGAGACGAATCACCCAGCACGAAGTCAATCATCTTGGTATCTTGAGCCACTTTGAATTTCGCCCTCTCTTCGGTCATTGGTTTCTTCAAATTGTCCCATCATACGGGTTTGTGGTTAGCTTTGTAGTAATTCAACTCCTCTTCGCACAGGCTGTTCTGCCATAACAGCATCACCTTCCTCACATTGTAACGCCAACTCACCGACTGCCATTGACTGTGATAATACCGTTTGGACCTGGCATCTTCATCTTTAGGTACACATAACACGGCCTCGCCATGAATCTGTAATTAACCTTTGATTCTCCAAACGCGATGACGAGGTAAGACTCATCAAGACCCATGGTTAAGGTCCCTAGGTTATGAATATGGGGGAGAGAAACGTGGTAGAGCTGGAAGTATCGTCGGCTGACAAGCGGGCAAAGATTTTACCCAGGTTCAGGGCCCTCGTGTGGAGGTAAACACCCTACTATCCTGCCTGTCTGTTATTGATTTGTGAATATGATGGTTACAAGGATCCCGGCGAGATGTCGATCTCGCTAGGGTTTGTGGCTCTGGTGGTCGTTGTCTGGTTCGATGGCCCTCCAGTCCTTAAATAATAGGCTGGGTCTCGGGTGTTTAACCGACTCGATTTACAAGTAAGGAAACTCTAAACCGACTATTGCTTCGCCAAACTTGGAGGATACTCCATCTTCGTGGGCCTCCCTTCATGGGCTTCATGTAGGATCTGATAGTTGGGCCTAGTCGATACGTGCACCAGGTACCCTCATGGTAGGGTACCCGATAGGCATACCCATGTCAGTAGCCCCCGAGTACTTGTCTGATTCGAAGAGTCGGGCATGGACTCATACATCATGCACGTTATATTTTTTTACATCTGTATTTAGAATTCTTATGAAATAGCACATGTTGGCTATGTCGAGTGTTTCATCGACTATGAGTTTTTGCTTATGATAGTCAAGGGATATTAGCTTAGCAGGCCCGGCACACACGACGGATCGGGGCCGTTAACTACCATTTGTGGCAAAACCATACTAGCTTCAATCAAACTCGAGTCCCCGGACTCGAATCTGGAACAAACTGGACAGACTCGAAAACGGCCGTTGAGGTCTTACTGAATCGAACTGCAGTATAGTTTTGAATCTACCCAACGCGTCCGTCGGGGATTTTCATCATGTCTGCTGACACGGAACATTTAAGGATAATGCTGCTGGAGCGGTCCTTAGCCCAGCTCGACTGATCGGCGGGTCTTACCTTTGCACTTATGCATGCAGCATCCAAGGATCGTCGGATCAACTCGGGAATATTTGAGTGTGATTTTGCTTATGAACTTAGTCAATGTTTCGTCGACTGACACTTTTGCCATTATTCTATCGGGTGCGCGACAGCGCTCCCGATGGGAGTAGCCCCCGAGATTGTGCTTTATTGCTTGCAATGGAGGATAATCTCAAAATCTTTACCCTGCACATTTTAGTCAAAGAAATTTTTTGATACGCTCCCGATGGGAGTATGATCTGCAGTCGAAAGAATTTCGACTGGCCTCTATGACTTTTGGTAAAAACCAACCGAGACTTATGCGAGAGACCACCCGAAGATATCATCGAGTGACTATTATGCCAGTTGTGAAGAGAGAACAACGTCAGCAATGACGCATTTTGCGACTGCTATCTCTGACAAGCGGTGGCGTGCTTGGAGAGGCTTTGATAAGACGTGACCCTGTTTTGTGGGCCCGTTTTGCAGGGCTGACCAGGGATGACGCCGCGTGGACTTGATTTGACCGTTCGGGCCGATTTTCACGGGGCGTGATGATGGCTTCCTGGATTCTCGTGCTAGTGGGCGGAGTGGCCGGCGACGGTTGCTCTCGTGGCCGCCACGTGTATGGCCAGATTTCGCGCGGAGCGTATGCATCTGTTTTGACGGTTACGATCATTTTGCGATCTGTGGTAAATAGGGGGACGGCGCTGGCAGAGTTTTTTACTTGCCATTTACTCCCTGCGCCGCCCCTCGTCTCATCTTCTTCCTCGCGCCCACCTCCATTGCTCTACGCCCAAGCTCTCTTCTCCACCCTCCTCCATCGTTACAATGGCGAAAGGTGGAGGCCCCAAGCGTGGTGCCGCCGCCGCTGCCGCGACCGATGCGGCCAAGGGCAAGAAGTCGTGGCGGGTACATCTGCATCCGCCGCGCTGAAGAAGGGCAGCGGGGACTGGGCGAAGTCCACCGTCAAGGACGCCCATCTGCTCAAGCTCCGCGAGCAGGGATATCTGCCTCCCGCGGAGCAACTCGCCGTCCGCGCTCCATCGCCCAAGGAGGTATGCCCCGAACCACGCGCCAACGAGCGCGTTTGCTTTGCGGAGTTTGTGTCCAGGGGCTTCTCGCTTCCCCTCCACGACTTTGTTCGTGGCCTCCTTTATGCCTACGGGGTGCAGATCCACGATCTCACCCCGAACGGTATTATGCATATTGCGTGCTTTATCACGCTATGCGAGTGCTTCCTTGGCGTCGCACCCAGCTGGGCGCTATGGAAGACCATATTCATGGTGCGACCCAACAGAGGAGGTGGTCGCACCTACCCCGTGGGCGGCTGCGGCATCCAGGTGCGCAGCGACACCCGCTATTTCCGCCTGAAGACCGTCGACTCCGCGCAAGGCTGGAGGAAAGGGTGGTTTTATGCGAGTGTAGAGCAAGAAGGAGTCGCCACCTTCTCGACTGCAGCTTACGTCAGGACCAAGGCGTGGGATCACCAGCTCTCAGCCGAAGAAATGGAGGAAGCACGCCCTTTGCTGACTCGAATCGACGGACTGCTGGACAAGGTCACAGGCATTCATTTGATTGCCACCTTTGTGAAGAGGCGGGTGTGGCCACTCCGTGCCCGAGCGCACCCCATGTGGGAGTTTGAGGGCGCGAGTGACTCCACTCGGATGAGCCCAGAGGAACTGTCAAGGAACGAGCTTGTGACGCACGTGCGCCACATCACCAGCCTGACGACAGCCGACCCTTGCAACATCGATTGTCCCGTTACGCCATACGGGACGGAAAACCCTTTGCTTGAGGTATGTCTGTAGTTTAATAGTTTGCCACTCGTAGTTTCTACGATATGTGTTTTTTGATTCTGACTTTGCAATTTGTGATGTATGCTATGCAGGGTCACTCGACTGCTGCCTCCCTTCCTCCTCTGCCTGAAAATGGCGAGACTGAAGAAACACAGGCACAGGTGGTGGACCCAAAAGGGGATCAGTCGCCCATCCCTTCTGCTACCACTTCACATGTGGAGGAGGTCGAGGAGGAAGCAGCAGAAGAGGTTCAATCTGAAGACAAGGCCACCTCTGACCAAGAAGTCGATACCGCGCCACCAAAGCGGCGTCGACTGGCCAAGAAGGCGCCTTCTGCTGCAAGTTCACCCGCGAAGGAGCAGGTCTTGGAGGATGACGAGGAATCAGGTTCACCACCTGTTTTCCAAGCCGCTCCTTTGCGTGCGTGCTCAACAAGCTCAACTCTTCCTCTTCAGTCGAGTGGTACCCCAGCCTTTGGGGACCAATTTTTGGCGACTCCGAAGACGAGGAAGATGAGGAACACAGGTATGTGTGTTTTGAGTATGAAAATTTTGTGCTGTCACATATTTGTGCTAACCGTCTTTTTTGCTTTGTTGTGTTGTCCACAGCGCTGAAAACTATCAGCCTGGGACTCCTCCAGTCGAAAATGTTCCGACCCTGGAGCAGCCGAATTCTGCACCGACTGGAAACGAGGCTGCCCAGCCGATGGCCACTGACGCTGTCGTTGAGACAGCCAAGGCGGCAACTCCAGATGTCGGGACATCAGTCGCGGCTCCTGAGCCGTGGATGAACCATGAGTAGTTTTTTGCTTAACCTGTTTAGTTGTAGGCTGTGAGAGTTTGATTTTGCTGAATTCGTGTGCTCGCAGCCCTTCTACCACACCTTGGCAGATTCCGCCAAGGCTTATGTCCAGGTGGAGCAGGAGAGGGACACCATGCGCGCCGAGCTGGAGCGGCTCAGTCGTGAGTTTTCCTTTTTGCTTTTGTTTTGCCGAACTTCTTTTTGCAATGCTTGATTTTGTCGAGTATTGAATGCACGTGATTTTGCTGGGCCAGGCGAGAAGAAGGAGCTGGAAGACGCACTCGCCGCGCAGCGCGAAGAGTCGAAGAAAGAGCTGGCTGCCGCCACCAACTCAGCCGCTGCACGCGAGCGAGAATATGCTGACCAGCTCGCGGCACTCGCGCAGGTCATGGGAGGTGAGTAATCTTTTCTCCTTTTGATATGACGATATAACTTGTCGAGTGTCGTAAAATGACTTATGCCTGTTTTGAATTGTGTAGAAGCTGTTGGCGCACCGGCCTCTGCGGACGTGGCGAATGACGATCTTTCGCTGGAACAGGCTGTGGGCGGCTTAGGCGCTCTATGCAACCAGGCGAAAGAAGCACTCGCCAAATCGACGAGCACACTTGGCGCTGTATACCAAGTGGTGTTCCCGACTGGCGTGGTGCCGTCGACGGTGGATGATTTCGCCAACGTGTTTGGCCCCGGGACGTCCACCATGGCGGGTTTCGCTCGCGCCAACACGGTACGCGGATCCGAGTCCACCATCAAGCTTCTTATGGGACATGGGATAGATTGCGACTATGAGGCAGCACTGTCTGCATTCCCTCAGAAGCCAGATGGGAAGCCCATTTCCCTGAAGGGGGTGAGCGGAGCCGCCGCGCGACTGGCCGAAGTTTTTATGAACACCATGGAGCGCCGGGCACTCGAGACTGCCAATCGTCTGCTTAGGAAATCGAAATCTTAGGCTTAGGGTAGCTGTACCCTTTTGCTTTTTTATGCCTTGTAATGATACCTTCTGAACTGCGCGAGTCTGCGCCTTGTTTGTGCTACCTTGTTTATGCAAACTGTCTTTTGCTAATGTCTTTCATTTGAAGAGTTGTATGCTTACGACATTAGTCTTAGCTTCTGACACAAACTTTCTGTTTGTGATTATGCTCTTTGAACAGTCACGAGAACCTGCTACTGCGACTAGTTCCTCGCAGGCTCCAATCACCACCCGATCCCAGGGTCAGGTGGCAAATGATGCCAAGGTGATGGAGTATATGAAGGCTAAATTTGTGAGAATGGAGCAAGATCTGAAGGACGCCCAGGCTGAGCTGAGTCGATTGAGGGCCAGACCCGCGTTGGCCACCCAACGCGAGGATTATGTGCTCGGGAGATGGAGCTTGTGAACAGGCAACTCGAGTGTAAGTTCGAGTCTTGCTCTGTTTACAAGCTTTTTGCGTAGCTTTTGCCTTTTTTGATCTGACTGGTGTGCCCGTGTTTGTAGGCTTTGTCGACAGCTTCCAGGCTGAAAAGATTCGCGTGGAAGGGCGTCTGGATAGCGTGGTTGACGACCCTACGACTGGGCGTCAACACTTTTGGCTTGATAGGTACCATGCCCGCATACTCGCCACCCTGAAGGATCGCGTCTGGCGAAGTGCTGAACTGCTGGAGTTATGCCGGGCAGCGTTTATTCGCCTGAACGAGACTCTTTTTCCTTCGGGGCCACAACCACAAGGGATTCGTGCTGTGTTGAACATCTTCCGCCAAACAAATCCCATTCGAGAGTTGCTGTCTCAGAGACTTGTGATTGGAGCCAACGCTGCAATGGCGTATATGCGTAGTCGAAAACCAAGGTTGGTGTTGCGGACACCTGCAGCCGGAGAGGTTCTCGAACAAAAAGACCTGGATGACACATCCAAGCTGCGGAGACACTAATCGAGTGCACTCGCGAACAGCTTTGCGGTCCCGAGCTGCCCGTAAAGGACGAGCCTGAGGATTAGAATAGTTTGCGAGTGCAATTTTTGTATAGGGGGCAGCCCCCGAGTGTAATTTTTGACTCTTTGTATATTGTATAGTTTGTATACTTTGATTTTTTGTCGAGCCCCCGAGTCAGTCGAGCGGGGTTTGTGAAATATGTTGGTTGTGAACCAATGACTGTGCAGCCCCCGAGTATTCGAGTGCGGCTGCAGAGTTTTTGTGTTTTTGTTGGATCCTTGTTACGCAGCCCCCGAGCATTCGGTGCGGCTAAGGCATTGTGTTTCTGCAAGAGCGAGAGCTCATTTGATCAATAACACAGCCCCCGAGGGTTTCGGGTGCGGTTAAGGTATGAATTATGCGGGTAGTACAAAGAAGTCGAAGGAACATTGATTTTATTCCTCTTTTGAATGTTAGGCTGCAGGCCGCCTCATTAAAAACCTTCCAGTCCCCTTAGGTACCCTGGTAAGGAAAAGAGCGCGTCTGAAACCTGCAGCCATCCGACATATAGCCTATTACATTGTGAGCACTTTATGCGTAGAAACGGCGCAGATGCGCAACGTTCCAAGGATTATGAGAGAGTTCGCCTGTCTTCGCGTGCTTCAGTCGATATGCGCCTCCACCAAGGACCTCCGTGATGATGAAGGGACCTCCCATGGGGAAGCGAGCTTGTGCACCTTCTTTTGCTTCAGTCGAAGAACCAGGTCGCCAACGACGAAGGACCTGGTTCGCAGTCGACGGCTATGGTAGTTGCGGAGATCTTGCTGGTAAACAGCTGTGCGGGCCAAGGCCGTGTCTCGCGCTTCATCGAGTAGGTCGACTGCATCTTCGAGTGCTTCTTCGCGTCTTCTTCATTGTATGCTTCAACTCGTGGTGCATTGAACCGCACATCTGATGGCAGAATTGCTTCTGCACCATAGACCATGAAGAATGGTGAACTGCGTAGAAGTGTTGGGAGTTGTGCGTAGGCTCCATAGCACAGATGGTAGTTCTTCGACCCAAGCACCCGCAGCTCTTTTGAGTGGCACCAGGAGGCGCTTCTTGATCCCACTCGTCACAAGTCCGTTGGCCTTTTCGACTTGGCCATTGGATTGTGGATGTGCCACGGATGCGTAGTTGAGCGTAATGTCTGCTCTTTGCAGAAGGTTTTGAACTCCTCAGCCGTGAAGTTTGTGCCGTTATCAGTGATGATACTGTTTGGGACACCGAAGCGGTAGATGATGCTCTTTATGAAGTTGACTGCCGTAGTAGCAGTCGAATTTGTGATGGGGACCGCCTCGATCCACTTTGTGAACTTGTCGACTGCCACCAGTAGGTGAGTATGCCCGCCATGCGATGATTTTTTGAGTGGCCCAACCATATCGAGCCCCCATTGGGCGAAAGGCCAGGCCAGCGGTATAGTCTTCAACGCCGATGCGGGTGCGTGCGGCCTTGTTGCGAATTTCTGGCAGCCGACGCACCTTTTGACTATGTCCTCCGCGTCTTTGAGTGCTGTAGGCCAGTAAAACCCTGCGCGAAAGGCTTTGGCTACGAGTGATCGACTGCTGGCGTGATGCCCACAGGTACCTGCATGAATGTCTCGAAGTATGGCTTGGCCATCTTCGAATGCGATGCATCTTTGGAACATACCTGATATGCTGCGCTTGTATAACTCGCCGTTGATAACGGTGTATGCTTTTGATCTTCGAGTCACGCGTCGGGACTCGGTTATGTCATCTGGTAGCTCGCCACGGAGTATGTAAGCCAGAAAAGGTTGAGTCCAGGTTGGCTCAATGAGAAATACCTCGACTGGGGGGTCCTCTGTGCTAGGCATTTGCTTTTGGGTGGCGTAGTCGACGGAGGAGGCTCTCGTTTCTCCTTGATAGATCTGTGTTCGATGCGCTCGAGGAAGACACCAGGTGGAATTTGTGCGCCAGTTGAGCCAAGATTGGCTAGCATGTCTGCTTCTTCGTTACTTTCCCTTCCTATGTGCCTCAACTCGCAGCCCTCGAAGCTGCCCTCCAGTGTGTTGTACAGGTCGCGATAAGCGATCATGTTGTCCGCGATTGCGTCGCAGGCCTTCATTGTTTGCTGCACCACGAGATTGGAGTCGCCGTAGATCATCAATCGAGTGCACCCAAGTGCTTTTGCCATCCGCATGCCATGGATCAGGCCTCGTATTCAGCCTCGTTATTGGAGGGTAGTTTGAATCCCATCTGCAAAACATAACGTAGCTTGTCCCCTTTTGGTGATATGAGGATGACGCCTGCGCCTGCGCCTTCGTGTTTCTTGGACCCATCGAAGTACATGGTCCAGGAATTGGACACGTCTGGTGCTCCAGGTAATTGGGCCTCTATCCACTCGGTTGTGAAGTCGGGTAGGACTTGTGCTTTGATAGCCTTCGGGTGCTCGTACTTGATGTCTCTTGGAGCCAGCTCGATGAGCCATTTTGCGACTCGACCCGTTGCATTGGGGTTTGTGAGGATATCACCGATTGCTGAGTTACTTACCACGGTGATCGGGTGCTCGGTGAAGTAGTGTGTCAACTTCCTTGAGGACATGAATACAGCGTATGCCAGCTTTTGATAGTGCGGGTACCGCTGTTTTGATATGGAGAGAACCTCGCTTAGGTAGTAGACTGGACGTTGTATGCTTTGGATGTGCCCCTCCTCCATGCGTTCGACTACCAGTACGGTGCTCACCACCCTGTTTGTAGCCGAGACATACAGGTAGAGTGGTTCCCGTTCCTTAGGTGCGACGAGGATCGGAGGGCTTGTGAGGATCCGCTTGAGATCTGTGAAGGCTGCTTCAGCTTCTGGCGTCCACTCGAACTTGTCCGCCTTCTTCATCAGTCGATAGAATGGTAAAGCCTTTTCACCCAGTTTGCTGATGAATCGACTGAGCGCTGCTACTCGTCCTGCTAGTTTCTGCACATCATGAAGCTTTGAAGGCCTTTGCATTGTGAGGATGGCCTGTATTTTCTCCGGGTCTGCTTCGATTCCACGGCAGAGACTAGGTACCCTAGAGCTGCCCGGCTGGAACGCCGAACGTACACTTCTTAGGATTGAGCTTGATATGGAAGCGTTTGAGGTTTGCGAACGTCTCCCTCAAATCGTCGAGTAGTGTGCGTTCTTCCCTTGTGGTAATGACAATGTCATCACGTAGACCTGGACGTTGCGTCCAATTTGCTTTTTGAGGCAGTCCTGCATCATGCGCTGGTATGTTGCACCCGCGTTTTTGAGCCCAAAGGGCATAGTTGTGTAGCAGTAGACCCCGAGTGGGGTTATGAACGCCGTTTTTTCTTCGTCTTCTTGCTTCATCCTTATCTGGTGATAACCTGAGTAAGCATCCAGAAAGGAGAGTCGTGCGCATCCGGCGGTGGAGTCGACGATCTGGTCGATCGGGTAGCGGGAAGTGATCCTTTGGACAGCACTTGTTCAGCGCTGTGAAATCCACGCACATCCGAAGGATGTCTGTATGCTTCTTTTCTACGAGTACGGGGTTGGCCACCCATTGTGATTTCTTGATTTCCCTAATGAATCCTGCTGCGAGTAACCGGTCGACTTCAGATTCGACTGCGGTTCGCTTTGGGCCGGAGATTCGACGCATCGTTTGCTTGACTGGCTTTGCATCTGGAAACAATTGGAGAGAGTGCTCGGCGAATTCCCTGGGAATACCTGGCATGTCGGCTGGACACCACGCAAATATTTCCCAGTTCTCACGGAGGAATTCGACGAGCGCGCCTTCCTATGCGATAGGCAGGCTCGAAGATATGTTGACTGTCTTGGACGGATCGGTCGGGTGCACCTGATGCGACCTTGTGTCATTTGTAGCATTGAAGGATCTGTCGACTGCCAACTTCTTATGCTCTGGAAGGAGTGTGCGGTCGTTGGTAATCGCCAAGTCGGCGAGTGATTCTCCACCCCGAACATCTCGGAGATTTTGCTGAACTCGCGGTCGCAAGCATCGGACCTTTGAAAGTTTCCACGGACAGTGATGACTCCCTTTGGTCCTGGCATCTTCAGCGTGAGGTACGCATAGTGTGGCACCGCCATGAATCGAGCAAACGTCGGGCGACCAAGAATAGCATGGTATTGTGATTTCCAGTCGACGACCTCGAACTCAATCGACTCTGTCCTGAAGTGGCTTTTCCCCGAACGTAACGTCGAGTTGTATGGTGCCTTCTGGGCTAATTGCTTTGCCAGGAACGATACCGTGGAAGGTATTTGAAGATTTTGGGAGGTTTTCGACTGACCTGTTCATTTTGCGGAGCGTGTCCGCGAAGATGATGTTTATGCCGCTGCCTCCATCCATGAAGACCTTGGTCATGGCGTAGCCTCCTATTTGCGCGTCGAGTACCAGAGCCGCGTGCCCTGGTCGAACTACAGCTGGGGGATGATCCTCTCGACTGAAGCTTATGATGGTTTCCGATCCCTTCAGAAATTGGCACGGCTGGAGGTGCCATGACAGCCATGTTCACCTGTCGAGTGATTAGCTTTTGCTGCCTGTTGGAGGGGCGACCCTTTTGTATCATGTACATCTGCCCGTGGGGCTGTGGATATTGATCATCTTCCGCCCGTAGTACGGGTTGTATGGCACCTGCGAGGTTTGCGCCTGGAGCAGGCTGTGGAGGTGGTGGGTGGCGGCTGTGGCGCCATGAGAGCGGGCACAGCGTTCGGCTGTGGTACGGGTGCAGGCGTGGGCTGAGCAGGTGCTGGGCCATTCCTCTTGAGTCGTATCATGTAGTCAGTCGCCATTTGGTCGAATTCCCTGCAATTTCTTAGTTAGGTGTGATTGGAGCGTAGTTTTCCGTCGTCCCCCTTGAAGAGGTGGAATCTGCACCAGTCGTCCATCTTTTCCTCGAATGACCGCTCGGGTTTTGCGTCGCTACGTTTGCGCCATTCTTGCCTTTTGTAGCTGTCGCTCCGCTGCTCGCGATCTCGACTGTCCCGTCGATCATCCGAGCGTCGATTGCTTCTATCTTGGTCCTCCCTTGGCTGTGTGTATCCAGCCGCCATGAACTCGGGTCTGTTATCGTCGTAAGGACGTCTGGACCGTTTACGCCTGCGATCTTCTCTGTATGAATCTCTGCGGCTTCGACTGCCGCTTTCGTAGTTGTCGCGTGTTGGGGAAGCACGGGATCTGCGTACAGAATCCTCTCCATCTGCCCACTCAGTCGCAACTTTGATGAGGTCAGCCAGGGAGGTTGGCTTTTCACGACCAAGTGCCTCTTTGAAGTCCTTCCTGGCGAGACCTTGTATGAAGGCATCCATGGCCCTGTCTTCTGACACTTTGCCAACCGAATTGCGTATTTCGGTCCACCGCCGTATGTATGATCTCAGCGACTCGTCTGATCGTTGAGTACATGTCCTTAATTCCTCGAATGTCTTCGGGCGCTCACACAGAGGCTCGAAGTTTTTGATGAAGTCTCTGCGGAAATCGTCCCACGAGTCATATGATGATGGAGGGAGCGATTTGAGCCAGTCGCGGGCAGTTCCTTCGAGCATAAGTCGTATGTACTGCATCGCCGTGGTGTTCGTGCCCCGCTGGCATGCCACGGCGAGTCTGTAATCTTCTAACCACCCAGAAGGTTCTTGGCGACCGTTGTACTTGGGTTGTTCGCCTGTCAACTTGAACCGTTTGGGCATCCGCGTCTCACGGATGCGTCGAGTGAAGCACAATGCTCCGCATGGCTCTGGTTCGCGATCAGAGTATGAATCGCTGCTATAGGATCTTCGAGATCTGCTTCTGCTGGACCTGTGCCGGCGCGTGCTTCTCCTTCCTTCATCCGAGTGGTGGAGTTTTGTCTTCTGGCTGCATAGCCTGTGCCGCTAGAGCTAGCGATTTGAGTTGTTGGCGATGCAGGGCTGCGTTAGGGTCATTCGCCGGAGGCTGTATTGCCTTGAGGTAAGCACCTACGGAGAATAATGCACCCGCAGCAGTTTTGGGCACTGGGATTCCGTTAACGTCCTCTGTCATGAACGACAGGTTACGGGTGATTGCTACCCTTTCATGTTCTGGAAGGCTTGCCAACCGCGACCTAGGTCGAGGGGTTGGTTGCTGTGTGGACCCGAGGGATTGCTCCCTTCGTCGGGCACTCGAGAGGCTGGCTTGCCTTTTGCGCTCCTCGAGCGTCGCTCGGTAGTTTTGCAGTCGAATTGACTCCTGCCAGCTCCTCCGTGATTGTCAAGATTGTGACCCCATCTGGCATGGTTACCGTGCATGGGAATTGTGCAGGCCTGCGAGCGGCAGAGTCTGCGGATGATTCTGCGGTGAAGGCCACGTAGACCTGATGGGGCGTGACCCGAGGACAGGTGTATGTGCTGTCGATTCCAGTCATGGACTCGACGTCGCCGTCGAGGCTCATGTCAGAGCCAGTGTGTTCATCGAGTAGATCTTCGAGGCGAATCTCGTTGTCGATGTGCTCATCACCTATGCTCATCTCGGTGTTGGCGGAGCCATTACGGATTTCTGAGTCGAGGTTGGTGTTGGTGAAGATCTCCGAGTCGACGTTGTTGTCGTTATGAATCGCGGGCTCGTAGAAGTCATCGAGGGAGATCCCGCAGTCGAAACTCTCGTCGAGTGGTAGGTTGAAGTCGATGTTGCTTGTGTTGTATGCTGATTCTGCTTCCTCGCCTTGGAGTTCCGTCATCATGAACCTGGCGAGAAGGCTTCAGGAATCGACGATGGGGCGAGCTCAGTCGACGGAGCCTCGAGTGCACCCAGCGCCAGTTGTTGCGGATCTGTCGAGTCCTGCGTGCCAAGATTGTTTACGAAAAAATTGAATGCTCCAACGGTAAAGCTCAAACCTGATTCAAGGCCGGAAAACGCCCCCTGAAGCTCTGGCGAGTGTGAATTGAAATTCATTGGAAGAGCAGATGCGCTTTTTGCAGGTGAAGCGGGCAGGCTGCCGCTTTTCGAGTGGATCGGCGAGTCGCCGTGTGTCGCCTGGATCGGCGAGTTGCTGTTTGCAGAC
Organism: Poa pratensis; assembly: GCA_947311845.1. Classification (NCBI taxonomy): domain Eukaryota; kingdom Viridiplantae; phylum Streptophyta; class Magnoliopsida; order Poales; family Poaceae; genus Poa; species Poa pratensis. The sequence goes on from CAMZMU010000057.1 coordinate 13,553,601, forward strand.
ATGGCCGGCGAGTTGCCGTTTGCAGATGAGATCGGCGTGTTGCCGTTTGCTGGTGTGATCGGCGATTTGCCGTTTGCTGTTGGGACCGGCGAAACTTCGAGTCCAGCGCTATTCTTTCCCACAGACGGCGCCACTTGACGAGGGTAGACTCATCAAGACCCATGGTTAAGGTCCCTAGGTTATGAAATGGGGGAGAGAACGTGGTAGAGCTGGAAGTATCGTCGGCTGACAAGCAGGGCAAAGATTTTACCCAGGTTCAGGGCCCTCGTGTGGAGGTAACACCCCTACGTCTTGCCTGTCTGTTATTGATTTGTGAATATGATGGTTACAAGGATCCTGGCGAGATGTCGATCTCGCTAGGGTTTGTGGCTCTGGTGGTTCGTTGTCTGGTTCGATGGCCCTCCCAGTCCTTAAATAATAGGCTGGGTCTCGGGTGTTCGTAACCGACTCGATTTACAAGTAAGGAAACTTCTAAACCGACTATTGCTTCGCCAAACTTGGAGGATACTCCATCTTCGTGGGCCTCCCTTCATGGGCTTCATGTAGGCTCTGATAGTTGGGCCTAGTCGATACGTGCACCAGGTACCCTCATGGTAGGGTACCCGATAGGCATACCCATGTCACGCGACCTCCAATGTTATTGTTCCCTCTGGTTTTGCCGACTTTCCAGGGACAATACCATGAAAGATAGTACTGGAAGGGTGAAGCTGTTTGGCTGTGAGACCCATCCGGATGAATGTATCCCAATACAGAATGTTGATGCTACTACCTCCATCCATAAGAACCTTGTGTAAAATATAGCCCGAAACCTGAGGTGCAACAACTAAAGCCAACGCTCCAGGTGCATCTACTCGGCCGGGTGATCCTCTCTAGACCAAGTGATCGGATACTCGGACCACTTCAAATATCTCGGAACTGCGGGAAGAATAGCGTTGACAGCTCTTTTCTTCAATTTCTGATCTCTCCGACTAGTGCTGGAAACTGTAACATGATACTGTCCTCGATTTAACTCCTTGGGGTTTTGCTGGAAACCTAGTCCAGCTGATCCGTTATCCGGGCCGGGTGGTCCTCCAGTATTTCTTCCAGCTTGTGGTCCGTTGGCCGGGTTATTTCCATTACCCGGCCTCGGGCCGTTTCCTCCCATACTCATCCTAGCAAACTCTTCGTTCTTCCATCTCTGAAGATCAACACACTGGGACAAAGAGTGATTTGCCGGTTTACCGTTCCTACTATGACGTGGACACGGCATGTTGAATGCTTCCTGGGGGTTAGCCGGTCCTCGAAAATTTCCCCTGTAATTGCCATTGTTGTTATTGCCTCGATAATTATCATCTCGCCGCTGAAACTTGTTATACCCGATGTTTGTGTTTGCCACCAAATCTGAGCCACCCTCGTGCTGCCTTTTGGAGCTATTCCCATTGTTACCATTGTGATTATTGTTTCCATTGTTGTTGTTACCGTTGCCATTGTGGTTCTTTCCTCCGTTGTTGACGTTTCCTTTTCCCTTATCTTCATCATTATCCCGGGTCTTGTCTGTGGACGCGTGCTTTTGAGCCGCTTCCATCAGCTGCCCCATGGTGATTGTTTCTGCTTCGCCAGTGGCCCTCGGTCGACCCATCTTCTGAATTACCGGGTCATATCTGCAGGTTTTCTCCATTGATGACACGGCCGCAGCTGGTGTAATTCCCTTTGATGAGTGAATGATGGCTGTAACTCGGCGCATCCAGTGACGCGCTGACTCGCCTTTCTTCTGGAAACATCGCTCCAAATCCTCTAGAGTGAACAACTTCTCACACGTGCCCTTGAAATTCTTGACAAATAATGCCTTCAACTCATCCCAAGAATTGATAGATTTCTCGGGTAATCCATTGAACCATAACTTTGCTGCTCCTTCACTCATCATCAGGTACATGTATCTCGCGCACAAGTTGGCCGTGGCATTGCGAATACTCATCGCCATCTCGTAACTGCTGAGCCATGTTTCTGGATCCATGTTGGGGTCATAATTCGTCACCTTGCTAGGCTCTTTAAACTTCTCAGGAAAAGGTTCACTCTTGATAGCATCTGAAAGACATTTAGTTCCAACCGGGTTAAGTAATGAAGAAACTAACGGCAAACCTGACCCGGTATTTGGTGCGTTGCCATCACTCCTGCTTCAGGTTGTCCTCCGGCTCCTCCGGCGACACCTAAAGCTGGGTTTGCGCTCGCCGCACGCCGTGCTCTTGAACTGTTGACAATCGCTTGGGCCACAGACTGGGCCGGGGCCGGTTGATGCGGCCTCGGCGCCGGCTGATTCTGAGCTGACCTCTGCTGATGCTGTCCCGAACGTTGAGGCTGCGGCGCCGGGTGACCTTGATTCTGCTGTCCGTTCCTGACGCCTGATCCGGCTGGCCTCGGTGTTTCTCCGTGATGACTCCGGTTGACTCGGCTATTGTAGGGTGTTGAATGTAATGCTCCACTCTTATCCGGCATGTTGCCCTGCTGCGTGATCGCGGTTTTCAACATCTCAATTGCCCTGCGTGCTTCTTCTCCCTCTGGCGATTGATCAATCGGTATGCGGCATAATGCTAATGTTGCTGCGTACACGTTATCAGCCGGATTTGAGTAGTGACCACTGGGCGTGTGGAACCGATCTGCTGGTGGTGGCATACCACCCGCAGCCGTTGTGTTCTGATTTTGCTGAGCTCCAGCCCGAGTGTTGGGTGGCACCCCGTTTCCTCCCTGATTTGCTCTAACCATGATTCCATGCCCGATTCCAACCGGCGCTAGCTCAGGCCGAGTGACATTGGGAGCTCCGTTTGGTGATGCAAAGTTCAATCTCGTTGGATCTAAGGTCATGCCTGGCATCACCCGGGTCTGGTGCCTCCTCTGATGTACTGCTGTAAGATCTTCATGGCGATTCTGCACTGTTAACCTTTCTTGCTCCACACGGGCTCGATCCCGTTCCATCTCTTGTTGCTCATTAAACATGCGCTGCTGCTCCGCCAATAAAGCCTTCTGTTGATTCTCCAGCGTGATTCGTAACGTATCCAATTGCTGCACCCGGGTTGCTGCGTTATCTGGTGTGATTGGGGTGGTAACTATTGTAGCGTCAAAGTCCAAGGGCCTCAAAACTGGTGGAATTTCCATCAAACCGGCTGTTCCGAGCCATCACCCGGTTGAAAGGTCGGATGACGCTGAATTCTTTCTCTGGTTTCTCTGGCCGCGCGCGTGACATCGTCCTCACTCACTGAAGCTTCTGTCCCGTCATTGTGGTTCATCAGGGTGTACACCGCAGCACGCTTCATGGTCCTTGGCTCCGACTCATAATCTTCCTCATCAGCCTCGTACCCAAATCTCTCGTCAAACAACGGTAAGATCGATTCAGTATCTGTATCCAAATCTTCCTCGCGTCGGCACTCCGGCTCGCAAGCCTGGATATCCGACTGATGTTCGAAACCTCCTGTTCTGACTGACTCTTCTCCATCAGATTGGACGATGGTGGCTGCCCCTGAAACGGAGTCGCACATAACCTCGTCATCAATTTGCTGAGTTGCATTAATCATACCTACGAAGACGTTGATCCGACCGAACGGGATCACCCGGCCGGTTTCCAGCAGATCTGCTTCTTCCTTCCAGCCGAAATCGTCGACGATGCGCTTTCCTGCCGATCCATCCTGACCTCGCCGATCGCGAGGTTCTCCATCCCTCGCAGAGCTTCTCCCTTGATGAGGACAGCTTTGGTCGCAGGCCCCACGGTGGGCGCCAACTGTCGTGGGGTTATCACGGCAGATGTTACCATAGGGTAACTTGATGATTGGGGCAAGGCGCCTTGGTCCTTCAGGAGATTGTCACGCTCGTTGGGGAAAAAGGGTTTACCCAGGTTCAGCCTCTCCATTGGAGATAAAGACCTACTTCCTGCTTCTATGTTATTGATCTCGAGGTCTCGATAACTCGGCTACGACAATAGAGCCGGGTTACGAGACAGGTTACAAGGGTTTCGCTTGATGGCGATGATATCGAACTAGGGTTACTCGATCTCTCTATCTATGTTCTGGGAGCCCGTTTATATAGACGCCGGGTCTCCCGAACTTACAATGAATACCGAGTTACATACGAGCCCGGAGTCCTACTCTAGGTTCTTCTTGACCTTCCGTAGCCTCCAAGTCATCGGGTTCCTTCCTTCACTCGGACTCCAGTTCTTCTAGGTCCTTTCTTCTAGGGACGAGTCATGTTAGGCATATTGGCCCAGCTATAACCCGGCCCACATCTTGTACACATCACCCGGTCCAGGCCTTGGGCCGTCCGACTGATTCTTCCTTGGTCATGAGTATACCGGGTTATTATCCCCCCAACAGAGGGATCTGGCATGAAGATAAAGTATTTGACGATTGGATTCAAGATTCGTAAACCATCAAAGCAAACCGAAGGAGCGACTTCTTTCTTAGTGTAACTTTCACCTTTGAAGGCCCCTTTGGATCGTAAGATTTTCATAGGAAATTTGTTGAATTTGATTTCTAAGGAATTATTACTATTGAAACCCTTTGTATCATAAGATTGGAGCTGCCAAATTCCCCATTTCATAGGATCCTCAACATGAGTTTAAATCTCATTTTGATTTTCTTTTAATAATTGCAATACACTTTCACCCTATCTCCCTCTATTCTTTCTTATCGATTCTCCAGTCATAAACTAAGTGGGCTCATGTGGCATATTTTTTTTCATGGTCTACAATAATAAAATGCATAGAGAATTCCACAATCTGACACACCACCCCACATCGGACAAAAGGGGACACATTTTAAGGGATGCCGGAAAAAATTGCGAAGTGCCGATAGAGATGCTCTAATCCTGTGTTTTTCTACATTTTCAAAATCTTGCAATCCAAAAAAAAGCCCTGAGATGCTTATGCAGGGCACCAAGTAAAATTAGTCACGAGCGGGGCCCAATAGTACATGCTCCTTTGATAGGGCCGGGTACAGATACAGATAGGCAAGGCCGCATGACCAAGCCCACACATCTCTGTCTGTCACTCTCTTCCGCTCTGCTACAGTGGGGAAAAGCTCCCGCGTACCCTAGATGGACCGGCCCAGTCGGTCGTCCCTCAGCTTTTCGGTTTTTTTCTGGTTTTTCTTTATTAATTTCCTTTTTCTTTTTAAATTTCTTATTTTCTGTTCTTGTTTTCGGTTCATCCGATTTTTTTGTTTCCCTTGTTTTTTATATTTTCGAAAATGTTATGTTTAAAAAAAATCATTTTTGAAAAATGTTCATATTTAAAAATTGTTCAGATTTTAAAAATGTTCAAATTTGAAAAATGTTTAAATTTAAAAATGTTCAGATTTGAAAAATATTTTTTTTATTGTTCAAATTAAAAAAATGTTCGGATTCGAAAAATGTTCATTTTTTGAAAAATATTCGAAAAATGTTCATGTTTTGAAAAATGTTTGGATTCGAAAAACGTCTCACTAATAACGCGATATATCACGCTTATAGCGTATTTTTTGAGGTCTATGCTTTTTGCTATAGCACGCTATTTTATCCCTTGGTGATGAGTCGAAGCTGGTTGCTGGACCTTTGATGCAGTGCGTGACAAATGGATGTGGACAGGCTCCTACTTGGAGATTTGGAGGCACTTCAGCGGCTTTGAGATAGAACATTAGGTACTACAATACAGATTGTCCTCGGAGTTGCGAGAACAATTAACTTATCTGCTTGAGAACCGAGTCATAGCCCGGATGGCTAGGAGGTGTTGATACCTCCCTACCCGCGAGGTCTCGAGTTCGAGTGCCAGCGCCCGCTCCCTCGTGCGTACTCACCGAAATTTCTTCTATCAAAGTTGATTGGAGGGCCGTCTAACCTTCCAATCCGCATTTTTTTAAAATTAACTTATCTGCTTGAGAGATGCATGACCCACGTTGGAGATTGAGATATCGAGAATTCGAGATGTCGTAAGCTACCTTGGTCCAGACGTATATGATCGTATATGCATGACGTTTTTTCGAGATCAAATCAAGAGATTGGAACTTAAGGGACTCACCGGCGGAGGCGGCATCCTGAACCATTCTTCCATGTGATGGTGCCTACCGCCTAAGGGACTCACCGGCGGGGACATTCGGTCCTTGTTTAGGGCTTTGGATCGAAGAATTTATATCTAGTAATGTTTTCTCGTATGATTGGATTATCAATAATGTATTTATAGGCCATTAATTTTATAAGAACGTTGACATGAGCGCAAACAAGATTGTTTAGAAATGCAAGGGACTTTTTCTCGGTGACAATGCTTCTATACTAAACTAAGGCTGCTTCCAATGATCGCATGTTGCGCCGCCACTAACTACTACCCAAAAGCACAATATGCATCAAATCTACCAATGCACCTTCTCGCTGACAGTGTATTAGCAAATTTAGAAACCCACCCCCACTACCCGAAGGGCCAAAAGGCACCACAGGAGAGGCCAAGGCCCACATTCGACACGCCCCTCCCTCTTCCTTAGTTCTCACGCATCCCTACCTCCCGTCGAATCAACGCCGTACGTTGCCGGATCCACTCTCGCGCGTCGTCCTGAGCGTACTCGAGTCGCTGCCCCTGCGCGCCGTCGAGGTCTGGCCGTGCCGTTGTCCCCCCCCCCCCCCCCCCCCCCCCCCCCCCCCAGCGGCTATGGCCTAGCCACGATGAGCGGTGACCGAGGAGCTCTCGTGCATGTCACCTCTCCGTGCCAAGCGCCGCTCCTCCACGCAACTTCGCTGGTGGCCATGTGGGATGCCCGGCAACACTTCGTCCACACTGTCAGTCATAACACCGAGCGCAACGCATCAGATCAAGAAATTCAGACCTTCGAGGAGTGGCACACTACCATCGTATGGGCTCCCCGATGTAGCAACATTTTCACCCCAACTCTATTCCGTCACTTTTCATGTCACTAATTTATTTCATGTGTTTGGAGAACCTATAGAGTAACATTTATTTATGTGTTTTTTCTATTTCTACAATGCGGGCGACACTAGCTTAAGATGTACTTCCTCTGTCCTCATTTATAAATCATTTTTGCAATGTTAATTGGCTTGCCAAAATGTCTTATAAAAAGAGGCCGAGTGAGTAGTAGAAAGGCCTTGCAAGGCTGAAGAGGCGTCACATTAAAGCTGTTCCAGGAGCACAGTAGCACAACTAAGTTTTTCTACTATAAATATATGGTGGTATCGATTATCAATTATTTTCTTCTTAAAGTTGCCTTTTCTCTGGCCGTCATTGTTTGAAAAAGCTAGTTATCCTCACTGCTATTGCACTAGCTAACCATAAATATTTCTGGCCAAAAAAAGCAAAAAAAAAACATCGTGGGAAATCAAATTGGCTGCATAAGAACAATCACGGTATCAATTAGAGTCAAACCGTACAAATCAGTTACTCGTCAATTACATGGCATCTACAAGGGTGTTGAAAGCCTACTGAAGACAGTAATGTGATTAGGCACGGCCAAACTAATAACGTGTGGCAACATACCGTTATTGGTCCATTGCTAAAATGTTGACAATACTCTCAAGTGTTGCACAGCTTCATTACCTCCGTCTGAGTTCTCACATCAATTCTGTTGAACCTCACTTTCAGAAGTACCCAACGCCCTTCGCGTCACCTATCTTGGGACCATTGCCATCGTTACCAAGAAACAGGAGCCGACCTGTTTGTAAGAATCAGGTCATCATAAAATAATCAAAACTTAAACATCAGTGTGAAGTTGAACATAACTCCAAATGCCATGTAACTTTAATTTGTACGAGGAAACTGAGCCTAAAACTAACCAAGGACAGAAAAACAGTTTATCAATATACTACAGGAACACAAGGACATCATTAACGAGACCATTGGTAATACATAAACTCTGCCATGAACCAAAATTAGTAAATGAAGGACAATGCTGAAGCCGGTTATGGAACATTGTATGGCTAGTTATTTATCTGTCATAGCTAAATGGTTTTGATTATTTTTAATGGACTAGATCAAGAGTTGTTCTAAATAAAATGACCGTGTTCTCGTATTCTACCATGGGTGAATACTTGGAACCCTGCAGTATTAGCACATAAGTGAGAGCCTAAGCGAATATTTATGGAAAAATACAAGCGGAGGTAAGATTGGCGTGGAAAATCGCAAACAACACAGTTTTGTGATATTACAACAAAATGCATATCTTTTAGCAAAGATTCGATGTTTCGGTTGCCAGGAAACAAATTACAGCCAGCTACTCTTTTCTGTTAAACACAGAAGGAAATGTGATCAAAGGAGAAAATGTAGAAGAAGCAGATTCTCCTAAACAAATACAAGTGCTTATGTAGGTGGTCTTTCAGTGTACGATCTAGACTCCTGAAAATATCGAAGTATTTAAGCAACAAAGCTCACACGTAGAATACAGTTCACCACTTCACAAGTCCATTCAAACCATTGGGTGGTACTACGGGGTTAAAGGACGAGATGCCCCATGAACTGAAGATGGCTGCCATATAGGTTAGTGGCAGAGCAGCTAAAGATCTACCCTACTTCTGCAGTTGTGAATCAGCCTGAAGATTATACTAAATCCAGATAGTGGTGGATTGCAAAGTAGACAATGGTGGAATGCAGAAGAGCTTCCTGCTTACATTTTATTGCATTTCATTATGGGGTTTCGAAAGTGTCTTTGGCATGTTTTCTTCTTCGCTACAGCATGGTGTGTGGTTACATTAATATAGGCTGAGAGGACAAGTCTACTGGTTCAGAACAAACGAGGTGATGGAAATGAAACTCCGCAGCTGGTTGTTTTCCTGAATAACTGAACAATGAGCATTCAAACCCCTGAAGCAAAGTTTTGAAAAAGAATTTCACCAAAATAACAAAATCACTATCCATGGCATTTAGCCGCTATTATTTAACAAGTTCACCCCGTAGAGTTAAAAACTGAAAGTTTGCCATGTAATGATCATTCAAACTCCTGAAGCAAAGTTTTGAAGAAGAATTTCACCGAAATAACAAAATCACTATCAATGGCATTTAGCCTGTACTCCCTCCGTTCTTTGATTTAAGGTGTATAGTTTTTTGAAGAAAATTCCATAATATAAGGTGTATTTGTTATAAATGGACAATTTGACCCATCAAAAAATGAGACCTAGTGTCAAAAGAGGGATTTAACGGATTGTATACATTTTGTGCCTATAAAGAACTCATCTCTCGCGATTTTTTCCAGAAAGAAAATTAGTCCACTCTATGCAAAATACATTGTCTTAATATTCGTGCAGAAAACTATACACCATACATTCAGGAACAGAGGGAGTATTATTTAACAAGTTCACCCCGTAGAATTAAAAACTGAAAGTTTGCCATGTAAAATCTAAATTTAATGTTTTCAGGAGAACCCTGAAAAAGCTAACAGATATATCAACAATAAAGAAGCTGAATATGCAAATGAATATCTAATAGTGATAGTGTTATACAAGCGCATACCATTTCCACGCACGGCTATTTCTCTTATGCGTCTAACCAGTCCAGTAATGGGATCAGAGAACACCTTCGTCTCAATATTTCCTTCCAAATATATAATAGACCTGACATGTCGCAGTTGATGCAGATTTAGAGGTATGAGTGAAGTCAATCAACAAAAGTGAGCAGAAAAGCGAAGGGATTAGAGCTTAGGCAAAACCGACCATTTCGACACTTGAACAATATGTGCAAATTTAAGTCTACAAACGACAAGACAGATATATTTCCAACTACGAAGACAACCAATCCACCGCATATTGTTCTGCAAATCCCACTTTGTCGAAACCTAAAAGGTAAACTACATGGCCCATAATCAATTATCCATCAAGGGAAACAAGTATTCACATTTTCAATCAATGTGCTGGATTCCATGGAGAAAACATGAATAGGTTTGAAGACGACATTAGAGGATTTAAGAACGCCTGCTTATACATAAAATTTCACAAACATATCATCCTAAGTTATGAAGCTGAATCAGCAACGGTTTAAGGCGACATGATCCGAGTTAGCAAAGCTGAGAAGGGAACGCTCAAGCATCACGACAATCCTCGCCACGACTAAACTCATCCAGGTCAAAACGGCACCCCGTAAAACGGCAATCTAAACAACGCACGTTGGGAGGAGGCAAGGCGCTCACCCAGTCTTGACATGCGTCAGAGCGAGGCTTCCCAGTCTGTCCGGGTAGATGCATACGCGGTGCCACTGCACGGAGCTGCGTTCCGCGTACTGGTGCGGCTCCTCGTTGTCCAACGGGCGGCGGTTGTTGCGGATGCCGCCGGTGCCCAGCGAGAAGAGCACGACCGTCCTCCCGCTACGCAGGCGCTTCTGCAGAGGCTCCTGCCCCACCTTCCCCACCATTATAGCCTACGCGAATCCACACAAAAAAACGCGCACATCACATTTCGGCTCTCGCGAAATCAAGCACAAAGGAGGAAGATAACCACGGGTTCCATATAACCTTGTAGATGCCCTGGTCGAGGCCGTTCTCGAGGGGGCGGGTGGTGTTGGGGGGCTTGTGGTTCGGGGGCTGATTACCCTGATCGGCCGGGGGTTGCTCGGGATCGGGCTCTGCATCGGATCCTGAGACGGAGTGTGAGGACGGAGGGGAGGTGGTGGAGAAGGGGCGGAGGGGAGAAGAGGCGAAGCGGCGGGTGAGGAGGAGAAAGCGGCGGAGAGGATAGAGGAGGAGGTGCAGGCCGCCATGGCTGCCGCGTCGCTGGGAGAGAGGAGGAGGAAGAGCCGAAGAGGGACTGCTGGTAAACCCTCGGAGCGCCTGTACAGCGCTCTTAGCGTCGGCTCGCGCAGAAACGCGTACCTCCGCGTTGGAAGCGCAAGTTCGTGGGCTTAGCCCATATTCCGACTAGTACCTCAAGCGCACATTGGTTTACTGATTCGTGCACCACTGCCCGCGAGCGAACGTACGAATGATGAGCAGACTGAACTCGATGCAATAATTTATACTCCCTCCGATCCATATTAATGGACTTAACATTGTCTAGATACGGATGCATCTAGTCTAAACACTTAACTAGATACATCCGTATCTAGATAAAGTTGAGCCCATTAATATGGATCGGAGGTAGTATTATATTTTGTACTGTTTTTGGTACATATCGTTTACATATTTCAAAATGAACCATTTTTTTAAATGAATCATTTTAGAAATGAACCATTTTCAAAAAATGAACCATTTTAAAAATGAACAATTTTGAAAAAATGAACCATTTTTAAAATGAACCATTTAAAAAGTGAACCATTTTTTAAAAAATGAACCTATTTAAAAAATGAACCATTTTAAAAAATGAACCATTTTTTAAATGAATCATTTTCAAAAATTACAATTTTTTAAACAATTAACCATCTTAGAAACGAAGAAATTTCAAAAAATAAACATTTTTCATAATTATGAACATTTTTCGAAACATTTTTCATAAATGAACCATTTTTTAAAATGAACCACTTTTTAAATGAACCATTTTTAAAAAAATGAACCATTTGAAAAAATGAACCATTTTAAAAAGTGAACCATTTTTAATTTTGAACGGCGAGCAGCCTGGTGGCTACGCTCTCGCACTATGTGCGTCGGTGGAGGTTCGAATCCCAGCGGTGGCGTCCTATTTTTTCAATTCTTCTTTAATTCGAAGCAGGAAAAGTGGGCCAGCCCAAAAACGATTCGCCGAAGCGAGACATGTTGGAGATATGCCCTAGAGACAATAATAATTTAGTTATTATTTATCTCCAAGTTTAATGTTAATGTTTATGTCTTTATGCTATAACTGTATTGGGCACTTGAATAGCAAATACAACGTGTTCAAGAGGAAAACCTCCAATACAGGTGTAGAGATACGAACAAGTAAAAGCGTTCCTGGTCTCGTCTCTAAGACTAGCCTATCTTGTTACCTGATGATCATGTTTTCCTGATCATGGACTTTGTATAAGTCATGTAACTATAAGAGTTTGTTATCGGAATGATAATAGTACTGAACCGACCCATTGTATGATCTTGCTATGAGACAAATCGTCAACGATGAAGATAGCAATTGATTATATGTTTAGTTTTCATTAGCTATATTCCTATGCCCAGAGAATATCTGGTGACCACTTATTCGACATTCATACTTTGATTGTCACCTAACGTCTTGCCGTAACTGGGGACCATAACGGTGGCTTTTGGGTGTGGACTAGAATAATGTATTGGAACAAAGATTATTCAAGAAAGGCACTTACTCCTCCAGGCGATGGAGAGATACATCCTCTAGGCCATCTCACCAGACACGGCGTGATTAATCACGGGACAATGAAAATACGGAATGAGAAAGAGAATGATATCACATTGTCTCAAATCTCGAGATATCATTGGTATCGTGTACGTAAGGGAATTAGCGTAATGAGTAACACACAGGTTCTGTCGTTCACTCGTGAACACACGGGAGCCAGTACGGCCGCTTAGGTCCCAATGCTGGTTATTGTCTGGTAAGCTCCTGGACATGTCTTTGTGTTTACCGAACCTTTCGGGTCACACACTTAAGCTATGAGTCAACCTTTTATTGAGAGAATAAAGTTGTAGTTTAGTGGTTGTGAGAAGTTGTCGGAGTCCCTCCGATGTCACATAAACAGCTCCGGAGTAATTCAGAGGTGTTCCGGTGAAGTTATCATGAGAGGGAAATAATGCCGGATTAGGGCAGAATTTCCCGAGAGAGAAATATGGCGAACATGAGATGTTTCGAGATGCCGGGAAGTGTTTCTGACATCAGTGGATAGAGTCGATAATTTTATGTAAAGAGTATAATGGTTCCGGACGAGTTTTGGAGGTTTGCCATGAAGGGGGGGGGGGGGGGGGGGGGAAGTGCCGGAGGAAGAAAGGGGGAGCCCCAGGGGCCGAACCGCACCTGGTGTGGGTCGGCCGACTGGGCCCCACCCTCCTGGCCGTCGCACCAACTCCTCCCCCCTCTCTTTCCTTGTTTGATTTGGAGATTTATAAGAGTCCGAATTGGAAAAGGAAAGAATAAAGGAAAAGGGCAAAAAGATAAAAGGGAAGGGAGGGAGTCCTTGTTGGACCAGGACTCCCCTCCCAAACCGACTTGGGAGAGGGGCCGGCTTCCCTAGGGCCGGCGCACCAAGGGGAGGGCTTTGCCCCTCCCAAGCACCTCCTCCCCTTGCTCCCCTTTATATACTCCACCCCTCCCACAAGGAGAACAAGACAAGTTTTTGTGCAAGTTCCTCTCTCTTGAGATATTGTGCAATTAGACGATGCTCTAATTAGACGGCGCTCTAATTGGACATTGCTCTAATCTCTCTCTAGTAGATCTCCTGTGTTGAGAATTAGATCTCTCTAGTCTCATATAGATCTAATCAAGTTCGATTAGATCTACCACCTAAACTACGCCGAAAGGCAGGTCTCTCTTCGGCGGTGCTAGTAGCTCTAGGCGGCGAACGTGCTGTCGGGTTGGCGCGGCGTACGTGTGGATACTGCTAGAGCGGGGCTGCGCAAGTAGTCCCTCGACGACAGGCTGACAACAATCTCACCTCCCGGCGCGGACGTGAGATTCTTCATCAAGCTTCACCGACATCTACTTCGACAAACACAAGATCTTCCGCAACGGTGTTTGTAAGTATTCTAGATCTAGCATTATGGGGTGCAGCATATCTTCATAGAATAGATCTTTGGTGGCAAGGTTACGGAAAATTTAAAGTTTTACCCGCAACCCAATAAGATAGGCATCGGCGGGGTACGCGTTACCATGATTTTTCGACGCAACAAGCTTCCGTTAGGTTTCACCTAAACCCTCTGCAAAGCCCTAATTTGGTGGGTTCGTTTTGGGCCTTGGGATTTGGCAAACAGAACCTGCTTGGGCCTCCATGATCACACTCGAGTACTACGTTGGATCAGAATACGGGTACGACTATAAAAAGTGGAACTAACTCAAATATAAATACTCTACAAAAACTCAAATATAAATGTCCCTCAAAAAACAAAACTCAAATATAAATTTCACTCAAAATAAATCAAACATAAATTATTTTGAATTTCTAATTTCAAAAAAAATGTACGTACAACCTCTACTGCACATCCCACATCGGAAGAGAGAAGTAATCAAAACGTTGAGAAAGTCGGTCTTTCTTCATGATTTCGTCAGGATACAAACTAACTAGACTGAAGTCGCGTTGGGAGCTCAGGCTACATTGAGCCCTTGTGGCTCCTATTCGTACTCTGCTCCTCTTCGGCCAGATCTCGTCTCGCTGGGTCGGAGGTGGGCTGGGAGGTGAGAACGAAGAAGAAGCGTGTGGTAGATCGGGAGGTTTGTCATCTGTCGTTTCGGCGTCCTCTCTAGCCAGATTTGTTGATGAGGGCCGCGGATCATGTGGCATAGACGGGCGCATGGCCAGGGCCGGCCCATAGGCCGGGGCGACGGGGCAACCGCCCCGGGCCTCACGAAGCTAGGGGCCTCGGCCCAGGTAGCAGTCCACTATATGTATTATGCAGCCAATCAGGAAAAAAAAAGACAAATCTAGTCGAAGTAATCGATCCAGTCAACTGCCTGGGGCCTCACCTGCACGGCCCGCAGCGCACCGCGCACGCCTCCAATCTCGTCTAGCTCGTCTCCTCGCCTCCTCCCAGATTCTCCAATCCACATACAGCGCCGCCGCTGCCGGTGCACTTCCAAATCCGAGGCGACGAGGCCGCGGCCGCCGCTCCGTGCAGAGATTAATGGAGACCAACGGTGCTATTCCCTTCCCCAATCATCTCTCTCCATCCTCAACGTCTCCCTTCTTCCCCTAATCTCTTAATTCGCTGTTAAATAGCCCAGCTCCCCTGGCTCGATCTCACATCTCCAATTCTTCTCTTATTCTTCTGTGTAGGCCTGTTCTTCTTCAAAGACTCGATTGATCTGAGAGAGTGCAGGGAGAACGGGAAAGATTCAAGAGATGAGAATGGGGAACGGAGTGTGATTGTTGCGGCCTTGCACATCTGTGAAGCTACATCGACAATTCGACATCGAGCTGCCCAAATCCAGGTGATTTTGTTCCGTGACTACTGTTTTTCTGCAAATTGTTTGGTGGCATGTCTTGTAGAAAATTTCAATCTGGTAGTGAGAAAAGGAAGAGAAAAAAACAGAGAGATGAATTGCTAGAATCCCAGAAAGGTTCAATCGACAATTTTTTTAGAACCGGTAGTTCTTCTAGGAACTCCTTGCAACTCGCCATAGTACCTGTTGAAGAGCAACAAAGCTAAGTTAGATGAAATAAATGTTGACGTGATTATTGATGACTTTGCTTCTAGAAGTGTTAGAAGAAACAAGAAGATCATGGAGTGAAGAACATGGAGTGAAGACATGGAGTGAAGAACAACAAGATCTGATCATTTAGTTCGCTGGATCATTACAAATAAATAATTTGTGTTGCATATTTTATTTTCCCCATACAAAGACGATTAAACTATGCTATGTACTGATAATTACTGAATTGCCAATAAAATTTAATACATTTTAATTTTTTTTGCCTACAAGGGCCCCATTTTGTCGTCTCGCCCCGGAGCCTCAGAAATGTATGGACCGGCCCTGCGCATGGCGTGTATAAAGAGACAATTTGATTGTGCTCCCTCCACAAGCTGTATCTTAAGGAGTGTCGTGTCTTGATACTTTATCAAGAAAGCAGAGGGGGAGCTCAATGTAATGTTTTTCCCCTTCTTTTCTATCTTATGTTGTTGACACAATTATCATACAACTAGCTTAATTCGTCATTTGCATGTAAACATGGAAATCAGACTATTCCTTTTCAAGAAGCTCCTATTCATCCACCCGTCGCTATTGCGACGTTTTGGTGCATTGTATAAAATACTTTTTAAATAAGAGTGTTTATTTAGTGTGACCGAAATGTCGCATCGTTGACGATATACAAAATTAAGGAAGAAGCAAATAGTGGAATTGATGCTAGGGGGTCTTCTAGGGCGATGGAGGAATGATGTAACGAGTGGTGAAGATCAATATGTCTACTAGAGGGGAGAAGATCAGGTTTGGTGCTGGAATACTGCCGGTAATAAAAACGGTTTTACTTGGCCATGTGGGAACGGCTGGCGTGAAAGTTCCGGCCATGAAAATTTGACTGTTGCCGAAGCTCTGCTGCTGTTCTTTTACTGGTGATTGAATACACGAGCTCGCTTGGTCTGGTTCTGAATTGGGCATTTAGGTTGGCAGCCGTGTAAAAGGATACACGACGTCAGCACTTTTATTTTTGGGTCTTTCAATACTTTTGATTTAGTTTTCACCAGTTCTTTTATGTTTGCACGTTAATGCTTTATAACGTAATCTGGCTCTCATCAATCGAGGGGAGGCATTTGGAAAAAAAAAAACAGCAGTGATCGGATCTGATACAGACTGATACGAGAGATCCACAAAACAAGAGTGCAGACGTCGTCACACATATACACACCCATGATGTTTAGAGGACAGGACTAACCCGAACCAGTTCAACACGTTAATCTACAGCAGATGCAGAGCACACAGTAAGAGGCGTACTACTAAAGTAAACCTGAGATCAGGTTCCATAAACGGCAAAAGACACGGAGACGCTGTAGTTCTTGCATGTTAAGGATCACCATCAGCTAACTCCTTTGCAAAAGGCATCGATGCGCTGTTGTTCAGTTAAGGATGAGCCAGATCAGCAGTAGAACATAAACTCCTTGACATTGTCCTTGATCTTCGGGAGCGGTCTCACAGGCGCAGACGGATCATGCATCCGCGATGTCGCCGACAACGAACCCTGGTCCGAGAACTCGTCCTCCGTGTAGCAGCGCGCACGGGAGGCTGCCAGGTGCGCATAGTATGCTGGAGGAACTGTTACAAGTAGCAACAAGAAAATCAGCAAAAGGTTTGCATGTTAAAAGATATTCATGACCAAATATAAATAGGAGCATGTTCTCCAAAGCTGATAAAGAGACACTCTGAACACATCAGATGCATACCTATGGAGACCGAGCGGGTGCACCGAGCATAACTACAAGTGAGAAATCATCAGAAGAAAAAGCTGGTTAACAGGTTACAACAGTGCGCTGCATTTGCATCATTCACAATGGAGACGACAGTGACGGAGCAGCTTACGTGTAGCAAAGATTGTAGGTCAAGGTTTGCAGGGCATCAGCGTTGAAACGGTTTTCATCGAGAAGAACATGATAGTGTGTCGGGCGGCTTGTTCCCTGCAAAGAGGAAAACACGGAAGAAACATTCATATAGACCAAAGCAATAGTCATCATCAAATAATCAAATTTAGCTCAACCATTAGAACGATCGGACTTCCCAGAAAAGGTTAATCATGTAAGTTACCTGAATACCAGCATGGCTGCAGAGGTAAAAATCAAACTCAGTAGGATGACAGATCTTTGTGTCGACAACAGTTCCTAAGGACAAAGAACATTTGAGACTTCAATCTAGTTCCATTATAAGGTTTTGCTACTTCTGTACTCTACCAAGTCATACATATATTATGCTAACTTACCAGGTAGGATATTTCCACTTCGATCTGTCAAATCTCGCGCATTGTGATTTTCAGGAAATAGGCGAGTGTGATGCCTCTTTTGCACAACAACAAATGTAACTGGTGGAAGATAGCCGTCCTGTAAAGTAGCACAAGCCTGGGAACAAGAACAATATTATGTACCTCACAAACAGCACATGAAATGGAAAACAGAACACCTATATGACTTCCAATTCCCATGAGGCGCAAAGAGGTGAAAAGAACCTTGCGAATTGCATCCATCTCATAAAGCAAAATTTGGCTGAACTGTCCCTCGCTAACGCCATCTCTGCATATTAAATAATTCAAAGTGAGCTGAGACTAAGAAATGATTCTGTAAACAAAGACCGTTGATTACAAACCTGTAAAATATAATCCTGCTTGGTTTGCATCTAGTGGCTTTGTAGAAAGACACAAGCATCTCCCTGCAACAGTTAAATGTTACTACAGCAAAAAAGAAAAACTGCGCACTGATTTGCAAAAAAATAATGCTGCATTACCTTATCATCCCACCGGCAGCAAGCCCCTTCTGTGGATCTGCTTCTGTGTAAAGGTCGGCTATAATTTCATCCCTAGGACCTTGAGAAGAGACCAAGCATTTGTACTTCGTAACTTCTGGCCAATCCATCGATGCAACAACCTGCAATGGGAGAAACTAGAAGCTTAGTATCAAATTCGTTTATAATTCGAGCCTTCAATGCAGATTCATTCATAATACAATGCCAAGACGACATACGTCCAATGAGGATCTGAGCTAGTTAGCATAGTCGCGCAAAGGAAAGGTGAATAATTGTTTCTCCTTGAAACACAAGAAAGCTTAGTTGCCTTCACAATGAAAAATGAAGATCAATACTTTGGTTCAGACAAGACTCATTAGAAATACAAAGCAATTCCAGTGTTGAACGTCCCCACAAAAAGGAAAAAGGAAATACAACAGAAAAATAAGAGGGAGGCTATTCTTTTCTTCTTTTTTTGACCGTGACTACGGCGGGCTCTTCGAGCCAGCCTGAAACATTTTATTACAGATCACAATTCAGGTACATCGTTTACAAGGGAGAAAGGAGCAGAGAAGCAAGCAAGCAGCCTCTAACTAACAGCTCATGGGGGATCAAAATGAATACACCAAGCATTGAGGAGGCTAGCGACTTGTGGCGTAGTACAGAGATATGCCCAAAGGCTATTCATTAATGTATCTGACTTCAAATAAAGAGACTGCAACATTGGCATATTATGACATGATGAGCAAGAGAGAACGAAACGACATACCGCCGCGATAGATGGAGATGCATCTTCTCCAGGAGATGGGTGGGTCACATCAGCCCCAAAAACTATGGTCGGCACATCTGTTAGAAGTGGTATCCTCTTGTACAAAGCATTTTCAAGCACCGTGTTGCGACCTCCAACCTAATCACAAAATATTCAATGGTCTCAATGTTCTCTGGACCTGATTATAGAGTAGCTAGTCAAGCATACCTTAACGTTTATCTTCAGAGAAAGATTTTCAAGATACTTATTCCCGCCCTTCTGAACATTTTTAGGTAAACAGCACTGAGTTATTACACCAAGCTCGGTTTCACAAAGCCGTTTAATCCTTCCTGCATTTAACGTCAGAAACTTGCAATTAAATCCAAGAAATTAAATCATCAGACATCAGCTTGAGAATTGATTTAAAGAGCTTACGATAAGAATCACCAATACTATCAGGTAGTATGATGATCAATAACTCAAGTTGCTTCCCTGCTAGACCTTGCTGAGCAAGTACTTGTCCAGAATGCCTATGGATATTTCTAACTGCAGACTCCACACTATCCTGGCGGCTTGGTTGTGTGATATCCACGCATGGTTTGATATTCATTTGCTAGAATAGGAAAATTACGTGAATCAGTATATATACTTGTGACAGGAATTCCTTCCGGAAGAAGAAATATTTACTGATTGTAAAATAAATTACCATGCCAATGATATTGCACATGCGGGCCAGATCGTTGCAGAACATGCCAATGTCCTTTGGGTGCAGGCGAGATGCGAAAGTTAGACATGCCCAATAGTTGATAGATCCCCCATTGACAAATTTCTGGGACAAATACAGAAATCAATAGACCAAGACTGTTTGATGTAGAAAGCAAAAGATGTGATATATAGTCGACACAGATAACCGGGAAACAAACATTTCAATGCATAATATCATATATCAATGAAAGAAAGCATATATGATCAAAGCTTCATACCAAGAAAATTAGTAACCAAAATACAAATGTTCCCTAATGTGTCACTCACATATTAGGACTAAATAGAAGACAAGACAAAAGTGAAAAAATCATAGGCACTAAGGCAACTATGTTGCAGAAAAATAAGGTTTCTAATAATGAACCAGAGAATACTACCTTGTTAATCATGTTCCATTGTCCTACGGATGGATCACATGCTTTATCTCGTCCAGAGTCATGATATTTAAGCTAATAACAGGAGAAATGCGAAAGAGGTCAGATGAATGCAAAATGTCAGTAGAAACAGTAATAGCTGTTACTATATTTTAGGGCAATTACCCTTGGTGCAGGAAGTACACGAGCATCAACCAATGCAAGTTGGTTCGTCACTTTCATGCCAAATTCTTTCGAATAGTAGTCATTGCCATAATCATTCCTGTTGACAATCTGCAAAGATATAAGATCAAATCATATATCTTAGAACCAAATGAATACAGAACACAAAATTGTACACTCTTTGGCAATACAACACAAAACTGCACACTTGAGGTACCAAGTTAAAAGTAAATGAGACCAAGTGCTAAATTACATCTAAAATACTCTTCTCCCTTTGTGGCGGACGTTCACATGTCATCTTTAGTATGCCTGTAACTTGGCGTTCATTCAGCTTTCTAGAATACCGTTGTCCCTCAACTATGCTGCAAACCTGAAGAGAACACATGACAATGAATTCACTGCCAAAATAAAAGACCAAACTGATGAAGACCAATCCTAAATATATATAGTTTTCTTTCAAAGATAAATGTCAGATAGACGGAAACTACCTCCACAGGTAAATATATCGGTCTACTATCACTGCCAGCTTGAAGGCATGGCCAATTAGTATATTTCAATGAGTAATTGTACTGCTTCTTGAAGTACTGGACGACGGAAGTGCGCGTCTCATCCTGATCAAAGCTGAAGAAGAAAATATGCATTTTGGTGGACGTTACGATGTATTTTACTGAAAGATGAAAATAGAAGCGGGGAGCTCCTTGATTTAAAAAAACGATGATGTATCGGTGTGGTTAACATAAATTAGTGTGAGAAAAGAGCATAAAGAAAATTGGGTATACGTTAAATCCTTCAATGCAGCTGAGGTTATCCCAGTAATTTTGTAACGGATTTTTTTTATCTGTCCGATGAGTGGCCACAACCCGGACACCTCTAAGGGCTTTCTTCAGCTATGAAGCGTAAAAAAAATGCAGCAGTTAGGCAAACACAAAAAAAAATCAATGTTAACAAAATTCTACGACCATTGATACCTTAAGACGATCCTGCTCAGACAGCCTAGAA
The DNA here is from genome assembly GCA_947311845.1 of Poa pratensis. Lineage (NCBI taxonomy): Eukaryota > Viridiplantae > Streptophyta > Magnoliopsida > Poales > Poaceae > Poa > Poa pratensis. The sequence goes on from CAMZMU010000057.1 coordinate 13,574,631, forward strand.
TTATCTCGCATGTTCAAGTATTCGACTGCAAACTCCATCACTGGTTGGGCCTTGTAAAATGATGTTGCCGAAATATCTGGGATCATAATTTGCAACAACAAATGTTAAGAACTGAATTTATTTTCAAGAGGGGAAAAATGTAAACACATAGCTCTCCATTAATGAGAACATTTTATGTACATCCATACCAATGTTCAACGACAATCCATCTGTGTGGGGCGGAGGCTTTGGTAATACCCCCTCCAGCATTCAACACCGTTGCCAATCGGACCACCATGTCCAAATGACTGAGAGAAAAATGATCTTGAGATTGATAAATACCTGTTTCAATTAGCTTAAATCAGCTAGCAAACAAAACTCTATATTGTAAATATGTAGTATTGTGTGGAATATACAGCCCAACAAAATATTTAAATGAAAATAGGGATGATGGACTTTTTTTCTGCTATATACAAGGAAAATGTCAGATATCAATGGATTATTACTTTTCTGTGGGGCACTCCCTTAGAGCGATGTCTAGTGCTTGGATGGTGTCCTGTGGCAACTCCCTGTGCCTACCAGACAAGAACTGCCGAAGATTGTACAGATCCAGATTTGAGGCATGCTGTATGGTCACCTTGTATTCCTCCTCCCTAAAACACAACAACTAGTACTAAATAAAACCATTACATGAACAAATAAGGTGATGACTAAAACAAAAGGTGGAAGGTAATCAGTACCGGTTGTTCCTAGCGGCATTAATAAGATTGACAACAAATTCTTTGTTCTTGAATGGCAGTGCGCCAGCGGTATATATGTTCTTTCTTCCATCATAAACTGGCAATCTACCAATGTCGGGGGGCTACCCCCGGGTAGGGTCAAGGCTTGGCATAAGATGAGTTTAAAGATATATGCCGAGGTACGGAAAGGGCCGACCTGCTTGGGTTTGGGAGTGTCCGAGCTTCATCTTGACCTGGAGGATATAAAGGCCGACCTATCTTGGCCCAGAGGGATCCGAGGTATCCCGTTGGCCTGGGCCGAGGTTCACTGTCCGAGCTATGTTCAGCCGACCTAACTACCTCGGTGCTATGGTTTGTATTGTGGGAGCAGGAGAAGCTGTTGGAAGGAAGTAAGATCCGACCTGGTAAAGATCTTAAGCGCGAGACCCGAGGTACGGAGCCCGTCACATCCGTGCCGAGCTAACCGAGGCAAGAGGCTGTAGGTCGGGCAGGAGTCAATGCTCCTGTCACTTCCTGCCTGGTACAAGAGCGCCTGACGCGGGAGCGTCTGTCACGGAGCCTGGCAGAGGCGTGCCCCGGGTTCGGTGGGGCAGCACGTCTCTGACCGCTGACCACGCGAGATCTGGGAAAAGGCTACGAGGTAGCTCTGCCAGGCCACGTCCTGTCTCGGTCAGAGGAGACATGCTAGTTCTGCCGTTAGGCAGCAGGAGATGGGCAGGCCACGTCTTGTCCCTGACAGAGGTACGGTGGTGACCGGTGCAGAGGCATGGCAACAGTGTTCAGCGAGGGGCACAACGGTAACTCGGCTGGCCTATATAGTGGGCTTCACCCCCCTCCTGCTTGAGGGACGGACAGATCGATCGACAGAGGAAGAGAGAGAGAGAAAGGAACCTCGGAAACCCCGGAAACACCTCGGATATAGCTCGGAGTGCCTTCTTCCTCCCGTGTAGCTCCATCTGTTACCTCAAGTGCTCACCATTGTATCATCATACAGCTCGAGGAGCAGCTTGTACTTGTCACTTTGAGCTATACACTGAGTAGGATAGTGCTGCAGTAGGGGTGTTACCTCCGCAAGAGGGCCCCGAAGCAGGGTACATCGTGGTGTGCTTTGTGTTCTTGGTTTCTTGTTCTCTCGTTCGGGTTCTTGCGGTTTCTTGCGTGTTCTTGCTTCTGCACTTCTTGAGTGCATAAACCCTCCCCGGATTCCCCCAACGACCATTCGGCCCCATCTTAGCCATACCTATGGCATCTGCCGTGATCCCACCACGACAGTTGGCGCCCACCGTGGGGCGGATTGAGGCGTTGGAGGGAGTTTACATCCGGACGGGCTCAGGCGAGCGTGTTCTTTCCGGGCTTATCGCCAAGATCGGAGAGTTCACCTTCATCAGCGACAACGCGGGGTGTTTCGCCGGCAAGCCCTTCCCCGAGCATGGCTTCACCATGATGCTTGGCAGCTTCGTCACCTACGTTGCTGTCGAGGTTGTTCGCGAGTACCCGGAGCAGGTGCTCGTGGACGACGAAACTCCTCTCCTCACGGCTTTAGGTCGACGTATCACTCGCCCGAGAGCTACGTGGAGGTGATGATGACCGGTCCGGTTGATGCCGCTGGCAAAGTAGATGCGAGCAAATCCAAGGCGGCTGAGGTTGCTAAGGTGAGATCTGCAAAGCCCAGGCTAGAGAAAGAGCTGCCTGGTACCCCCGAGCTGCAGGGCCGAGGTGCGACCCTGGTAGAAATAGTGGAGACACTGGCAGACCCAGTAAATCCAGGAGTGGATGTAGTGGTGACTGTGGCCGACCTAGAGGCAAAGCGTGTCCTGCTGCAAAAGGAGACTGTAGCAATGATGACAGCTAGAGATGAGTTCAATAGAGATCTGCGTGAGTACAATGCAGCGAATGGCTTCACCCCGGTAGCAGTTGATACACATAGGGGAGCCGAGGTGCGGCAGAGAGGCAAGGGGCTCAATGATGAGATGGACAGGGAGGCTCGACCTACCACCTCGGTTAGGAGTGAGAGTCGCGTGTCGACTGGAAGGCCGGTGTATAGTTCCCCTGCTAAGAACCTCAGAGCTGCAGAGGCAGGCAGGGCCGAGCTATCCGGATTGACTGGAGATGCATGGCGGGCGCAGCAGAAGCGAGTCAATGAATTAGTATATGTAGCTAACCAGCAGAATGAGGCTCTCCGCAGAGCATATGCAGGGGCTGGTGATTCGGAGATGGTTTATTCAGCTAGGCCTGTTAGTCAGGTGTCCAAGGGGCAAGCCTCGTCTCCACTCGTCGGAGGAGCCGATCGAGCCCGGAGTGTCACCTCGGGGCAGAACAAGCAGTTACAGATGTATGATCCAGTCTTAGCAGCAAAGCAGAAGGTGGGCCAGGGCGATGCTAGCCGAGCTAAGGGAAACCCCGGCCCAGGCAATGCCAGCCGAGCTAAGGGTAACTCCGGTCAGGGAAATCAGAATGGCGGGCAAGCAGCGCCGGCTGGCCGAGGTAAACCACCTCCGTCCCCGAGGTATCAGCAACAACCTCGGCCGCAGGGGCAATATCAGCGAGAGCCGGAGTATGTTCAGCAACCTCAGAATGTCGGTCAAGGCGATGACCGATACGATGGAGACTCGGCCATGGCGCGAGCTGGATACCACAGAGTGGATGGGGCTTTGGGACCTCGGATAGGAGCTCGGATGTTAGCTCCAGGCGATGTATGAGGCCTTAATCCATGGACTCAATGTGGCGAAGGAGATCGGTATCCGGCGTGTGGAGTGCTTCGGCGATTCCGACCTGGTGGTGCAACAATCTTCTGGAACTTGGGATGCTCTGGATGCCAACATGGCGTTATATCGGTTCCATGTGCAAAAGATATCCGGGTTCTTTGAAGGGTGTGAATACAGGCATATACCTCGGACAGAAAATAATGCTGCCGACGTGTTGTCAAAGCTCGGTTCATCTAAAGAGGCAATACCACCTGGAGTAGCCCTGAATCACTTGCGAACTCCTTCAATCAAACCTTCTCCTGAATCCGAATCTATTTTCATCCCGGCGGAGCAAGAGTCCGGACCTGTTCCAATGGAGGTAGACGTCGGATGCGTTTGGTCGGACCCGGGGACTGCGTGGCAGAGCTCGGGGACTGCGCACCGAACCTCGGGGACTGCTCATCAAGACTCGGGGACTGGTCGCAGGATGGTGGAGGAAATAATGGAGGAGATTATGGTGGCCGAACCAATGGAGGTGGACGAGAAATTTTTTCCTTTGCACCCAGTGCCGGAGTGGGCGGAGCAAATCATGAAGTTCATAACGGAGGGAAGCTTGCCAAGTGACACAACCGAGGCTAGGAGAATCCAAAGGAGGGCAAGGCGTACACCATCATCAACAAGGAGCTCTATAAAAGAAGCGTAACCGAGGTGTTGCAACGGTGTGTCGAGCCAGCTGAAGGCAAGGAGATGCTTTTGGAGATCCACCAAGGAGAGTGTGGTCATCATTGCAGCACAAGAGCTCTGGTGGCCAAGGTGTTCAGGCATGGGTTCTATTGGCCCACTGCTCTTGCTGATGCAGAGGCCATAGTCCGGAGATGTGAAGGATGCCAAAGGTTTGCCAAGCAAACGCATATGCCAGCCTCGGCGCTCAAAACAATTCCTATCACTTGGCCGTTTGCGGTATGGTGTTTGGATATGGTGGGAGAGTTCAAACCAGCCCGAGGTAACATGACGCACATACTGGTGATGGTGGACAAGTTCACCAAGTGGATCGAGGTGAAACCAATCCGGAAGTTGGATGGTCATTCAGCAGTGACTTTTTTGAAGGAGATCATTCTGCGATATGGGTACCCCCATAGCATTATCTCGGACAACGGCACGAACTTTGCTGTTGGAGAATTTGCTCGGTTTTGCATGAACAAGGGAATCCGGCTGGACATAGCCTCGGTGGCACACCCGGAGTCTAATGGACAAGTGGAAAGATCAAATGCTCTAGTGTTGGCCGGCATCAAGGCTCGGCTCATTGAACCACTGCTGAAAACGCCGGGGTGTTGGATAGATGAGATACCAGCAGTACTGTGGGGTCTAAGGACCACGCCAAATCGATCAACTGGCTATACGCCATTTTTTATGGTCTATGGGGCAGAAGCTATGCTACCCACTGACATCGAATATGATGCGCCCAGAGTGGCAATGTACACTGAAGCCGAGGCAAAAGAGGCTCGGGAGGATGCAGTAGATCTGCTTGAGGAAGCTAGAGATTGGCCTCATCTCGGTCAGCAATATACCAACAAGGTCTCCGACGTTATCATAGCCGGAGTATCAACCCTCGTGTGTTTCACGAGGGAGATTTGGTGCTGAGGCTGGTGCAGCGCAAGAAAGGTCGGCACAAGTTGTCACCTCCATGGGAGGGACCGTTCATTGTGAGCCGAGCTCTGCTCAATGATTCGTACTATCTAATAGATGCGCAGGAACCAAGGAAGATGGGCTGGACAACCCCGGATCAGAGGTCAGGCGACCATGGAATATAGCTCTACTCCGACCTTTCTACTCATGAAGGGCGCAATGTATGTGCCTCGGTTAATCCTTAATGAAATGTCGGCACTCCGAGGTTGAAGCTCGGGGACTGCCTCGCTCTTGTGCTTGTGTTTTATTTCTGTTTGTCAATTTCGTTCATATGCCGAACTATTTTGAACCTCGTCTCAAACTTCAAGTAATGTATGCTGTGTAACTAATCTTGTGACTCGACTGACGAACGCCGAAATGGTAGTCAAGAGCAAAGATGAAAAAACGTGGGAAACATGAAAATGGACTCGGGGACTCGGTCCAAAAATATAGTTCGGCATGTGTCGTTTACTAACCCCTGTCTTTACCTTTCGTTTATGTCGGATGATTTTGAAACACACCTCGACATTTGCTAAGTACTGTATGCTATAAACAACAATCTTGTGACTCGACTGTCGAACGCCAAAATGGTAGACAAGAGCAAAGAATGCCAAGTATAGTAAACACGAAAGTGAACTCGGGGACTCGTTCCAAAAGGGTTCGGCATAAATTCTTAGAAAAGCATGGTTCGGATAGCAAGATAATAGTACTGGTAGCAAGGCAAACTACTTAAGGTCTATTACATCTGCACCCGGCATACCGGGGATTTAATTTTTTTGAGACAAGTTCAGGCCTCGGAACCAGAGACCTCGGTCGCCGAAGTTGTGGTAGTGGGGACCTCGGAAGCAGGAGCCTCGGGCGCAGGAACAACCTCGGGCGCAGGAACAACCTCGGTCGCGGAAGCAACCTCGGTTGTTGGAGTGGATGCCGGGGTGTCCGTCACGTCGGGGGAGATCACCTCGGTGGCTACGGCTTTGCCGGACTTGCCCTTGGGTTCGGAGGTTCGTCGAAGCTGAAGTCATCATCAGAACCTTCAGCCACCTCGGTTGTTTTGCCGGCCTTGCCCTTGGAGCTCTCAGGCTCGTCAAAGTCAATTTCCTCGCCGTCAGAACTTCTTCACCGGACTCTTCTTCCTCGTCCGAGCTCTCTTCATCCTCAGAATAGAGGCGCCCGTCATCAAAGGTCCGGGTGTTTGCATAACTAGCAAAGAGGTCGGCTGCTGCTTGGCGTTTCGCAATGCCATCAGGGGTGGAGTTCCAAGGAGAGCCCCTGCGCAGGGAGGTAACCGTGTGGATCTCCAGATTCATACCAGGACAGCACGAACACCAGGGCCTTGTCCGCTCCAGCCCGAGCTGATGAGCATCTCCACTCCCGAAGTCTAGCCTCGGCTCCTTTCAGCTTCGTGGCGAGCTCGTCGATGCAAGTGGGAGTCTTGACCTTGGGCCAGAGGGCACGGTGGACCTCGATGGCAGCATCAACCAGCTTGGTTCCAATGGCCCTGAGCGGCCTGATCCGAGCATTAAGGGCAACAAGGTGGTCCTGGATATCCCAGCTTTCGCTGAGGGTTTCTGTCTCAGCCCTCTTTGCCCGAGCTGCTTGAACTTCGCGGATAGCCTTGTCCTTGGAGTGCTCAAAGTTCTCTGAAGAAGACAAAAAGGCTGTCGCTGAAATAAGGCATACGGTGGCACGGGGTGTAGGTCGGCAGAAAATAAGGAAAAGGGGAAAGAAACTTACTGTCCATTTGGTGATTAATCCGAGCGAGCTCGGACAACCAGCTTTTCGATATAGCTCGGAGGGCGATAAGTTCGGCTTCGGCCGAGGTGGCGCGGCTCTCCAGGGTCTTGGCAAGCTCTTGCTGCTGTTCGGCGGCCTGGTCTTTGACCTTCATAGCGTCCTCCACAGCAGTTTTGGCTTCATTAGCCCGGTTCAGCTCTTGTTGCAGCCGAGCTATTTCATCTTCGGCTGTCTTCAACTTGGAGGCATAATCTTTGTCGCTCTGCTCCTTTGCGGATAGAAGAGTCCGGTGAGACTTCTTCAGTCTGTTGTGATCCAGCAGGAGGTTCTTGAAGATCTTTGTCCGAGCATTGTTGCACTCCTGAAAAAATAGAGAGATCAGTTCGAAGAAATCCGAGGTCTTTTTAGCACCCGAGGCCCAATTGAGTCCCGGGGACTCGGCATTGCCTCGGGGACTCAGCATGGGAGAAATGACAAGTTTTTGAGATTCAAGCCGAGCAATTTTAACTCGGTGGAGTGTCAATTGCTCAACCCGAATCTCGGGGACTGGGAATAGTGTATGTTTGTCATTTGGTTTCAAAGGAAGAAAGAGAGTTGCGTAAAGAAACTTACCGAGGCCTTCTTGCTGCAATCAAGGACCGCAGTCTGCATGTTGTAGATGGACTGGAGCACGGCGCTAGGTCCAACTGGATGCTCAGAGCTCGGGTTAGAGGAGACCTCGGCAGCGTCAGCCGAGTTCCAGTCCATGTCATAGTGCTTCTCCGAGCCTAAGCTGTTCCCGCTCTTGGTCCGGAGTTGCCCGACCTCCCAGCTGCTGATGTTCGGCTGGATGGTAGCAGCAAAAGAGCTCGGGAGGTGGCGACCTGAGAGCTCGAGGGCGCGGTCTTGATCAAGGTGGACTTCGGCGCGGGAACATGCGGCACTAGTTGGGTGCTCGCAGCCTTGGGGCCCGGTGGCGGTGGCGGCATTGGAGTTTGCTGTGGCTGTTTGGGGGGCTCAACAACTGGAGCTGAATCTTTCTTCTGCTTCTTCTGCTTCTTCTGCTGCTGTTGCTGCTGGTTGCGCGCAGCTTGAGACTTGGGGGAGAGCCGAGGCTCCTGCACGGTCTTAGCCGGAGTCTTGGCGCGATCTGTCTCCGCATCCTTCTGAGGAGGCGGAGGAGTCTGATCTCGGCGGGGAGCAGAGTGCCCCAGGCCGGAGTCAGAGCTCGGCGGTGGAAGTTCGGCGGAGGAGACACGCACCGGGGAGGAGATGGTCTTCTCCGGGCTGCTGAGGTCAATGGACCGTTCTGGAGGAGAGGCTCTGGCGGGGCTGCCGAGGTTAACCTCGACCTCGGTTGTCTGAGCTTCAACCACTGGAGGCAGTGGTGAATGTATCGAGCTATGGCTCTGTTTGATCTGCCGAGCCGGGCTAGACGAAAAAGAAAAGATTAAGTTAGAGTAAAAAACTTAACCTCGGAACAGCGTGAAAGGTAAAAAGGAGCAAGGTGACTTACGCATCTTCTCCACGGGGCCTCGCTTCTTGTGCCTCGCCGAGGTCTTCTTGGCACGCTTGGCTTTGGGCGCGCAGTCTCCGAGGTCTTGGAAGCCTCGGCATCCGAGGTACCAGGTCCTGAGCGCTTCCGGGAAGCTGCAGACGCTGGATGAAAGTTCTTATATGTTGGAGGAGCATATGAAATTGGAATAACGTTGACAGGTTCCAGAATTTGGCAATCGTCATCGTCGTCATCGGGCCAGTCCTGGATGGACGAACGAACTGGTGGGCGGTGCGAGGTGAAACCACGAGTCTTACCCGAGGTGGCCTTGGGAATGGGGAGGTGATCCTCATTGTCCGGATCTTCAACCTCGGCGGCGGCCGGGATAGGCAGGTCGGGAGTCCACTCCTTAGAAGAAAGGGGGCCATCCTCGATTTCCTGTCGAGTGAACTTCTGCAGAGGTGGCAAGGTAAAACCGAGTTAGCACAAGATCAATACAAGGTCGGGGTGAAAATGAAACCGAGGAATATTATACGTCGGGTAAAGTACACTTACTTGAGCTGGAAGGTGATCTCGGTCATAGGGCTTGACACCCCATTTCCACTTATCGGGCATGGTGGTCTTGGCGATGGCCGGATGCGCCTCTTCACCTCGGAGTCATCAAGTTCAAAGGTGCTGTGCGAGTGGGGTCGTAGCGGCCACTCATGTGGCAGATCTTATGGGCCCGCGCTTGTAAAGGGCTAACTCGGCGGGTGATCATGGTGCGCAAGATGTCATCTGCCCCAGCTTTTCTCCTGGAGGACATCATGGTTGGTGGATCAGTAAAACCTCGGGAGCGTCGGGTGCAGGCTCATAATCCCAGTTGAGTTGGGCAGCGGGGTTCCAATGGTGAACTCCGGCAAATTGATGAGATCTTCGGTGCCCGGGTTCTTCACATAAAAGAAGGAGCGTTGCCATTTGCGGCAGGAGTCCAGGCCCTGATCCGAGGAAACTCAGAAAGGCGCCGAGGTGAAATCGAGGCCGCCCCGCAAGCGGTCATCTCCTTGTCCACGACCTTCTTGTTCGGGACACTTTGCTTCTTCAGCTGGAAGTACTTGGCCCAGGACTCGATGCTTGGCCATAATCCGAGGTAACCCTCGGAAAAGGTCGCGTAGGCCGAAAGTTGGAGGACGGCGTTGGCGGGCAGGTGGTGTGGTTGTAGCCCAAATTTGTCCAAGAAATCCCGGAAGAATTTCCCGGCCGGGAGCCCGAAACCACGTTCGAAGTGATCCAGGAAGACGACCCGCTCCCCGGATTCCACCTCGGGTTCGATATCTTCTTTCTTCGGAACCGGCAGATGAGTTTAGCCGGGATCCGCCGTGAATCTCGGAGCCATTTGATGTCGACCTCCGTGACGTCGGATCCCTCCCAGCTACCTCGTTCTCCAGGTGCTCCTTCCTCGGCGGGATCCGAGGCAGAAGACATGTTGACGCTTTCCTGCAGAAGAGAGAGGTTCAACCGGGGTAAGTACCTCGGACAGTTCAGGATAGCCGGGGTAAGTACCTCGGACAGTTCAGGATAGCCGGGGTAAATGCTCGGATCATTCAAGACAGCCGGGCTAAAGGATTTAGGCGGGAAACACGTTTCTACCACTGCAAGATACTAGCAAAGATCTACCGATGAGCTAAAAAGGGAAATAAAATCGAGTTCATCAAGGGGCAAACCTAAGAGGACAGCACGGTGGATGTATCTGAAACAAATCTAAGTGAGATTTAAATGTACTAAAAGGGCTCGAGGGGATAGTCTAGTTCATCAAGGTCTCAGGGTTCATCAGGATCCTCGAGTTCATCGAAGGATGAACTCATCCACGGCAATGGAGGGGAAGCGAGGAACTCACCGGTGAAGTCCTCGAAGATCGAGGTTTGATGGCGAGTCGAGGGTGGCGCGAAGGATCGACGGCGGAGTGGCGGCGCAAGGCGCGGTGCGCGTTTCCGGTGAGAAGCTTCGAGACGGCGAGGTCGCAGCGGCGAGTGCTCGACGGCGGCGCTGGAGGCAGAGGGCAGAGGGCACGGAGCAGTGGGCGAGTGGGGAAGAAGAAGAAGTTACCCCTAGGCCCCTATTTATAAGCCGCGTGCGGTAACGGCGTGCGGTAACTGCGCACTACCGCGCGGTTACCGGGAAGGCGCGGGATCATGTGCGGGTGAGCGCACGGTTGCGGGGTTGGTGGCCGCACGATCGGCCACATCGTGGGCCGCAGAATGGCAACCGCCAGCCTCGGATTTCCTGTGCTGGTCAGCGCGAGAATCGAGGGGTCGTGGGCAGTCAAGTTGGTCTCGCACTCGAGTGCGCGTGTGCACTGTTTGGTGGGTCCGGCTGACGAAGGCGGCGTGTGGTCAGGACCTGTCTTTCAAAGGTTCGGATTTCGAGGTCCGGGCAGAGATTCTTCGCCACGTGCCTCGGAAGATCTTGAGGCAAGATTGTGCTGAGTCAAACAGCTCGGAAAGTTCAGATTGCAGATCAACCTCGGATGAGATTAAGGTCTGTGGGAAGTACCTCGGCGGAGCTATATTTGAGGTCGGTTTTAGAGGTGGTGCCTTGCTTATTTTGAACCTGCTACGGCCCTCCATCCGAGGTCGTAGGACCGCACCAGCTTCGGGGACTAATGTCGGGGGGCTACCCCCGGGTAGGGTCAAGGCTTGGCATAAAGATGAGTTCAAAGATATATGCCGAGGTACGGAAAGGGCCGACCTGCTTGGGCCTGGGAGTGTCCGAGCTTCATCTTGACCTGGAGGATATAAAGGCCGACCTATCTTGGCCCAGAGGGATCCGAGGTATCCCGTTGGCCTGGGCCGAGGTTCACTGTCCGAGCTATGTTCAGCCGACCTAACTACCTCGGTGCTATGGTTTGTATTGTGGGAGCAGGAGAAGCTGTTGGAAGGAAGTAAGATCCGACCTGGTAAAGATCTTAAGCGCGAGACCCGAGGTACGGAGCCCGTCACATCCGTGCCGAGCTAACCGAGGCAAGAGGCTGTAGGTCGGGCAGGAGTCAATGCTCCTGTCACTTCCTGCCTGGTACAAGAGCGCCTGAAGCGGGAGCGTCTGTCACGGAGCCTGGCAGAGGCGTGCCCCGGGTTCGGTGGGGCAGCACGTCTCTGACCGCTGACCACGCGAGATCTGGGAAAAGGCTACGAGGTAGCTCTGCCAGGCCACGTGCTGTCTCGGTCAGAGGAGACATGCTAGTTCTGCCGTTAGGCAGCAGGAGATGGACAGGCCACGTCTTGTCCCTGACAGAGGTACGGTGGTGACCGGTGCAGAGGCATGGCAACAGTGTTCAGCGAGGGGCACAACGGTAACTCGGCTGGCCTATATAGTGGGCTTCACCCCCCTCCTGCTTGAGGGACGGTCAGATCGATCGACAGAGGAAGAGAGAGAGAGAGAAAGGAACCTCGAAAACCCCGGAAACACCTCGGATATAGCTCGGAGTGCCTTCTTCCTCCCGTGTAGCTCCATCTGTTACCTCAAGTGCTCACCATTGTATCATCATACAGCTCGAGGAGCAGCTTGTACTTGTCACTTTGAGCTATACACTGAGTAGGATAGTGCTGCAGTAGGAGTGTTACCTCCGCAAGAGGGCCCCGAAGCAGGGTACATCGTGGTGTGCTTTGTGTTCTTGGTTTCTTGTTCTCTCGTTCGGGTTCTTGCGGTTTCTTGCGTGTTCTTGCTTGTGCACTTCTTGAGTGCATAAACCCTCCCGGATTCCCCCAACGACCATTCGGCCCCATCTTAGCCATACCTATGGCATCTGCCGTGATCCCACCACGACAACCATCCAAGTATTGTTTGTGAAATCTAACAAGTTCGTTGATAATCGATCTGTTCCGATCTCGTGACCTTGTTTCCGGATAAATTGCCACCTATGCAACAGATAGACAGTTAGAAATTAACCATAATTTGTACCATCGTAGAAGTAATCAAAGACTTCTGAATGTACAAGACTGAAACTAGACACCTTACAATTCCCATGGAAAATTTGTTATTTTAAACTGCCTGATTTTGATTACAAAAATGAAATAGAATTATTTCGGTTAGCTTTCACATAAATTTGTGTTTGCTTCTGTTGACCAACACTAAATGTGTAATACTCGGCAAAGCGTTTGCTGACATGTTTCTGGCCTTTTCCGTGTATTTCGAACTCTGTTTTAAATAGCCGGCTATCACCCGGCTATAGCCTTGTGAGAGGCTCGGCGCTATAGATTAGGCCTTCGTAGGCTAAAAGGGTAATAGCCGCTAATAGCCCGGCTATAGAAATTTAGCCCCAATTTAGTGTGAGGACCCCGGATTAAGTACCCGAGATACTCGTTATGTTTCCTGCAACAATCCCGTGATCAGTCTGTTGCTGCACATAACTCGAATTGGTATCACAGAACATCCATAAATACCGAATAGAAATACTTACGTGATTGAAGTCATAAGCTTCAACCGGTACTTGCAGCGGAAAATCACCAAACAACGTGGAGCCCAAGTCATTTGCCTTAACCCTACAGGCAGCTGACTGGGAAGCGCCCTAGTTCGCAAAGACGTCAGTGAACTCCTCTTCTTCGAACTGCTTCTTCTTCCAAAATCTGGCTAAGACAATAGCCAGGGACGAAACCAATATGAGTACATTTGATTGTACTCGCAAACTACCCCAACTTGAGCATGCACTAGTTTTGATAATCTTTCAATAATACCTTTATTTTTAGAACAAAACATCTCTATATCGTTATTGAAAAGGGAAGAGTAGATCTTTTAATCTTGTTGAAGACAAAACATTTTGGAAAGTAATTTCTCAATACCGGGGTTGGAAACAACCCTTTTTGGAAAGTAGTTTCCTCACTATTTTTGGTTGAAAAAGGTAAGAAGTCTTTTTAAACCTTTTTCTCGAAAAGATACCCTTTATTTAAAAAGGGAAGAATTCTCTTTTAAAACTTTTCCTCGAAAATCACCGTCTTGTCCACAGCCCCATCCTGGTCACTTATTTTCCAGCAACATCATACCACCCCCTCGGTATAGTTGCCTAAAACAATCTTCACTTCATTTTCCTTTCAAACTCAAAACTTTGTAAAACTTGCACATGGCCTTAGTAGTTCTTCCCAACTGTCCATATCCGAGGACTCGGCTATTCGAATAGTTTTACCCTCTGCAGAGGTAGCACGCTTTTCCCACACCCATCCGGTCACTCATCGTGTCAGCCACGTCCTGCCATACCGGAGGTATGCGAAGTTGAGTTCCCGGCCATAGCCTGTCCTTTGCTCATGCTAGTATAGGACCCTGCCTCTACGACACTTTCCATCGACACTCAAATCCTCAGAAACTAAGTGTGAGGACTCGTAGTTCTGTCCGGCGGACCCAAGGGAGCCCTTCAATCCTCTTCCTCCGATACGCTCATACCGGCTTCCGGTAGACTTCAATGAAGAGGACCCAGGTCAGGGGGTAGGTCCTCAGACCATCCCCTCATGGAACGAGGTTATCCTCGTTATTGAGGCATCCAGTACTAACACGAGCAAATTATATGACTACGCCCTTGCTCATATGTGGGTAAATGTGGTCGCACAGGTTATTGGTTGTTCGGTAAGTACCAGGACACAATGTGCATTTTTCAGAAACATCACCATTCACCACTTCTCAATTTCATCACCGACATCTCGGCATACCATAATTCATCCAAGGGTTTTCAAAGGCGTTTTGAATAAACAATGTTTTTCCCATCCTATAGTTTTATTTAAACAAACTGATATTTCTACATAGAGTGGCAAAATAGTTTTTCATAAACTTTTGAAAAAGGTTTTCACAATCATTTCCAATTCTCATAGCCAAATACTTTTAGTCAAACTTGGGTGGTTCGTAATCCCACCAAAAGATTTTCATAGAAGGCTTTGGAGTAAAACAAATTCATTTCGAAATCGTTGTAGACCATTGACACCTCTATATCGGGTGTCTCGAGAATCTACTTGTATTTTGGAAAAGGGTTTTCAAAGTCATAGCTTCCGTGGCAAACACCACATAAATCATTTATGCTAGTTATAGTAAAACAGGTAAATCAAAATAGATGTATATAGGTGCAAGCTCAGTGAAGTAGCTTGCCTTGCTCAGCAAAGTGACCCTGGTCTTGTTCTTCTGGTTCAACAAATTCCCCCTTTTCGCAAGTCCCGGCAACGTTCTCGTCTAAACGTCGTAAAACAAACAAAACACACAATTACCACACAATTTGACCAGGCAACACTAACACTCAAGCTGAACATCTACAAATACCTACTGGTCTATGGAAGTCAAAACAATTGAATTTAGTTCAATTTTTATTATTATTAATTTCAGAAACTAGTTACACACGAGTTAATCCACCATTTAATTTATGTTGATCACAAACATACTAAAAATTCTACAGAAAGCTACTGTCACACATAAGACAAATCAATTGGGTTTAATTTATTTTAATTAACCCTAATTTGCATATGATTTTATTATGACAAAAATCTAGTCACTCAAGTTTTAATACATATCTCATGTTCTGTTGATCACAAAATTATGCCAATTTAGGGATAGCTAAACTTGGCTAGTGCAAGTTCAACAAAATTGACCTAGGTCCAATTGGATTAATATTTATCCCTCTATAATTCTTTTACTACAGAAAGGTTCAAATCACTAATTGAATTACTAATGAGTTTCTGTTGCTCCTAAAATCCCACCAAGTTAGGAGTAGCTAACAATTTACAATACTAAACTAACAAAATTGGGTTCAACTCATTTGGACTTTTAAATCAACAACTAAAAATCATTTAGTCCAGAAAAGCTTCTGTGGCAAACTTTTAATTTATCTTAGCCTGTTAAATATTTTTGAGTGAGACCAACGCCAACGGCTAAATATTTTCATCACCTTTCCAGGGAATTTTATTTCATAGTTTTTGGATATCTAAAACAAAATCTACACGAGTTTTGGTGAGGTCCAGAAACAAATCTAGAAGTAAAAGAATAACAACCTTAAAAAAAAAAGCAGTGGGCTGGATCTGGCTGGAGTTGGGCTGTGCCGTGAGGGAGGAAGCCCAGCTCGCGGCCCACGAGCGAACGAAACGATGCGCCGTCTTCTTCTTCCCGTCAGCACGCTCAGAGCACGCGGCGACGGGCAGGGAGCAAGGCGGAGACGGCTTCGGCGACTCCGGCGTTCCTAGGATAAAAGGAGATGTCCGTGAGATGACTCGCGACGAGGGGATCTCGGGGAAATAAAAATGGCGTAGAAAAATGGGCTGTGCAACCCGCGAGCTTCCCGGCAAGGCAGCGGCCGGAGCGGAAGGGGATGGGGGTGTCCAGCTCGATTCGCAGACTCCCGGTGCGATTCCTCGGACGAGGATGGAGAGGAGGACGAGGCAAACCTTTTGCCGCACTCGGTGGTGCTCTACGGTGGCTAGAACGATGCTAAACAATGGTGCGAGTTCGAATGGGTTCTCGGCCCTGGAGGAGAAACGAGAGCGAGAGGGGAGGGAGTGGGGGAAAATGGGTGAGGAGGTGAGGGAGCAGAGGAGGGCGCGCTTCTTATCTTCCCCTCCTCAGCACGGAGGGAGGGGGCCACGGCAACGACGCCGGGAGGAGCACGGCAGCGTGCGGGTACGGCGACGTGGGCACGGCAGCGTGCGGGAGATGCCACGGCTGTCCCGTTGCAGAGCTGAGGTGAAGGGAGAGGGCAGAGGAGTCAGAGGTCAGCTGGGCGAGGGAGAGGTGCACGGCGAGCGACGACCACGGCATCGCCGGCGTGGGGAGCACGGCGCCGTGCCGGCCAGCGTGCGGCTACAGAGGTCAACGGAGTTTTTGCAAAACGCCCCCTAAACTCTTTTTCCTCTCACGGATAGGTCCTCGGCTAAAAACCTTTGTTTCTTTTTGAAATCAGTAGGGTTTCCAGAATTTATTTGAGGGGTTTAAACACTTTACAAAAATTAGAGAAAATTCATGTAGCCTCCCCTATATATGAGGAAGCTCCACAAAAATTGGTTTTACAAAATAAAATGTTTTGCTCCATTTTTGTTCATAGGTTTTAAATAAACCATTTTTGGAAATTAATAATTTGAGACTCCTTTAATATTTAAAACCAGTGGTAAAATAGTTTGTAGAACCTTTGGAGCTTTCTTGACAAATATGATATCTTCAAATAAGTTTTATCTTCATAGAGAAAACATTTGTTTTGAGGAAATAGAGAAAATGGGAGGGAATTTATTTATGAAGATCATTTTAACTCATGACCTTCATTTCTTTAAAAGAAGGGAGGGGTTTGTTTTTAAATCAACAAGTAGGTTTACTAGAAGAGGGAGTGATATGAAATGGAGAGAAGTATCATTTCATCTCCCTTTCTAGAATTTTGATAAAGAAAGTATATTGGTTTTCATAAAAATAGAGGAATAGGTAAAGAGGGAGTTTTATTGAAATCATCTCCCTAGGTTTTAGGAGTTTAACTTGGGGTGCATAATTGTAGAGGATGTGTTCCTCTTCAAGTCACACTCCAAATTTGGTGGCCAAGGGTGTCCTAATTTAGTAATAACACCACTGAGGAATTATCCTCACAGTAATAACACAACAATAGTATCAGCACAGCAATATCAGCAACACCACAATATCCACATCTCAAACAAGACCACACACTTCAAACCACCAGAATAAATCACACACCTTTTTCCATAACTAACAATGCTACTTTGTAAAAATGGTCACACTCAATTATGACAAGAGGTTGTTTAAGGGATAAACCACCCATAACTTAATAGTTTTCAAAATGGTTTGATCAGGAGAAATATGTGAGGTAATATATTTCCCACTAGTATTTCTTTTAAAACTGAGCTGAAACATAGGAGTTTTAAAAATAGGAATTTGGAATTGTCAAGGTGGAAGAAAGGATAGGAGATCACAGATAGCTCTCCATACTTTATAAGCATGAAATTTTTGGGAAATACTTTTACTGTCTCAATTTAAAGGATATTTTATTTGTTGCTAAAACCAAATCATTGTGGAAATAAACTTTTGGCCAACATAAGAATGGAAAAGATATATGGAATATATTCTTGTCATAACATGGTCACCAGTGTTGTAAATATATTTTTACTTAGGTTGATTTCTTGAGTTGACATTTACTAGTCAACCAATCACAACCAACAAGTTACACAAGGTTAACAGAACAAGATAAGGGAAAACACAATCATTTGTGAAGCAATTCAAAAAGTTTTTGTTGGTTCTGAATCTTGGGTCGTGTTTACCCGTGTTATAAATTTGGGATGTTACAAATCCTTCCCCCCTTAAAATAAATCTCGTCCTCGAGATTTGCCCAGGGGTACAGGGGAGATACGAGGGCAAAATTTTTATTTTAGAAAAGCTGTATATTCACTTTCGTGTATACACAGGTTTTGAAAAACAATAGGGTTTTTCTTTAAAATACCCAGAGCTGTGCCACCAATAATTGGCTTATGGACACAGTGGGTTTGGTTTATCCGAAGAATTAATTTTGCAGGGGTTTTTACTGGAAAAGCGAGGGATAAAGGATAGAGGGACACGGGGGTTTAACTGCTGTCTCACTGGCAGGTGGGGTCGGGGTCCACCTGGTGGTCTCTCTTCCTTTTCTTCTCTTCTTCTTCTTCCTCGCTCGCCCTGGTTCCGCACTCGCCCCGTTTTCAGTGCGCAGAGCACTCATCCGCGGCACTGCTGCGCGTGCGGTCTGTCGACGCAGCGGCAGACACGGCTTTGGGACACGACGCTTAGATGGTTTCGCGCCATGGAGGCGAGTACTGCTCGCGATTCCACCACTTTCCCGCGCAACGCGGTGTCGAGGAGCGGCACCGAGCTCCTGGTTATAAATTGGAAATCTCCGAGGCTTTTCTCCTCCTCATCTCCACCATGGGTCTTATTCACGCCTTCTTCAAAGCCTACTACGAGATGCTGGAGAGAGCGGGCTTCATCGAACATGTCCTCATCGTCGTGCTCTTCGGGATCTCGTTGTCGGTGGTGGCCGCACTGCTGTTTGCGGCAGTAGTTGTCTTGATTTTTGGCTTTTGCAGTTGGTGGGCTGACGCTGGTGATGCTGCTGCGGCGGCAGAAGAGCCAGCGGCGCCGGAGGTGCCAGTTGTGGGGGAGGGGCCAGCTGCAGTGGAGGAGCACGCAATGGTGGAGGAGCAGGTTGCAGCGCCGGTGGAGGAGGTGGTCGATCTTCGTGATGGAGGTGAGCAGGCTGTCCGAGCCGTCCGTCGCCGTCGGGCGGCGCGCGACTCGGCTCTGAGTGAGCCAGGCTCATCCTCTGGTAGTGCCAGGGAGCTCGAGAGGGAGTAGAGATCTCTGGGGTGCCGTTGCATCCGGGCTGAGTGCTGGCTGTGTTGTGTGTAGGAGTAGAACTTGTAGCCTCGGTTTCTTTCTGAATTCTCGCTTCTGTACTGAACTCCGTGATTGTTTCAATCTTGTCTTTGCTGATGACTGGGACAAGATTTGCATTGTCGAAACTTTCTGGTTGCCACAACTCTGGTCTTGCAGCACAGATAGGATGCAGGGGTACTAATAATCTTGTTTTAGTGAGAAAATATATTTTTAGGGAAATAACACTGCATTATATGGTCTCAACCACTGGCAGTGGTAGCATAGCATTTCAACCATATAGGTTGAACACAACAACTAAAAACACCCTACAAGAAGTCCTTCTGTGTTCCAGCGAGCATTGACTCCCAGCAAGCATTCTACGGCTTGCGAGGGTTACATCTCGTGGAGGGCTCGGGCCCCTTTCTTTAACATGCAAAATGCACAAGGTTCATATTGGGTGAGGAACCTTGTGGGAGAAGCATGTAGGAAACCACACACAAAATAATTTGCATAATACAAAATAGTACCATTTAAAGTTTGCATTAATTCCCAGGGGTATGCGTCTGGGGTCACATACGGTTCCTGGTTTAAGTGATCTGTTGTTTCTTTTTAAAACTTTTAACTGAAGAAAAAGCATGACATTCCATCAGGTGTCAACCAAGTGGTTAACAAGATGATAAGAACACCAAGTTTTTATTCCGGGCTGATTTAACATCAGCCGGGAAACAGACAACAACCTTGCATTACAAGAAACACGAGAAAACAAACAACAAGCAAACAACAGACTAACAACTTTGTTGCTCCACACGCACAAACATACAAACGCTGGTCAGGCTGACTGAACCTGGGTCTATTCTGCCTAAGAGGTTCTAGGAGTCGGTGAAGCGCGGCCGAGACAAAGAGTGGTGTCCACATCTCCATCTTCCACGGGGTAGGGAACTACAGACACGCCTTCGGAGACTACACCTTGCTCCTGGGGTGGCTGCTGAACTCGGGCTAGGGCTTGCGTCACAGATGCATCAACACTATGGTCCAGCAAATCATCTAGGATCGACTGTCTTGCTTCCTGAGCTTGCCCACGGTGGGAGGTGGGTAGGTTCCTCGCTCGACTTAGTTCCAGGTGGGCTCGACCAAGGTGGCGCCTTGTAATTATGAGTTCCGCCATCAGGGAGTGGAAAAATCTTGTCATTGAGGCTCCGTAAGTAACCAGGGTGATTACGGCAGGGTCGACTTCCCTACCGATGGGAATTTGAGCAGGCTCCACTCCAAGCGGAGGAGTGACGGGAAGAAGTTGGAAAGCTCGACTCTGCGCCATCGCCGGTTCTGCATACCGGAGACGGACAAGGCCTTCCCAGGCTGCTACCTGGAGGGCTTGATCTAGAGTAGGCATGCTCCTACCATGGATCAAGTAGGCCTGACCTGTGCCCAACGGACACGAGTTGATGTGCACGTCGACTTGGAATTCACGCC
Source organism: Poa pratensis (assembly GCA_947311845.1). NCBI lineage: Eukaryota > Viridiplantae > Streptophyta > Magnoliopsida > Poales > Poaceae > Poa > Poa pratensis. Next base: position 13,594,712 of record CAMZMU010000057.1, read on the forward strand.
CAGCAGGCGGGAGGGAGTTCTCTAACACCACATATCGGGGGCGAGCAGGGTTAGCAAGAATATGGCAGACGGCCTTCCAAAGCATCAGTGGAAACCCGCCATGATCTTCGGCAGTGGTTTCCAGAATGACCCTGGGGTTTGCCATTGGGTGGCTTTGGCTCGGGAGAAAGGATAAGAACACGGGATTCCTGCCTCAGGGGAGTTGGGTTGCTATGGACGGTGAGTGAGGGTGGATATAGATGGCAGATGGAACGGGACCTTATATAGGCTAGGTTGTGTCGGCTCCTTTCTATTGGAAGAACCTGGTGAGCGTCTCTCAGGTAGTGGGGACAAGTCTTACTGTACTCTACTGTGAACTGACGCCTGGCCATGCCGGTTAGGCAGGGATGGGTCAAATCCGTTGACTCACTGTAGGGGAACGTCACAAACAAACAATAAACACACAAGGTATATGTGGTATCGGTGTACGCCTAATACTCGTGATAGTGGGTAGTATACTAAAGTTCCCTAGGGGCCTTGGTTATAATTAGTTGACGAAGTCTCCATTTCATCACCTCGGGCTTCAGCTGGTATACTTGGGATTGGGGTTGCCACTGGAGTAGAATGGTTGACGTTGAATGAAAGTCTTCAGAAGTCTCTTGCCTTGTTGATATCGATGAGATTGGCATTTGTAGATCAATGAACTTGATGTTGAATGTTGAGTATTTGAGATGGTTGCTTCTTCTTTGTAGGTGCTAGCTAATTAGGTCTCTTTTGGGTTCATCGTCAAGTATTTTGAACAGGTAAGAAGGAGTAGAGAAAACCTTGGTAAAATTTAAAATAGAACGGTAAGACTCAGAAATAATTTGAGAAGACGAAAAGAGCGGGAGTCATTTTTGGACTTCCCTAGATAAGGATATATTTTTGGTGTTAACATATTTTAACAAAATATTCTCTTCCTAACTAACGTCCATGCTAACTAAGGTCTGTTACAGTCAGGATGGCTCTGATACCAAGTCTGTGAGGACCCCGGATTAAGTACCCGAGATACTCGTTATGTTTCCTGCAACAATCCCGTGATCAGTCTGTTGCTGCACATAACTCGAATTGGTATCACAGAACATCCATAAATACCGAATAGAAATACTTACGTGATTGAAGTCATAAGCTTCAACAGGTACTTGCAGCGGAAAATCACCAAACAACGTGGAGCCCAAGTCATTCGCCTTAACCCTACAGGCAGCTGACTGGGAAGCGCCCTAGTTCGCAAAGACGCCAGTGAACTCCTCTTCTTCGAACTGCTTCTTCTTCCAAAATCTGGCTAAGACAATAGCCAGGGACGAAACCAATATGAGTACATTTGATTGTACTCGCAAACTACCCCAACTTGAGCATGCACTAGTTTTGATAATCTTTCAATAATACCTTTATTTTTAGAACAAAACATCTCTATCGTTATTGAAAAGGGAAGAGTAGATCTTTTAATCTTGTTGAAGACAAAACATTTTGGAAAGTAATTTCTCAATACCGGGGTTGGAAACAACCCTTTTTGGAAAGTAGTTTCTCACTATTTTTGGTTGAAAAAGGTAAGAAGTCTTTTTAAACCTTTTTCTCGAAAAGATACCCTTTATTTAAAAAGGTAAGAATTCTCTTTTAAAACTTTTCCTCGAAAATCACCGTCTTGTCCACAGCCCCATCCTGGTCACTTATTTTCCAGCAACATCATACCACCCCCTCGGTATAGTTGCCTAAAACAATCTTCACTTCATTTTCCTTTCAAACTCAAAACTTGTAAAACTTGCACATGGCCTTAGTAGTTCTTCCCAACTGTCCATATCCGAGGACTCGGCTATTCGAATAGTTTTACCCTCTGCAGAGGTAGCACGCTTTTCCCACACCCATCCGGTCACTCATCGTGTCAGCCACGTCCCGCCATACCGGAGGTATGCGAAGTTGAGTTCCCGGCCATAGCCTGTCCTTTGCTCATGCTAGTATAGGACCCTGCCTCTACGACACTTTCCATCGACACTCAAATCCTCAGAAACTAAGTGTGAGGACTCGTAGTTCTGTCCGGCGGACCCAAGGGAGCCCTTCAATCCTCTTCCTCCGATACGCTCATACCGGCTTCCGGTAGACTTCAATGAAGAGGACCCAGGTCAGGGGGTAGGTCCTCAGACCATCCCCTCATGGAACGAGGTTATCCTCGTTATTGAGGCATCCAGTACTAACACGAGCAAATTATATGACTACGCCCTTGCTCATATGTGGGTAAATGTGGTCGCACAGGTTATTGGTTGTTCGGTAAGTACCAGGACACAATGTGCATTTTTCAGAAACATCACCATTCACCACTTCTCAATTTCATCACCGACATCTCGGCATACCATAATTCATCCAAGGGTTTTCAAAGGCGTTTTGAATAAACAATGTTTTTCCCATCCTATAGTTTTATTTAAACAAACTGATATTTCTACATAGAGTGGCAAAATAGTTTTTCATAAACTTTTGAAAAGGTTTTCACAATCATTTCCAATTCTCATAGCAAATACTTTTAGTCAAACTTGGGTGGTTCGTAATCCCACCAAAAGATTTTCATAGAAGGCTTTGGAGTAAAACAAATTCATTTCGAAATCGTTGTAGACCATTGACACCTCTATATCGGGTGTCTCGAGAATCTACTTGTATTTTGGAAAAGGGTTTTCAAAGTCATAGCTTCCGTGGCAAACACCACATAAATCATTTATGCTAGTTATAGTAAAACAGGTAAATCAAAATAGATGTATATAGGTGCAAGCTCAGTGAAGTAGCTTGCCTTGCTCAGCAAAGTGACCCTGGTCTTGTTCTTCTGGTTCAACAAATTCCCCCTTTTCGCAAGTCCCGGCAACGTTCTCGTCTAAACGTCGTAAAACAAACAAAACACACAATTACCACACAATTTGACCAGGCAACACTAACACTCAAGCTGAACATACAAATACCTACTGGTCTATGGAAGTCAAAACAATTGAATTTAGTTCAATTTTTATTATTATTAATTTCAGAAACTAGTTACACACGAGTTAATCCACCATTTAATTTATGTTGATCACAAACATACTAAAAATTCTACAGAAAGCTACTGTCACACATAAGACAAATCAATTGGGTTTAATTTATTTTAATTAACCCTAATTTGCATATGATTTTATTATGACAAAAATCTAGTCACTCAAGTTTTAATACATATCTCATGTTCTGTTGATCACAAAATTATGCCAATTTAGGGATAGCTAAACTTGGCTAGTGCAAGTTCAACAAAATTGACCTAGGTCCAATTGGATTAATATTTATCCCTCTATAATTCTTTTACTACAGAAAGGTTCAAATCACTAATTGAATTACTAATGAGTTTCTGTTGCTCCTAAAATCCCACCAAGTTAGGAGTAGCTAACAATTTACAATACTAAACTAACAAAATTGGGTTCAACTCATTTGGACTTTTAAATCAACAACTAAAAATCATTTAGTCCAGAAAAGCTTCTGTGGCAAACTTTTAATTTATCTTAGCCTGTTAAATATTTTTGAGTGAGACCAACGCCAACGGCTAAATATTTTCATCACCTTTCCAGGGAATTTTATTTCATAGTTTTTGGATATCTAAAACAAAATCTACACGAGTTTTGGTGAGGTCCAGAAACAAATCTAGAAGTAAAAGAATAACAACCTTAAAAAAAAAAGCAGTGGGCTGGATCTGGCTGGAGTTGGGCTGTGCCGTGAGGGAGGAAGCCCAGCTCGCGGCCCACGAGCGAACGAAACGATGCGCCGTCTTCTTCTTCCCCGTCAGCACGCTCAGAGCACGCGGCGACGGGCAGGGAGCAAGGCGGAGACGGCTTCGGCGACTCCGGCGTTCCTAGGATAAAAGGAGATGTCCGTGAGATGACTCGCGACGAGGGGATCTCGGGGAAATAAAAATGGCGTAGAAAAATGGGCTGTGCAACCCGCGAGCTTCCCGGCAAGGCAGCGGCCGGAGCGGAAGGGGATGGGGTGTCCAGCTCGATTCGCAGACTCCCGGTGCGATTCCTCGGACGAGGATGGAGAGGAGGACGAGGCAAACCTTTTGCCGCACTCGGTGGTGCTCTACGGTGGCTAGAACGATGCTAAACAATGGTGCGAGTTCGAATGGGTTCTCGGCCCTGGAGGAGAAACGAGAGCGAGAGGGGAGGGAGTGGGGGAAAATGGGTGAGGAGGTGAGGGAGCAGAGGAGGGCGCGCTTCTTATCTTCCCCTCCTCAGCACGGAGGGAGGGGGCCACGGCAACGACGCCGGGAGGAGCACGGCAGCGTGCGGGTACGGCGACGTGGGCACGGCAGCGTGCGGGAGATGCCACGGCTGTCCCGTTGCAGAGCTGAGGTGAAGGGAGAGGGCAGAGGAGTCAGAGGTCAGCTGGGCGAGGGAGAGGTGCACGGCGAGCGACGACCACGGCATCGCCGGCGTGGGGAGCACGGCGCCGTGCCGGCCAGCGTGCGGCTACAGAGGTCAACGGAGTTTTTGCAAAACGCCCCCTAAACTCTTTTTCCTCTCACGGATAGGTCCTCGGCTAAAAACCTTTGTTTCTTTTTGAAATCAGTAGGGTTTCCAGAATTTATTTGAGGGGTTTAAACACTTTACAAAAATTAGAGAAAATTCATGTAGCCTCCCCTATATATGAGGAAGCTCCACAAAAATTGGTTTTACAAAATAAAATGTTTTGCTCCATTTTTGTTCATAGGATTTAAATAAACCATTTTTGGAAATTAATAATTTGAGACTCCTTTAATATTTAAAACCAGTGGTAAAATAGTTTGTAGAACCTTTGGAGCTTTCTTGACAAATATGATATCTTCAAATAAGTTTTATTTTCATAGAGAAAACATTTGTTTTGAGGAAATAGAGAAAATGGGAGGGAATTTATTTATGAAGATCATTTTAACTCATGACCTTCATTTCTTTAAAAGAAGGGAGGGGTTTGTTTTTAAATCAACAAGTAGGTTTACTAAGAGGGAGTGATATGAAATGGAGAGAAGTATCATTTCATCTCCCTTTCTAGAATTTTGATAAAGAAAGTATATTGGTTTTCATAAAAATAGAGGAATAGGTAAAGAGGGAGTTTTATTGAAATCATCTCCCTAGGTTTTAGGAGTTTAACTTGGGGTGCATAATTGTAGAGGATGTGTTCCTCTTCAAGTCACACTCCAAATTTGGTGGCCAAGGGTGTCCTAATTTAGTAATAACACCACTGAGGAATTATCCTCACAGTAATAACACAACAATAGTATCAGCACAGCAATATCAGCAACACCACAATATCCACATCTCAAACAAGACCACACACTTCAAACCACCAGAATAAATCACACACCTTTTTCCATAACTAACAATGCTACTTTGTAAAAATGGTCACACTCAATTATGACAAGAGTTGTTTAAGGGATAAACCACCCATAACTTAATAGTTTTCAAAATGGTTTGATCAGGAGAAATATGTGAGGTAATATATTTCCCACTAGTATTTCTTTTAAAACTGAGCTGAAACATAGGAGTTTTAAAAATAGGAATTTGGAATTGTCAAGGTGGAAGAAAGGATAGGAGATCACAGATAGCTCTCCATACTTTATAAGCATGAAATTTTTGGGAAATACTTTTACTGTCTCAATTTAAAGGATATTTTATTTGTTGCTAAAACCAAATCATTGTGGAAATAAACTTTTGGCCAACATAAGAATGGAAAAGATATATGGAATATATTCTTGTCATAACATGGTCACCAGTGTTGTAAATATATTTTTACTTAGGTTGATTTCTTGAGTTGACATTTACTAGTCAACCAATCACAACCAACAAGTTACACAAGGTTAACAGAACAAGATAAGGGAAAACACAATCATTTGTGAAGCAATTCAAAAAGTTTTTGTTGGTTCTGAATTTGGGTCGTGTTTACCCGTGTTATAAATTTGGGATGTTACAAATCCTTCCCCCCTTAAAATAAATCTCGTCCTCGAGATTTGCCCAGGGGTACAGGGGAGATACGAGGGCAAAATTTTTATTTTAGAAAAGCTGTATATTCACTTTCGTGTATACACAGGTTTTGAAAAACAATAGGGTTTTTCTTTAAAATACCCAGAGCTGTGCCACCAATAATTGGCTTATGGACACAGTGGGTTTGGTTTATCCGAAGAATTAATTTTGCAGGGGTTTTTACTGGAAAAGCGAGGGATAAAGGATAGAGGGACACGGGGGTTTAACTGCTGTCTCACTGGCAGGTGGGGTCGGGGTCCACCTGGTGGTCTCTCTTCCTTTTCTTCTCTTCTTCTTCTTCCTCGCTCGCCCTGGTTCCGCACTCGCCCCGTTTTCAGTGCGCAGAGCACTCATCCGCGGCACTGCTGCGCGTGCGGTCTGTCGACGCAGCGGCAGACACGGCTTTGGGACACGACGCTTAGATGGTTTCGCGCCATGGAGGCGAGTACTGCTCGCGATTCCACCACTTTCCCGCGCAACGCGGTGTCGAGGAGCGGCACCGAGCTCCTGGTTATAAATTGGAAATCTCCGAGGCTTTTCTCCTCCTCATCTCCACCATGGGTCTTATTCACGCCTTCTTCAAAGCCTACTACGAGATGCTGGAGAGAGCGGGCTTCATCGAACATGTCCTCATCGTCGTGCTCTTCGGGATCTCGTTGTCGGTGGTGGCCGCACTGCTGTTTGCGGCAGTAGTTGTCTTGATTTTTGGCTTTTGCAGTTGGTGGGCTGACGCTGGTGATGCTGCTGCGGCGGCAGAAGAGCCAGCGGCGCCGGAGGTGCCAGTTGTGGGGGAGGGGCCAGCTGCAGTGGAGGAGCACGCAATGGTGGAGGAGCAGGTTGCAGCGCCGGTGGAGGAGGTGGCGATCTTCGTGATGGAGGTGAGCAGGCTGTCCGAGCCGTCCGTCGCCGTCGGGCGGCGCGCGACTCGGCTCTGAGTGAGCCAGGCTCATCCTCTGGTGTGCCAGGAGCTCGAGAGGGAGTAGATCTCTGGGGTGCCGTTGCATCCGGGCTGAGTGCTGGCTGTGTTGTGTGTAGGAGTAGAACTTGTATCCTCGGTTTCTTTCTGAATTCTCGCTTCTGTACTGAACTCCGTGATTGTTTCAATCTTGTCTTTGCTGATGACTGGGACAAGATTTGCATTGTCGAAATTTCTGGTTGCCACAACTCTGGTCTTGCAGCACAGATAGGATGCAGGGTACTAGAATAATCTTGTTTTAGTGAGAAATATATATTTTTAGGGAAATAACACTGCATTATATGGTCTCAACCACTGGCAGTGGTAGCATAGCATTTCAACCATATAGGTTGAACACAACAACTAAAAACACCCTACAAGAAGTCCTTCTGTGTTCCAGCGAGCATTGACTCCCAGCAAGCATTCTACGGCTTGCGAGGGTTACATCTCGTGGAGGGCTCGGGCCCCTTTCTTTAACATGCAAAATGCACAAGGTTCATATTGGGTGAGGAACCTTGTGGGAGAAGCATGTAGGAAACCACACACAAAATAATTTGCATAATACAAAATAGTACCATTTAAAGTTTGCATTAATTCCCAGGGGTATGCGTCTGGGGTCACATACGGTTCCTGGTTTAAGTGATCTGTTGTTTCTTTTTAAAACTTTTAACTGAAGAAAAAGCATGACATTCCATCAGGTGTCAACCAAGTGGTTAACAAGATGATAAGAACACCAAGTTTTTATTCCGGGCTGATTTAACATCAGCCGGGAAACAGACAACAACCTTGCATTACAAGAAACACGAGAAAACAAACAACAAGCAAACAACAGACTAACAACTTTGTTGCTCCACACGCACAAACATACAAACGCTGGTCAGGCTGACTAAACCTGGGTTCTATTCTGCCTAAGAGGTTCTAGGAGTCGGTGAAGCGCGGCCGAGACAAAGAGTGGTGTCCACATCTCCATCTTCCACGGGGTAGGGAACTACAGACACGCCTTCGGAGACTACACCTTGCTCCTGGGGTGGCTGCTGAACTCGGGCTAGGGCTTGCGTCACAGATGCATCAACACTATGGTCCAGCAAATCATCTAGGATCGACTGTCTTGCTTCCTGAGCTTGCCCACGGTGGGAGGTGGGTAGGTTCCTCGCTCGACTTAGTTCCAGGTGGGCTCGACCAAGGTGGCGCCTTGTAATTATGAGTTCCGCCATCAGGGAGTGGAAAAATCTTGTCATTGAGGCTCCGTAAGTAACCAGGGTGATTACGGCAGGGTCGACTTCCCTACCGATGGGAATTTGAGCAGGCTCCACTCCAAGCGGAGGAGTGACGGGAAGAAGTTGGAAAGCTCGACTCTGCGCCATCGCCGGTTCTGCATACCGGAGACGGACAAGGCCTTCCCAGGCTGCTACCTGGAGGGCTTGATCTAGAGTAGGCATGCTCCTACCATGGATCAAGTAGGCCTGACCTGTGCCCAACGGACACGAGTTGATGTGCACGTCGACTTGGAATTCACGCCCAGCAGGCGGGAGGGAGTTCTCTAACACCACATATCGGGGGCGAGCAGGGTTAGCAAGAATATGGCAGACGGCCTTCCAAAGCATCAGTGGAAACCCGCCATGATCTTCGGCAGTGGTTTCCAGAATGACCCTGGGGTTTGCCATTGGGTGGCTTTGGCTCGGGAGAAAGGATAAGAACACGGGATTCCTGCCTCAGGGGAGTTGGGTTGCTATGGACGGTGAGTGAGGGTGGATATAGATGGCAGATGGAACGGGACCTTATATAGGCTAGGTTGTGTCGGCTCCTTTCTATTGGAAGAACCTGGTGAGCGTCTCTCAGGTAGTGGGGACAAGTCTTACTGTACTCTACTGTGAACTGACGCCTGGCCATGCCGGTTAGGCAGGGATGGGTCAAATCCGTTGACTCACTGTAGGGGAACGTCACAAACAAACAATAAACACACAAGGTATATGTGGTATCGGTGTACGCCTAATACTCGTGATAGTGGGTAGTATACTAAAGTTCCCTAGGGGCCTTGGTTATAATTAGTTGACGAAGTCTCCATTTCATCACCTCGGGCTTCAGCTGGTATACTTGGGATTGGGGTTGCCACTGGAGTAGAATGGTTGACGTTGAATGAAAGTCTTCAGAAGTCTCTTGCCTTGTTGATATCGATGAGATTGGCATTTGTAGATCAATGAACTTGATGTTGAATGTTGAGTATTTGAGATGGTTGCTTCTTCTTTGTAGGTGCTAGCTAATTAGGTCTCTTTTGGGTTCATCGTCAAGTATTTTGAACAGGTAAGAAGGAGTAGAGAAAACCTTGGTAAAATTTAAAATAGAACGGTAAGACTCAGAAATAATTTGAGAAGACGAAAAGAGCGGGAGTCATTTTTGGACTTCCCTAGATAAGGATATATTTTTGGTGTTAACATATTTTAACAAAATATTCTCTTCCTAACTAACGTCCATGCTAACTAAGGTCTGTTACAGTCAGGATGGCTCTGATACCAAGTCTGTGAGGACCCCGGATTAAGTACCCGAGATACTCGTTATGTTTCCTGCAACAATCCCGTGATCAGTCTGTTGCTGCACATAACTCGAATTGGTATCACAGAACATCCATAAATACCGAATAGAAATACTTACGTGATTGAAGTCATAAGCTTCAACAGGTACTTGCAGCGGAAAATCACCAAACAACGTGGAGCCCAAGTCATTCGCCTTAACCCTACAGGCAGCTGACTGGGAAGCGCCCTAGTTCGCAAAGACGCCAGTGAACTCCTCTTCTTCGAACTGCTTCTTCTTCCAAAATCTGGCTAAGACAATAGCCAGGGACGAAACCAATATGAGTACATTTGATTGTACTCGCAAACTACCCCAACTTGAGCATGCACTAGTTTTGATAATCTTTCAATAATACCTTTATTTTTAGAACAAAACATCTCTATACCGTTATTGAAAAGGGAAGAGTAGATCTTTTAATCTTGTTGAAGACAAAACATTTTGGAAAGTAATTTCTCAATACCGGGGTTGGAAACAACCCTTTTTGGAAAGTAGTTTTCTCACTATTTTTGGTTGAAAAAGGTAAGAAGTCTTTTTAAACCTTTTTCTCGAAAAATACCCTTTATTTAAAAAGGTAAGAATTCTCTTTTAAAACTTTTCCTCGAAAATCACCGTCTTGTCCACAGCCCCATCCTGGTCACTTATTTTCCAGCAACATCATACCACCCCCTCGGTATAGTTGCCTAAAACAATCTTCACTTCATTTTCCTTTCAAACTCAAAACTTGTAAAACTTGCACATGGCCTTAGCAGTTCTTCCCAACTGTCCATATCCGAGGACTCGGCTATTCGAATAGTTTTACCCTCTGCAGAGGTAGCACGCTTTTCCCACACCCATCCGGTCACTCATCGTGTCAGCCACGTCCCGCCATACCGGAGGTATGCGAAGTTGAGTTCCCGGCCATAGCCTGTCCTTTGCTCATGCTAGTATAGGACCCTGCCTCTACGACACTTTCCATCGACACTCAAATCCTCAGAAACTAAGTGTGAGGACTCGTAGTTCTGTCCGGCGGACCCAAGGGAGCCCTTCAATCCTCTTCCTCCGATACGCTCATACCGGCTTCCGGTAGACTTCAATGAAGAGGACCCAGGTCAGGGGGTAGGTCCTCAGACCATCCCCTCATGGAACGAGGTTATCCTCGTTATTGAGGCATCCAGTACTAACACGAGCAAATTATATGACTACGCCCTTGCTCATATGTGGGTAAATGTGGTCGCACAGGTTATTGGTTGTTCGGTAAGTACCAGGACACAATGTGCATTTTTCAGAAACATCACCATTCACCACTTCTCAATTTCATCACCGACATCTCGGCATACCATAATTCATCCAAGGGTTTTCAAAGGAGTTTTGAATAAACAATGTTTTTCCCATCCTATAGTTTTATTTAAACAAACTGATATTTCTACATAGAGTGGCAAAATAGTTTTTCATAAACTTTTGAAAAGGTTTTCACAATCATTTCCAATTCTCATAGCAAAATACTTTTAGTCAAACTTGGGTGGTTCGTAATCCCACCAAAAGATTTTCATAGAAGGCTTTGGAGTAAAACAAATTCATTTCGAAATCGTTGTAGACCATTGACACCTCTATATCGGGTGTCTCGAGAATCTACTTGTATTTTGGAAAAGGGTTTTCAAAGTCATAGCTTCCGTGGCAAACACCACATAAATCATTTATGCTAGTTATAGTAAAACAGGTAAATCAAAATAGATGTATATAGGTGCAAGCTCAGTGAAGTAGCTTGCCTTGCTCAGCAAAGTGACCCTGGTCTTGTTCTTCTGGTTCAACAAATTCCCCCTTTTCGCAAGTCCCGGCAACGTTCTCGTCTAAACGTCGTAAAACAAACAAAACACACAATTACCACACAATTTGACCAGGCAACACTAACACTCAAGCTGAACATCTACAAATACCTACTGGTCTATGGAAGTCAAAACAATTGAATTTAGTTCAATTTTTATTATTATTAATTTCAGAAACTAGTTACACACGAGTTAATCCACCATTTAATTTATGTTGATCACAAACATACTAAAAATTCTACAGAAAGCTACTGTCACACATAAGACAAATCAATTGGGTTTAATTTATTTTAATTAACCCTAATTTGCATATGATTTTATTATGACAAAAATCTAGTCACTCAAGTTTTAATACATATCTCATGTTCTGTTGATCACAAAATTATGCCAATTTAGGGATAGCTAAACTTGGCTAGTGCAAGTTCAACAAAATTGACCTAGGTCCAATTGGATTAATATTTATCCCTCTATAATTCTTTTACTACAGAAAGGTTCAAATCACTAATTGAATTACTAATGAGTTTCTGTTGCTCCTAAAATCCCACCAAGTTAGGAGTAGCTAACAATTTACAATACTAAACTAACAAAATTGGGTTCAACTCATTTGGACTTTTAAATCAACAACTAAAAATCATTTAGTCCAGAAAAGCTTCTGTGGCAAACTTTTAATTTATCTTAGCCTGTTAAATATTTTTGAGTGAGACCAACGCCAACGGCTAAATATTTTCATCACCTTTCCAGGGAATTTTATTTCATAGTTTTTGGATATCTAAAACAAAATCTACACGAGTTTTGGTGAGGTCCAGAAACAAATCTAGAAGTAAAAGAATAACAACCTTAAAAAAAAAAGCAGTGGGCTGGATCTGGCTGGAGTTGGGCTGTGCCGTGAGGGAGGAAGCCCAGCTCGCGGCCCACGAGCGAACGAAACGATGCGCCGTCTTCTTCTTCCCCGTCAGCACGCTCAGAGCACGCGGCGACGGGCAGGGAGCAAGGCGGAGACGGCTTCGGCGACTCCGGCGTTCCTAGGATAAAAGGAGATGTCCGTGAGATGACTCGCGACGAGGGGATCTCGGGGAAATAAAAATGGCGTAGAAAAATGGGCTGTGCAACCCGCGAGCTTCCCGGCAAGGCAGCGGCCGGAGCGGAAGGGGATGGGGTGTCCAGCTCGATTCGCAGACTCCCGGTGCGATTCCTCGGACGAGGATGGAGAGGAGGACGAGGCAAACCTTTTGCCGCACTCGGTGGTGCTCTACGGTGGCTAGAACGATGCTAAACAATGGTGCGAGTTCGAATGGGTTCTCGGCCCTGGAGGAGAAACGAGAGCGAGAGGGGAGGGAGTGGGGGAAAATGGGTGAGGAGGTGAGGGAGCAGAGGAGGGCGCGCTTCTTATCTTCCCCTCCTCAGCACGGAGGGAGGGGGCCACGGCAACGACGCCGGGAGGAGCACGGCAGCGTGCGGGTACGGCGACGTGGGCACGGCAGCGTGCGGGAGATGCCACGGCTGTCCCGTTGCAGAGCTGAGGTGAAGGGAGAGGGCAGAGGAGTCAGAGGTCAGCTGGGCGAGGGAGAGGTGCACGGCGAGCGACGACCACGGCATCGCCGGCGTGGGGAGCACGGCGCCGTGCCGGCCAGCGTGCGGCTACAGAGGTCAACGGAGTTTTTGCAAAACGCCCCCTAAACTCTTTTTCCTCTCACGGATAGGTCCTCGGCTAAAAACCTTTGTTTCTTTTTTGAAATCAGTAGGGTTTCCAGAATTTATTTGAGGGGTTTAAACACTTTACAAAAATTAGAGAAAATTCATGTAGCCTCCCCTATATATGAGGAAGCTCCACAAAAATTGGTTTTACAAAATAAAATGTTTTGCTCCATTTTTGTTCATAGGTTTTAAATAAACCATTTTTGGAAATTAATAATTTGAGACTCCTTTAATATTTAAAACCAGTGGTAAAATAGTTTGTAGAACCTTTGGAGCTTTCTTGGCAAATATGATATCTTCAAATAAGTTTTATCTTCATAGAGAAAACATTTGTTTTGAGGAAATAGAGAAAATGGGAGGGAATTTATTTATGAAGATCATTTTAACTCATGACCTTCATTTCTTTAAAAGAAGGGAGGGGTTTGTTTTTAAATCAACAAGTAGGTTTACTAGAAGAGGGAGTGATATGAAATGGAGAGAAGTATCATTTCATCTCCCTTTCTAGAATTTTGATAAAGAAAGTATATTGGTTTTCATAAAAATAGAGGAATAGGTAAAGAGGGAGTTTTATTGAAATCATCTCCCTAGGTTTTAGGAGTTTAACTTGGGGTGCATAATTGTAGAGGATGTGTTCCTCTTCAAGTCACACTCCAAATTTGGTGGCCAAGGGTGTCCTAATTTAGTAATAACACCACTGAGGAATTATCCTCACAGTAATAACACAACAATAGTATCAGCACAGCAATATCAGCAACACCACAATATCCACATCTCAAACAAGACCACACACTTCAAACCACCAGAATAAATCACACACCTTTTTCCATAACTAACAATGCTACTTTGTAAAAATGGTCACACTCAATTATGACAAGAGGTTGTTTAAGGGATAAACCACCCATAACTTAATAGTTTTCAAAATGGTTTGATCAGGAGAAATATGTGAGGTAATATATTTCCCACTAGTATTTCTTTTAAAACTGAGCTGAAACATAGGAGTTTTAAAAATAGGAATTTGGAATTGTCAAGGTGGAAGAAAGGATAGGAGATCACAGATAGCTCTCCATACTTTATAAGCATGAAATTTTTGGGAAATACTTTTACTGTCTCAATTTAAAGGATATTTTATTTGTTGCTAAAACCAAATCATTGTGGAAATAAACTTTTGGCCAACATAAGAATGGAAAAGATATATGGAATATATTCTTGTCATAACATGGTCACCAGTGTTGTAAATATATTTTTACTTAGGTTGATTTCTTGAGTTGACATTTACTAGTCAACCAATCACAACCAACAAGTTACACAAGGTTAACAGAACAAGATAAGGGAAAACACAATCATTTGTGAAGCAATTCAAAAAGTTTTTGTTGGTTCTGAATCTTGGGTCGTGTTTACCCGTGTTATAAATTTGGGATGTTACATTTAGCCCCTTAGCGGCTATATTCCCACCAGGGATCCAAAAAATTTGGACCAAAATTTGTCCTGCTCGGGCCAAATTTGTCCCGCTCAACCCACTTTCGCGCCCAAATATCAACCCTACCCCTAAATTCTTCTCATTCTCTCCTCTATCTCCCGAAAATAGAACCAGGAGGGGCGGCGGTCATGGCGGCGGCGCAACCTCGCACTCCCGGTCAGAATTGTGCTACTTAATGTTGTAATATGTGGACAGAACTATGTCAAGAACTTCTAATATGTTATACATCTGTGAATTATTGATATATACACAAATATATGCTGCCAAAATATTATTATTTTCCATTATTTAGCAAAACGGCTATAAGGTCATAGCCGCGCTATAGCCCGGCTATAGCTTTTCATAGCTTCTAAAATTGTCAGGGCTAAACACAATAGCCCGCTATTTTAAACAGAGATTTCGAATACACTGTGAACAATCGGATTCCAGTAGTGAAGAGCATGCAACAGAAATACGGAATAGAACACACGTACATCGTAATGGTGGATATCGTTGTCGGCAATCTGCACCAGAAAATGGTTGGCGCGAACGCGGCACTTGTTCCCGACGGTCCCAAATCCCGGCCGCGCCGGGAACTTCTCCGCCCTGCTCGACACCGGCGGCAGACTCCCAGGCGAAGGCACCACCGCCTGAGACTCCTGCGGATTTCTCTGCCCTTCCGGGCCGAGGACGACGACGGCCTCTCGTCTGACTCCGGCAGCACCAACTTCCTTTCCATCTCGGTAGCCAGCACCTCCGCCATCGCCATCGGCGCCGCCACTTGTCCGCCGGGACTTGAAATCCCTGCGCCACCGTACTGCATGTCATCCCGTAGCACTCCCACCGCACCTCGCCCGCCTGCTGCAGATTGCGAGGCCGAGGGTTGGACGTGGCCGCCACCGCGGCCTCGGCCTCTCGCCGCGTCATCGCGATGGCCACCGCACTCGCCGCCTCGGCCTCGCCCGCGGCCATCACCTCCACGTCCTCCCTGCTCGCCGGCGCGACCGTGTCCCCCGCGCTCGGCCGCGACGTCCCCGCCGGGGCCCCTCCCTCGACCGCCGCCACGCCCGCTGCCTCCATCATGCCCTCCGGATGGCTCGCCTCCGCGGCCGTGGCCGCCGCCGCCGCGCCTGCCGCCTCCCCCTCCACCGCGCGAAGACATGGCAAGATCTTACCCTAAGCAGCAATCGTGCGAGCACAACACGAAGCCACGAACCCTCGTTGTAGTCGAAGCGGCCTGGGGTTGAGGCTACTCCTATATAGGAAGATGGGTTTGCAAATGTACCGCTCGGCGAGAGAAATAGACCAGTCTACGTCAATGACATGTGGAGCCGAAAACAATGACCCCACTGGTCAGAGAGACGCAATGACGAGGGCTTGGGTACGCGAGTGGAGCGGAGAGGGAGAGGCGCGACCGTGGTCTCGTCGCATTCCGCCTGTGGCGCGACGCGCGAGGACTCGCAGGCGAGGTCATGGAGCGGTGGCGAATACTGGTGGGTCCCAGCTGGTGAGCGGTTCACCCTCCGGGCAGCCGGACGGTACTGCAGCACGGCCGGCGCGAGTGCCTGGGAAAACGGGCGTGCGTGCTGGGGATCGATACGCGCGCGGAACGAGGAAATCTTTGGAGCCGCCGCTCACGCCACCGGCCGGCGCACCGTCGTCGGGTCTAATCGTCATCTGCACACTCGAACGGAGGGAAATGATGATGAATTTTACCTGGTCCGCGCTCAGCAAATTGTGCATGGTGGTAGTACATGAGTCGTACTACTACGTGCAACAGACTTCTTCAGCGGAAAGTTCAACTCTGGACTCTAGAAAATGTGTTGTACTAGATTCGAACGGCGCGGCTCGCCGCGCGGCACTTGTTGATTCTTTGAGTTTTTTGCCCGTGGTTCTCACAATTTATACAGATCATTAAAAGGATAGTTTATATCCATATATATTTGATCACATGTCTATATATTTGGAGGCATATTTTTCGCATATTATGAAATCAATAATCAGAACATCATACAATAAAAATCTTAAGAAACAGGAAGATCAAACCAACGCTGAAGCACACAGGAAAATATAGAAATTTACACCGCATTTAATACATAAGTTTTGATCACATGGAAGGTAGTACACTAAATACATAAGTTTCGATCAGTTTGGAAACACGATCTCAAACACCTGATGAGTTTTGTGTAACCAACACCGATTCTAAAAGGCAAAGCTGGTCTCAACAGACAACATTAACAATGAAACATTCGGCAATGTAAGTGTTTCGATTGTAGTTTTTTCAATGGTTAGAACTTGTCCAATCTAAACTTGATGGTCAGGTCCTTGGAACAAATCCTTGCGTGCAGTCGACGTGGATGATACATCCTTGTTCCTATACACGTGAGGTACGTGAGGTAGGACATGTTATTAGAAAAGTACTTGTGAAAACATGGAGATGAACTACAGAAAACTGGTGTAAGTACCTATAATCTGGAAATTTGCTTAAGTAATTAGGAGTTGTCTCAATTTGTAAAACATAGCCAGACTGATGAGAAGGAGTTGTCAAAGATATAAAATCTAAAAGAAAGTAATTTTCAAATGCATTTGTCGTCCGAGCCGGTTGAAGCCAAAGTAGTATCCAATGTATGAACTACATATGTTCTTGACAGGTTTTTATTGATATATTCCTTACATGTTTTTATTGATATATTCCTTACGACCTTTGAAGGTTGAACAACAGCATATTATTAGGTTGTAGTAATAAAGCGTCAGATTGTTGGATTAGAAAGCATGTATTGGTTGACCTAGCAGCAAGAACGACTTTGCGGTTTTTACGATTTAAAGCCGTGACAGTAGAGCTCAATGGTGGGAATGAATTATTTCCTAAATCTGTAACAAACACAAAATATGATATAACACTTGTTATGAGCTGCACTGAAGGATGAAAAGACGGAGAAGTACTAAGTAGTGAGAGTCTTACCGTTTCTGTTGCTAAACCTGCGGACATGTTTTGCCGTCAGTATTTATTTTGAGCATCTTCATAAGTAAACCAATATTCATGCGTATAGGGACAATCGGATCAGTACGGTCCATATAACTACACATTATTCTACTGAACCGAAGAATCTAGTCTAAGAATTGTTAGGTTATTTACCCATGAGATGTTTCCTCCTTTTTGCATAGTGGTGAAGACATATATTCCTTATTAGCAGCACGCTGAAACATGGTAGTAAAAATTATGAGAGGCTGCAATATATTAAGTTTAGGAAGCGCGGCAGACCTGTAGTTTCGGATTTTTTTTAATAAATCACTTTAATTATAACAGTTAATAACTCATGCATGAATAACCTTTACAGAAAGGCAACTCCACACACATGCTGAGAGGATGTTTACAATATCAGTAATTGGAGCTTAAAGAGATTCAGTAGTTTTATATGCACAAAAAAGGCAATGCTATATGAACCACAATATGCTACTTCGGTGGAGCCAAATCGTAACCAGTGGCATTACATCACAAAAGGTTTTATACATATAGTAGTAGCATAATGACCGGAGGGATAGGAAGCGCAGCTTGCCGCGCCACCTATTGATTTTAAAAATATTTGCCCGTAATACTCATGTATTGCGCACATTAATAAGAAGAATTTTAATATCCTACATAGGAATATAAACTATATAGAAAGCCGTTAAAAGTAGCGGTAACACAAGAATTAAATGGTAATGGCACATGAACTCTACCTATATGCATAAAAATATACAGTAGCTATCATCTGATATCTCTCACAATAGCAGCAAACTCATCAACTCATATTGCATAAGACACTGTAACACAAAAGAGAAGGAAATGCAAGATAATGCGACTGAAGTGAAATGGTCTAAAGCATGCATTAAGTAGCTAGCTAGTACCAGGTTACATTGTGGCCCTCGACGAACGGAGGGAGTACTATTTAAAGAACATCTCAAATGAACAGAACATAAAATGGGGCGGGCAATAGTGGGGGGATGAAAGAAAATATCAAATGCACAAATCATACATCTCTTAAATATAGATTGTTTTAAGGGTACTACATGTCGTTGATTTGCTGACTACCAAGCGCATTGAGCCATTGACAACACAGGGAATACATACACCAATACCAAGAGATACAGGGCCTCAAAGGACAGGTAGCAGTACATCAATAAGAAGGGTATACCTCTAAGTTCTATTTTAGACTGACAATACACAACGCAAAGGAAGAGCAACAATCTATTCTTTACATGGCAAAAGAATTATAGAAAGATGAGAAGGTCAAACTCTGCAAGGAAGCACACAAGGCCAACAAAGAGCCGTTTTTACATGGACCAGATCGTTGTATCGCCTCAGGCTGTAAAAAGTTGAGAAAATAGAAATGTCATTAGCCTTCAATAAATTTGATTTGCTCAATCTAAAAAAACAAAATCTTAGTTAAATCAGTAGCATTTCCAGAGTTTTATGACGCCTGTCATCTATGAACCACAATAGTAGGTCTATTTGGGGTGAAAACCAGATGAGGCTTTTCCTGTCAGACCAATCTGATTTACCATAGTAAATATACACCCTATATAACTAACTGATGTTGTGCCATCCATTACCCCAATTTGCAGTACGTAACACCAAATCCAATTGCACAAGCAACTTATGCTATCTTCCAACATATGAAGAACGGCGCGGCTTGCGAGCCGTTGGACGGCCGGAGTTAAGGCGACCTCATCTGTTCGCCTCCCCGGCCGCTATATAGAGCGGGTACCTCGCCGTCTCCACCATCTCACACAGCCATCTCCATCCCACACCTAGCCCATGGCCTCTCCCGGCGCGCCGCGGAGGAAGAGAGACGAGCGCAGAGGGAGGCCCGTCGTCGCCGCCGTGACAGCCAGGTTTGGCAGAGCGCCATGACTCGCCGCGGCTGGCCATCGCAGGAGGCAGGCTCGTCGGCCGTCAACGCTCCGCCACCTCCTCCACCGCCTCCTCCGGCACCGGCGAACCAACTCACGGAAGCCGAGGCGCGCGAGCTCGTCCGCACTAACACGCCGGTGCCGGCGAACAGCGTCCTCCCCGAGGGATGGGCCATGAACCCAGTGCACGTCCCCGTTGCACCCATGCTGGCCGGCCAGGCGCGGCTCTTATACGTCGCCTCGTGCATGGGGACGATGGCGCCGGAGCTGCACGACGACCCCAGGTTCGAGCCGAACTCGGCGTACTGGGACAAGCAGGTCGAGCTCGAGCACGCCTACCGCCTCCACTCCTTCTTCGCCCCCAAGCCGCCTGCGGACTGGCTCGAAGACTCCGACGACGACTCCGACGACGACTCCGACGACGACGGCCTCACCAACACCACCGACGAGGACTTCGCAGTGGGCATGGAACGGGAGAGGGTTCGCTACGAGGCGGTGGAGCAGGCTCCTCGCGCAAGATCGGAAGGAGGCCGCGTGCAACCTCCTCCGCCGCAACCTCAACAAGAGGCGGAGGAGGTTGACGGTGATGATGACGGCTTGGAGGACTGGCCGCCGACGCCGGAGTGGGATCCCGGCCACATGCAGCTCGCCATCGAGGCCGACATAGCCTCTGCCGCCGCCACCGCCGCCGCCACCACCTCCAGCTCCGCCTCCACCACCGGCTACCTCTACTGCCTCTGCTCGAGCTGCCGCCGGGGTCCTGTGCTCGCCGCCGCAAGGGCCGGCGCCTGCCCCAACTGCCGGTGCCCGGCGTGCCACCCTACTTACTAGGTCTAGTCTAGGTCTAGATTTAAATTTGAATGAATTATGTTAGTTTGAATGAAATTTCAATGAAATATATGCATTTTCGTATCAAAATTTCATATTTGAATAATATTTGGGCGCCGCGAGTGGGGAGCGACGGCGCCCAAATGGGCAAGGTAGTCCGGACGGCGCCCAAAGGGCCTGTCCGGACGGCCTTTGGGCGCCCATTTGGGCGCCGCGAGTGGAGATGCTCTTAAAATCCTCACAATTGAACAATACATATAAATTTCTTATACTCCCTCTGTTTTTTTACAAGGCCACTATCTCAAATATACCAAGAAGAAAATTCAAACTAATAAATGGCAGTTAAACCCGCTGCTAAAAAATGTCTTAACTCTCCGTTTACCGCGGTAATAAATGGAAAATGACATGCGTGTAGTTTTTTTTTGCGAAACAACGCAGACGCTTAGATACACGCACACACACTCACCCCTATGAACGCACGACGCACACCCTACTCCTATGAGCACCTCCGAAAGACTGACCCGGCGGTCGGGTCTTGAGATTGACGAAGTCACTACAGGCGACTCGCAGTCGACGGAAACGTCGCCTCCCAATGAAGAAAATTCCGCCTAAATGAGAAACAACAATGTCAAATCTATGATTTGAACTCTGTTGAGCTGAGGTACAACCACAGTCCTAACCATCCTACCACAGGAGGTTCTCTAACGCGCATGCAATCTCTCGTTCTGTAGCAGCAAGTGATGCAGTGGGTGAATTTTTTCCTACTAGTAATTATTGACTAATCAATGCCCTCTGTAAATGAAAATGTCATGTCTAGGTTAGTATTAGACTAGTCATAGTGGGAGTAACTAAGGTACATAGTCGGAGTAGTAACATGCAACCACATGCAATGCCACATAGACATTTTGGTGACATGACAATATGACATGTCATTAAATGAGGAAAGAGAGTCTTGTGGTAATATAGGTAGTTACCGTAACATCACACACCCCAAGACAAAATGTGTATATAACCTAATAAATGAGGTACTGCATGACACCACATATAAGTTACTACCCACTATAGAGATAGTAACATAGACTAGTAACATATGTATGTTGCTACTCTATGTTACTCCCCACTATGAGCAGTCTTAGTGGCCTTTTATAAAAGCAAAAATGTATATTTGATAGTGACTTTTTATTAAAAAACGAAGGGAGTATGTTCTCTAAGAGTTCATCAAATTTTGTTTTCTGATGTGATCCTCACAAAAAAGACAAATTTGAATAACAAAATCGAGTGAATGCCTAGTTAGAGACGCACTACTGGGATTTTTGTGTACCCCAAAGTAAAACACATTTGTTAAAGAAATTATGCATTCTTAATTAGAAATCTACAAAAAAATCATATCTTCCTTGAAGTTTTAAAATATGATTGTCAATTTTCCTTTTCGATATGGCGAGCTCACTGGAGCTCCATACGTAACACACTCGATGATATTGCATCCATTAATCAGTAAAAGGACGCTTTCATGAAAGGTTACTTCGAGTTCTCGTCCCAATACGGGGCTTGCTTGCACGCAACGCCAGATCAGGAGATCTCGGTTATTGCGCGTGGAGGTTTAGGAGTAAGTTGTTTTTATCTTTTTCAAAAAACTAATATCAAGATTAATATTTTTGAAATGTTCGCCCAAATTATGAACCATTTTATATATTGTGTTCCTCGAGTCCATATCCCGAAATAAAGATCATCTGTTGTATTTCATCTTACTGGTGTATGGTGCATGACGCTACTAACCCATCGGAGGAAGAACTGATCCGGTAGAAGAGGTGGAAGATATAGACATGGTTGTGTATGGCTAGCCTAGTGGCATGATTGTAATAGTGAGCTTCCGCAATAATGAAATACTCCCTCCGATCTGGTAAAACGTTCGTAAGAAATCAATAGAACGTGTACAAACGTACGAACGAGCTGCGACTCTTTTTGCGGATCGGAGGAAGTAAGTTAGAGGGCTAAAGTGTAATAGTGGGCTCTTGAGGAGTAGAAGTGGGCAGTCCAAGTGTTTGAGGGTTAGAGAGGAAAGTGCACTAGGCCTTTTCCAAACTGCCGTTAGATATTTCCCCTCCTTCACAAAGGAGAGAGAACTCCCCAAACTACCTTTGTATTGCCATCTCACTTACTATATAAAGATATAAAGAGCACCACCCCTCATGAGGAGTACACTTGGTGGCTTGTTCCCACACCCACTCCTCATTTTTCCCCTATGAGAGAGTGAAGAGAGAGAGAGAGACGAGCGGATAGGGGAGATCGGTTGAGTTGGGCCGCTGCCTCGCCCTCGCCTCGCCGGCCGGCCGGCCGGAGCGCCGATGTGCCGCCGCCACTGCGCCGCGGCGTCGCAGCGCCGTCCGACTTGCACCGGCCAAAATCCTAGCCGAACCACCGGCCGAAATCCTCGCTGGAGTTGGGCACCTCGCCAGACCACCGGTCGAAATCATCGCCTAAGTTGGAACCTCGCCGGAGACGAGAAGGATTGTCTTGGGGTTGTCGGGTCTACCTCGACTCTCCCGTGCACCCGCTCGGTGGCACTCGACCACCACGACGACCGGCCTCGACCACGACAACCGGTCGCGCACAACTACATCAACCTTTGGACGCTGAGAGAGGATCAAGAAGCTCGAAGGATCTCGCTGATCCGAGTAGGAAAGAAGTAGAGGCGCACTCCGACACCATATCAAAGGTCTCACCCGAAGGACGTAAGGACCCAACTCGGGACACCCCCTTAATGTCGGACATCTAGGTGTGCGACAACCACTAACTCACTTTATGAACTGTTTAGTTTAAGTCGTTATGTTTGCGTCATTGTTTTCCTACAATGCTATCTGCATAGACAATCTCAATCAGGTGATGGGTAAGTTCACCACCCAGTCGAGAAGGTTACCACATCACGGGTTTTGCACATAACTAAAGGACATGAGTAGCACCAAAAAGTTTGAAACGACGAACACCATAGTACCAACATTGTGTGTGTGTATGGAGGGGGGGGGGGGGGGGGGGGTTCTGCATGCTAGGATATTGTTGCAGAGTAAACGTAGTGCAGAACATGACCCAGACCACATTTCTACTCAATGAGACTGTGTGAAGCCACAGATTCAAAAGGACAATAATCTATGCGAGTAACCAAACATGTCCTTAAATTTGGGTGGCATCTTCTCAGTACATCAAAAGGAAATGCCAAGAATAAACCATGGATTGAATCGGACAACCGCATGGTTCATGGTTATATCATGTCCTAGTAATTGCATGTCAGGTGATGAAGACACACATCTAACAGACTCACATTCATCAGACATGCATGAAGCTTCAACTTCGATTTATGTTGTGCACAAGCACAATTCGATTCGATAAAGCCGTAGGCTACATCCATCCATCCACTAATATAAAAAGACCCAGAGGGTGACTGATTCAAATAACGTCAGCCGTACGATCGGTTGTATCTAACGTTTCAGAATCGTCCAATGATGTATCCACTTAAGTCGTACCCCCGTATTCATTACCGTTGATTTTCTTAATCTAATGGTCTAGATTAACCCAATGATGTAGCACGGACACAGAACATCAGTGCAGCCTCAGCCTGTCCCGCAGGAAACCGCCTCTCATCACGAATCCATTCCGCTATCCGCGGCCTAGGGACGTGCAGTCCGTCGCAGTGGACGGAACTCGAGCGGGTCTTTGGCGGTGGGGATTTGTCTGGGCGGCGACGGCGGCAGGACTGCGGATGTAGGGTGTGAGGGCGGCAGGACTGCGATGGTAGGGCGGCGATGGCTGCCGGAATGCGGCTGTAGAGCGGCAATGGCGGCGTGACCCAGGAGAAGGTGGGGCGAGGCAGCGGCATCACCGGGAAACATGGGGATCGACGCCGCCGCCACCGCCGGCGGCGCGAGGAGCGATGCGTCCGGGGGAGGGGAAGGAGCTCGGGGAATGGGCGGCATCTTAGGGAAGACGACGCCGTCGCTGGTGAGATGAGCACGCCGCCCAGAACTTCCCCTGTAACAGTCGCATTTTCTTCAGGTTCACCTCACTGCTGCACCATCGAGTTGGTTACTGTTTTTAGGCAAACGAAATTTATGATGGATTACGGCTTCCCCGCACTAGGCCGCCTGCAGCGCTCTACTCGACGCCAGGGATTAAGATCTAGCTTGAGATCGTGCAAGAGGCAATCATCTGGTTGTAGGCATTGATGACTGATAGGTTTAACTCTGTAACTGTTCTTCGTTAGTAGGATTTTTAGGAGTAACCAGCAGTAATAATAATAAAGGCGCGGTTTGTTATTTGAAGTATGCACAGTTGTTGCTGAAGATTTGGTACTTGCTGTTGTGTTAGGTGCAACGAATCTTGGTTAAATAATAGACATGGAATTTCGTTTTTTTCTTTTTACCATGAAAGAATCATAAACACTATATTTATGGCATCACAGTATCTGCAAATATTTAATAAATAGGCATCGAGTTCTGTTTGATTCATTTGTTTCATTGCTAATTTTACCATGGTGGAGTTGAGTGTTTCTGAACACTGTTTGTTACCAGCCAATATTTGCAAATGCTGAATAACATTGTTTTCAAAAGTCTATTTATTACACTGCCAGTTATCCAATGCATTAGTTTCAGAATAGCAATCTTCTATGGCAGCCAAGCTAAATCTCTAGGCGTCTTAATAGCTGGTCTTATCACTGAAATTTTGAAGCCGAATCATAGATTAACTGTATTCTACTTATTCATCAAACAAGTATGCCCAGATATTAAAGCAAGAGTAGGCCTTTTTCTTCCCTGTATAAGTTTAACGAGAGCCATTTCCTCTCTTCCCTCTGCACCGATAAAGATGTTTGCTAGATATCAGATCAGAGGGAGAGTCGTGTATCTACTTTCCATCGCATCCAGTTGTTGCCTCTTGTTGTGTTTCAAAGGAAGGTACTTGTATCTTTTTCTTCTAGAATTTTTTAAGTTACTTTCTTCCTATTACTTCTTCTAAATCCATGTGTTTGTAGGTTCCATTTATCGTGCCAGCATGCAGTTCCAAAATTTCTGTTTCTATAACACAACAGTACTCGGTGTCAACACTCAGTCTCAAAACTCCAAGGTGCTTGCATCATAAGAAGCAGACACTTGGTGTATCTTTTTTTTTTTTTTTTTTTTTTGAGGAAGGATCTGATCATATATTAAGGAGGCCAAGACACTTTTACAGCAAGGTCCAGAAGAAACATAAAATTACAGAAGAACCCTGGAAAAGTGCACAAAGCACCCTCAGCCGCCGAAGAAAACGCAATCAGATCCCAGGGCTTGCCCCAAGAACCTAGGCCGCCGTACCTCCCGCCGTCGAGAAGGAGGCGCCGCTCCACCTTGTAGACGGCCGCAACAGCCACCCGCCGCCCAGCAACGGGATCATAGCTCGCTGAAAGAGCACGGCCGCGACACCATCTTCTCGATTCCGCCGAACCTCCAGCCGGCGACGCGTCGCCCAGGTCCACCACCACCTGCACCACCGCATCACCCGCCTCTGCTCCCCACACCACCATGGCTAGCCGGAGCAGCAGCAGGCAAAGAACCCGAGCACCAACACTTGGTGTATCTGTCTGAAGACGATTTACATTACACAGTATGGTACTCCTACCACAGATCTTCTCGTGACAGGTAACTAATGCACGATTTTCTGGAATTGGCAACGTGTCCATGTCCTGTCTGAGTTGAACTGCATGTAAAAACAGTCTGCTGCTGATTTTAAAATCGAAACTGTGTTTTGGTTCACCACTTCTGAAATGCCCAAGGATGAGATCACACTATCATATTGATATTAATGAATAGCTGCCTCCCTCACATGATTGATTGATCATTTGCCGATGTGAGATAGATTGAGCGGATGTAAATATGGAGAGCTATTTATATTTTTATTTCTTGTCAATACAGAATTCCGATGCCAAATTCATGGAAGCTTTCATGTATGCTTCGAGGGAGCTGTATGAAAATAAACTTACACCTTATGCAGTGGTTTGCTTGAGACCAAAGTTATTGATTATTCTCTGGGAATATTCAGACCTACTACCAGGGACGTGAGACCACCTGTAGAGAGTGAAGATGATTTTTAAGAGCTTTCAGTTGGAGAATCTACAGGACAGGGAGAGTAGGAAGGACTGAACTCAATAGTTCATATTGAGAACCCTCTGTTTTTCCTATTAGGATGTTGTTCCAGTACAAAGTGTTTGTTGTAACAATGCAATCAGAGAACATGTGGTGTGTTGACACACGAACACGTCACGTGTACCCGCGGCGCCGAGCGAGATGCTCCGCAACTCACTCCGCGGGAGGCTCGCCGGAAACACGATACGCAAGACAATCCGACGGGCGCTTTTGTAGACCCGAAGCCCCGCTCGCCCGGGAGGGACCCCATCAGGGCTCGCGGCGGCTATGTGTTGCCCTAGGTCGGCTTGACCGCCCCAAAGCCTCGTGGATTCACAGCCTCCAATATTGAAGAACGACGAAGAACGAGAAGAAAGATACAAAGGAGAGGGATAAAAAGTAGATGAACACGAAAAAATAGTAGATGTGTTTGTTCGATTGGTGTTGGATCAATCGGCCGTCACCCCTCACGTATATAAGAGGCGGCTGGACTTCCCGTGCAAGAAAAGGCATGGATTCACGTCCAAAACACTAATCTGGGTCGAATTCGGATGGACTAGACCGAACCTTCCAAAACTGTCCGGTCTACGCCTTGCGGGTCGTTTTTGAGGCAGTAAACGACTCCGGATCTAAATCTTGTAAAAAGAGAAGTTGTTCGTCTCGAAAAGAGCAAGAACTTTCATGTTATGTGTTTTTTCCATTTGACTTCATCTGGACTCTTTAAATTCAGTCGACAGCAATTCGACTCGTTTTTAGCCTTTCCGAATTGCGCTCACCCGAGGGTAGAGGGTGTTTATGGTAGGGCGACCCACCTATGCTCAGCGCCCCTGCCTGCTCGCCCGAGGACAGAGCATGTCTATGGTTATGTGTCCACAGTATTTTGGCTCCACAAATTGCATATGACGTCGGATTGAGATGATCCAATAACCAAAATTGGTTGTCTCGATGATACGCACAACTTTCGTTCACATTATATTTTCATCTGAGCTCATCTTGGTGGTACCTCTTTGTAAGCCAAAATTGGTCGTTAACACATGCCCCCCTGTTTTTTGGTAAAACTTGTGTGCCAAAAAATATCTTGCACCATTATGCTGCTAAGAACGATGCCAACACTCCATCGGCCATGTGTTCTCAGTGCGATAATACTTTATTGTATGTTCGGGTTGTACGTCACCTGAACTTTTGACTCGGATCCTGCAGATAAGAAAAACATATTTCTTCTAACCGTTCATCCGGCTTGCACTAGATCCTTTGTTAGTGGCCGACTTAATAATCAAGTACGTCGTCCTTACTAGTATTGGCAAAACTGAGCACGGCTTCCAGGAAGGAGATAAAACCATGAAGAGTACCTCTAGCCAGATTCCGGCTTTGTCAACACAATGCATTCTTAGGGCGATATGCAAATATCGGCCGTGCGTCCTTAGCTTGAAGGACCGGGAGAACCCGTCCACCAAAGTGTGAATAGCCGAAATAGATCGGATGTTTCGGCTAGGGATAAATGACAAGGTGCCGACTTTGATCGAACGGTTGAAGAACATGGAAGACTCGCCATCGGAGGTCTCCTATAGCGAGATGAAAATCGCCGGTTTCGCCTGCCGAGTTCTTGCTTGTCCTCCTTTACTCCTGCCGGCTTTGCAACAGAATCCGGCGCATCCTTTTTGACTTGAGATCTTTCTTTGGGAACCCACGCCATGTTCATATTCTCCAATTCTTCGGCTCTAAGCCGCTTCAGCTGCCACTCTTGCCAATGTGATAAACCGAGTGGGTAACCCGGCTGTGACTTTTCTTTATGCACTGGCAGTTCTTTCTTCGCTTTGGGCACTTCTGGCTTCGCCTGTTCAGACTTGACGACTGGGTCCTTGAAAGTTACTCGCTTCACTCCCTTGCCTTTGGTAGCCAACATCATCTCAGCTGGTTTTTGGTAACTTGGAGTCGGGTCTGAAACAACATCTTTGCGGGCATCTCTTTTTACTATGTATACTTGCTTGACCACCTCCTTCTTCCTCCATGAGCTCCTGGCCGACCGTTGATTGAGCCAGTCTTTGACATGTGGTTGTCGTGTTGATTCTCTTCGAGATGCATAAACTTGGCGAGGTGATTTAGCATAAGACTGATGGTGTGCCCGTGAATCATACCTGTCCCGTGATTGATATGAATATTAGCCAGCATGGGAAGGCATGGACGACTTCGGCATTGGCGGCCCAAAAGAATTTCGCAGAGTCGGCACATTGGGCTTCTTCTTTTGCCAATCCCTGTCATCAGATTTACGCCCTGGGGGTGACTTCGATGCCTTTGCTTCAGCTGGCCGATAAGCACGTTTTGCTTCGCTCATCTTCTCATACTTCTCCAACAATTGAACGAAGGTAACTTTAGATTTCCTCCTTCAGTGCTTATCTCTGCCTTTGTCCCCTTTATAACTGCAGGCATTGGTCATTGGATTTTCTTGTTGCCCCCTAGTGTTAGGCGTACTCTCTGTAGCTTTGATGAAATGTCTGTCCTCAGGATTTCTGGCTTGAATAATTTCTTTGCTTGACGAATCAATCCCATCACCTACAGTGTGTACCCGTCCATCTTGGGATGAGCCGGCTTGAGGCAGCTGAGTCAACACTTGATCGCCGTCAAGATTAATGTCAACGGGATGGCTATCAGCTTGTGCTTCAACAAATTCCAATCGTCCTTCGAAGTCCGATTGTGCTTCATAAAACACGTCGCAGTCTTTGTTATTCTGCTCGAACGAATTCTGCATTCGCTCTTGTCTTGACGGCTGGACCTGGTGATCTTCTATTATGATTGGGTTAGCCGGCGATGCACCGACAATGTGATCCCCCATGCCAGGACTGATGGTACAATGTTCACCCTTAGCCGATATTGGAATACCGGCTTTGGAATTATGAAACCGAGTGGTGCCGACTTAAAGTCATCCAACTCGGCTATGAATTGTCTTTCACCTTCTTTTTCCTATTTTCCTGAATCGGCTATCTTGAAGGACTTTGAACCTGGCTTTGTGTTTCTGCAACCAAAATAGCTACAGAATATATGTCTCATCTGAGACCAAATGTTAGCCAGGCATGAAACAAGCAAAGTTGCCCATATGAATATAAAACTTAGCCGGCATGACGGGAACAACTTTGGTTGCGATAAATTGTCACTTTCAGCCTCTACGAATGGTATGATATGTTGACCAGCATGATTAGTGACAAGACTATTCCTAGCAAACAAATTACTTATCTCGACTGGTCTTTTGAAGCTAACAAGAATTTTATCATTGGATGCATCAACATTATTATTTTGACCGAATCGAAAGATAAGTAAATTGTTGGCTGGGCGTACCTCTTCGAAGACGTTGAGAGACTGCGATGCTGGCACATCAGGACCAATATTGCTTTGCTCCGTCTCTGGATAACTCTTCAACGCCTCTTCCTCCTCTTCT
Organism: Poa pratensis; assembly: GCA_947311845.1. NCBI lineage: Eukaryota > Viridiplantae > Streptophyta > Magnoliopsida > Poales > Poaceae > Poa > Poa pratensis. Next base: position 13,624,496 of record CAMZMU010000057.1, read on the forward strand.
GGATCCCGTGCAGCGTCACCCGGATGCTCTTCATCAACCGAACATTGTTCGGCTTCTTTCTCTGGTTCTTGATGTTCACCATTAACCGAACTTTGTTCGGTCGTGTCTTCTTGTTCGTGATGCTCATCGTCTTTGGCACGAAATTCGCCGGGTAGTACGCAAAATTTCTTATTAAAGACGTCGGTAGAGCATGATGGTTGCATGTCCTGAACAATATCTTGTTCGGCCTCTAGATGATTCTCCAACGCCTTGTCTTCTTCCTTTTATGGATCTCGCGCCCCACTATTTGATGTTCAATGTCATCCGAACTTTGTTCGGCAATATTCTCTACTTGATGTTCATCAATTCCTTTGGCACGAAATTCATAGGGTAGCATATAAACTCCTTTACACACATAAAAATCAATCACGGCTAGTTTGCTAGCCATGCCATGCTCTTGATCAATGAAGCTTGCTTCTTTTGATTCAGTAGATTCGGCACAAGTACTATCTAATTCGGTTTCAACAACCGAAGTAACCATACTTTCCGAATCATTCATCTTTTCTCATGGCTTTCATCAATTTGCAAAGCTTCTTCTTCTTGCTTTAGCACTGTTTCAGCTTGGTTATCGCGTGGAAGAGTGGACTTGATAAACTCTTGAAGATCATTCTCAAATGCTTTTAAATCTTCTTCTGCCTGTTTTTTTCTCCATGCCTCTAATTCTTTTGTACGCTTCCTCCTGAGTTCTTCATAAGCTTGGCGATGCTCGATCGGTAATTCCTCAAAAGTCGGTGTGGTAAATTCTTCGGTGCTATCCTTTGTAGGGCATGATTGCCCCCCAATACTTTTTGTTTCTTTCGGCGGTGCGTTGCCGAAACTTTGTGACTGTGAAGAATAAAAATTGATCTTGAATTGTTCACGTTCCTTTTCATGTTCCTTCTTATACGCCTTATAAGCTTGTATTGCAGCGGGATCATGTGGATTTCTTTCGTATTCCAGGTAAATGGCATTGGCCCTTTTGAAATATGCTACACGTTTTTCCTTCCAATCATCAAATTCATATGCGTTGGTAGAATATGAAGGCACACGTGCTCCTGTTAAATTTTCACATATTCGGCTATGGCCACTTTGAAAGTGCGAAGCCGAATTATGTATCTCACTAGTTGCACATGTAGCTGAAACATTATTACCATAAGGTGTAGGATATGATGGTTGAGAGCAATTGGTCAAATATCTAGTGGTAGCATGTCCAATTTCTCTATTCATCGGCATATTTGAAGGTAAACTAACATATTGCGAGTTACTTGCCGATGTTTAAAAAGGTGAAACACTTTCTTGTATGATATTAAAATTTCTAACATTGGGTGTTTCATATGAATTAACCGAACTTGTCACATTATTCATCGGCATATGGGTTTGTGGGGTTGCCGATGCATGAGAGTTCGAATACACATGTTGCATGTTGCTAAAACAAGGTAAAGCATGGAGATTATTTTGCATCGGCTTTTGCACATAGTAAGAACTAGGGCTAGCTGATACAGTACTCTATCAAAAGATCTAGCAACATCAATGTCAGAGTAATTTGAATCTACATAAGGATATTGAGGATTCATGTTACCGATGTAGATTGCAATCTCTTGACGGCGCTCTCTTCACATTAAGAACTGATTGGAGACCGTTCGAAGCTTCGTATCCCCAGCGGAGTCGCCAAAAAGTGTGTTGACACACGAACACGTCACGTGTACCCGCGGCGCCGAGGGAGATGCTCCGCAACTCACTCCGCGGGAGGCTCGCCGGAAGCGCGATACGCAAGACAATCCGGCGGGCGCTTTTGTAGACCCGACCAAAAAGTGTGCTGACACACGAACACGTCACGTGTACCCGCGGCGCCGAGGGAGATGCTCTGCAACTCACTCCGCGGGAGGCTCGCCGGAAGCGCGATACGCAAGACAATCCGGCGGTCGCTTTTGTAGACCCGAAACCCCGCTCGCCCGGGAGGGACCCCGCCAGGGCTCGCGGCGGCTATGGGTTGCCCTAGGTCGGCCTGACCGCCCCTAGGGCCTCGTGGATTCGCAGCCTCCAATATTGAAGAACGACGAAGAACGAGAAGAAAGATACAAGGGAGAGGGATAAAAAGTAGATTAACACGAAAAAGTAGTAGATGTGTTGGTTCGATTGGTGTTGGATCAATCGGCCGTCACCCCTCACGTATATAAGAGGCGGCTGACTTCCCGTGCAAGAAATGGCTTGGATTCACGTCCAAAACCCTAATCTGGGTCGAATTCGGATGGACTGGACCGAACCTTCCAAAACTGTTCGGTCTGCGCCTTGCAGGTCATTTTTAGGCAGTAAACGACTCCGGATCAAAATCTTGTAAAAAGAGAAGTTGTTTGTCTCGAAAAGACGAAGAACTTTCGTGTTATGCGTTTTTTCGATTTGACTTCATGTGGACTCTTTAAATTCAGTCGGGAGCAATTCGACTCGTTTTTAGCATTTCTGAATTGCGCTCACCCGAAGGCATAGGGTGTCTATGGTAGGGCGACCCGCCTATGCTCAGCGCCCCTGCATGCTCGCCCGAGGACAGAGCATATCTATGGTTATGTGTGCACTGTATTTTGGCTCCACAAGTTGCATATGACCTCGGATTGAGATGATCCAAAAACCAAAATTGGTTGTGTCGATGATACGCACAACTTTCGTTCACATTATATTTTCATCTGAGCTCATCTTGGTGGCACCTCTTTGTAAGCCAAAATTTGTCGTCAACATGATGTACCCTATTTTATCTAGCCTCTATGTAATTTGGAGCTGGGTATACGTGCCCATTGCCCTGTTTGTCTAAAATATGTAGGTCACTTTAACAAACTTTATTCTTATATGAAGTCTCTTTACGAATATTTTGGTAACCATATATGTTGCGCTCTGTGATTCCTTGCCTATGCAAGCATCCATATGTTTGGTTTGCCTTTTGCATTTTATGTTATTTTTCATACCAGAGGAATTTAAGCTATGATGTTTCTCTTCACTAATTTAAACATGTGATCCAAGTGTTTACATTTTTAGATTAGACACCTAATTGAGGACTTACATATATCGAGTTTAAAGAGCTCGAAGCTAAATTAGCTTGAAATTTGAATAAGGAATAAATTTATTAAATATGTATGATATACCTTTATACATTAGTTGACACGTGTATTGCATGTGCACGATTACTAGTGTGTAAAAACACACTCGTGGGGGTCGCCAATCACCATGTCCTCAGGGCCGGCTCTAGCCAGGACGGCAGGCCGGGTCGACGGCCTGGGGGCCGACCAAACTAGGGGCCCATACCAGATACACGTTAACATGTAGTATAGTACAGAAATATAGCCCTACCATTGATGCAAACTAGAGGAAAAAGGAAAGAGGCTAAGCTATCGTGTATGCAAAGAGATGAGAGACCTTTCGTTAGCTTCTTTTTCCAAGATCCTGTATACACAGAGCTCGTGTATGCACAATTGATCAGACATTTGATGCTGACAAAGTTTATAGTTTTAGAATGATTCTTATCCATTGTTTTATTATTATTATTAGATTAGATTCTTATCCATTGTTGTGTGTATGTTAGGCACTTAGGCCCATTCAAAGAGTTCGCCCTAAGGCCTCTGAAAACCCAGAGCCGGCCCTGCATGTAGTTGGGTGGCAAGGTGGGGGTCCCTGGATCATCTTACTGGGTTAGGATTTCCTAATAGCCCATATATCATACTCCAACAATATTCAAAATAGCCCAACATTCTGGTCAAATATTTACTGTTCGTCCACGCTAACCCAACAATATTCAATTTTGGCCCCTGACCAAATATACTGTATTGAGTCCGCCACTGCCTGCATTTCCTGTCTGCATGGGGCCGAAAAATGGATCGATCGAGCATTCGAGCGCCGGAATGAGAGACCACACGACGTCACGGCGGAAACTCGAGCGTGGGCCTGTGGCTAGCTCTAGCATGATCGGACGGACGACAAATGCACGCTGGTGCATGCATGTGATGTGGGGCGACGACAAATCGCCCGCTTCTTTTCTTCGTGTTTTCATGGCGAGATCACGCCGGTTCGGTCCCGGCCGGCCCGTGGCGTTGCATGCCATGTCCCGGCCAGTGTGCCCTACCTCGTTCCTATGTCTACCCACCTCACCTCTTTTAATTATGGCCTAATGACGTTTTGTCGTTTTAACTGACGTCTAGATCATCAAGTTTTTGTACTACTCCCTCCGTTCCATTTTAATTGACTCACATATATCTACATATGGATCATTCCATATGTAGATATATGTGAGTCAATTAAAATGGAACGGAGGAAGTAGTAAGGAACATTCCTTGTAAATAGCCGCTCCCAAAAGAGTTGCCTCCATTTTGCATGGCCTTCACCACTTCGGAACAATCGGACTCGATAATCAGTTTGTTGCATCCAACTTCCCCGCCTAGCTGTAGCCCATCGCGTAGTGCACGTTCTTAGGTTTGCTCATTGTTCTAGGGAAGCCAATATGGCAGCTCACGAACTAGCTAAGTTTTTCGAGGTAGATCAGGGGTGTGGCATGGCGGCCCTACTATTTGTGTTCAAGCTGTAATTGCAAACGATGTAACTATTATCTATGATCAATAAAGTACGCCATGATGACTTTCCCTAAACAAAATAGTTTATGTACTAGTAAGATATAAATCGAGCGGCCAAACTACTGCAGCTAGGGACAATCGATGAGTATTGAGTCGTAGGAATTCTGAAGAGTCTTGAACTAAGGGCCCCTGTGGTTCACAGGAATTGAAAAGCACAGGAATAGGAAAATGTACGAATAAAATGTCATGACATGTGGAATTATACAAAAAAAATGAAAACGCATGAACCGGTCACACTTGTTGTTTGGTTACACCACAGAAAAAACGTAGAAATTTTCAATAGAGTTGAGTACAAGTCATAGTCATCATAGACAACGTAGGAATTTTTTCAAGAGGTCTAACGTCATGCTAGAAATCCTATGGGATTATAGTGTAGGAAAGCATTATGTAGAAATTTTGAAGATTCATTACTTTGAACCAAATGGACTCTATAGGAAAACATTCTATGGATTAGAATCCTATGAAATTCCCTTAAACCAAAGAGGCCCTAACTCTACAAATTTAACCCCGTCCGAAACTTTGGCGTTGCCGAAAACCCAGCGTGCTCCTTACCTCGATCTCATTCCTTGAGACCATGGTGACAACTAGTAGTTTATCTTACCTAGGTAGGAGTGGGACGCGGGCGACGAAGCACGACAGGGCTACAAATGGGTAAGGTGGTTTCGAACTCCGCTCACGATGGGTATTTGTATGTAAGTGGATATACCGCACATGTTTTTCTTATTAAACGGGAAGGCTGTAACTTGAGGATTACGTATGTTCATAGAGTGCTAATGCTTTATTCTGGTACTTTGTAAAATGAATACCTTAATTACCCTAGGTTTCTTTATTGGCCCCGCAGAAATGGGAGGGTAGGACAAAAGATGTTGTACAAATTCTTATGGCAGGTAGATACAACTATATTCAGAATACACGCCTACGTATGATGGATGGACTGGATGCTCTATCATGAATTAGTTAAAATCTGTCAATTGCCCATGTCAATTGCCCAACTGTAATTTGTTCACCCAGAATTTGTTTATTTTGTTTGGAGAGATACCTCTGGTGAAGCTATGAACCCCGGTCCATCTTTTACTATTATTGCTGGTGTTTTTACTCACTATTGCTCTCGTTACTATTACTTTGTTACAACTGCTGTTACCAATTTTTCACTACCATTATATCGCCGTTGCTACTAATAAATCATGTCAAGCAATATGATTTTCAGTTGTGGTTGAATTGACAACTCAACTGCTAAGCTTTATAAATACTTCTCTCGAATACTGTTGCGATCCCCTACACTTGTGGGTCATTAGAAATATGCAATTTTGTGCAAAACAATGGACACATTATTACAAATATGGTATGATAATGGTCATGACGTTTGTCATCTTACTTAAAAGCCAAGGTAGTTTTTTCCGAATGTTAAAAGCCAAGATAATTCATACTCCCTCCGTTTTTTAATATAAGATGTTTTAGGTGGTACATATGTTGTTTACATGCACATTAAAATGAGTGAACATGCACACAAAAATGTGTCTATATACATTTGTGTGCATGTGCATTTAGACAAAAGCTAAAACATCTTGTATTAAAAAACGGAGGGAGTACATGCTAGGCCATTTTGTGACGTCATGAATAGTAATGCATTGGTATGGTTCTACCTTAATAAATAAGGCAACCCCGCAGATGGACATGACCAAGGTTGGACAAACGTATCCATGATACTATGGTAGTATGGTCGTGGTGTCACAAGTACATCACCCACTTATATCTTTGATAAGCATAATTATTCGTTTTGCTTACCCTAGGCCGATTTCTCGCTATTAATAAAAACCACTACGATCATTTGAGTTGGTTAGGAAAACGTAAACATCAGCGCTCACAAAGGCTTGCCAGAAAGCACCTTCCAAGCATAATCACTTCTTGGTTCAATAAATCCTAGGTCTTACGAGAAGAACATATTATACAACATCCAAAACTAGATCAAAGGTAATTGGACCTTTTTCTAGAGCCATTTCCGGGGAAGTATTTTGCTAGATCGAATGTAATCAATCCTTGTTAGTTAATTCCTAGTGAAAAAGTGAGCTAATTCCTAGTGCCATGGTATTTTTCTCACAATACTTAGAAGGGGGGTTGTGCACCTAGAAGATCAGAATGGTAGCACCTAGAGGTAAGAGTGAACACATGTTTTTGGCTAGTTTGATTATCTCCATATGATCAGATGTGTTCCCCAGTGAGGGTTTCTATTCTGTGATGGTGGTTGTGTATGATGATGAATGAGAGAGAGATGAAGGTGTGGTAGTGATGTGTGAACGATTACGACCCGACATGCCCCCTCCCTACCTTATCGAGTCGGTTTGCGGGTGGATAAAGGTGAAACCATAACCATCAAATTTAGATCCGGTCTGAGTCGGTCATAATGATATCCCCGTAGGACTACAGGATAGCCATCGTGACTTTTCTTGTATCGTACTCCAAGATGATGAGGCACTCTAGCCTTCTGACTTGGCTGGGCCACCCTATTCTTGGCGGCCTCATTTTTCCAAAGTGGGAGTACCTAGTCTCATGAAGTCGACACCTAGCATCAGTTTTCAACTTCATGCCATGAATTTTAAGGCTGTATTTTGTACTTATACTTAATTTAAGCGTGCAAACAACCCACTCACTTATGGAGTATTAGTAACCATACATATGTGGATGCATGACATGTTTGATATTAGGATATGATCCATATGCTTATATCAATAGGTTTGACAAACATAGAACTTGCTTCTTGTATGTATATCATGTTCTATCTCACATATATGCATGTTATTTTGTTCCACGATGTTCCTAGAGAGTGATCAAGTAAACCCGTCCGGTACACTTTCTCATATAAAAAACATTGTTTGCATCAGTTTACTAGTTATTGACACGGCTACAACTGCCCGTTGGGAACCCCAAGAGGAAGATGTGAAGCAGCGTAGTGGAAATTTTCCCTTGATTACAAAACCAAGGTTTAATCAAACCATTAGGAGTTGAAAGAGCTTCAACACAGTGTCAATCTACTCTGGCGCTTGTAGATTAACATGGACCTGCACACAACACATTTTTTTGTCCCAACGTAATGGGAAGGTTGTCACTCTTCCTGGATTTCCGAATACAAAGAATTAAACGTATGGTGTGTAAAATAAATGTAAATAAAAAATGACCAACGAGCAAATGAGTGTAGGAAACAGTGGAAACGGTGTTTTTATCAGTGTAAAAGTTAGGACCGGGATTCATAGTTCACTAGTGGTGTCTCTCCATAAAACAGATAAACATACATGTTGGGTAAACAAATTACAGCTGGGAAATTGACAAATGGCAAGGGCATGACAATGCATATTATGACAAGAATAAGTTCACTGTAATATTAAATTGGGCATTACAAAAAAAAATAGACCGCTTGCTAGCTGCATCTATGACTAATAATCCACCCCCGGATAACATCCGTGTCTCCCGAAAGTATTAAGTTGCAAGCAACAGATAATTGTAATAAGCAAAGTGTGTAATGTAACCAATGCAAATGACACGTAGACATAGCAAAGTTGTTTCCCCCTAGTGGCAACAACACATCCAGAGCCTTAATCGTTTCTGTCATTCGAGCCCAGACAACCGGAGACATTAACCCACTATCTAGCATAAATACCTCCTCTTGGAGACACTAGCATCTACTTGTCCAAAGCATCTACTAGCATCGGAAAGCATGCAAGATCATAAATATAATATAGAGATAAATAAATGAACAACTTGATCATAACTTCACAATTCATCGGATCCCAACAAACACAACATGTAGCATTACATAAAGATGATCTTGATCATGGTAGGTAATGAGGATATATTCATGGATTACGATGATTTTAAATGTTTAAGCTGGAAGAAAATATTGAGGCTAATTAATGATTATTATCAGGTGAATTTATTCCTTGCTACAAATAATACTCTGATATTTGAGAATTATATACTACCTAAATTATTGTATTATTTGATTAGTTTTGGCATCTGTCGGAATGGCGCCAGCGGGAGGAGAGGGAAGACGGCGACCACAAGACGCAAGAAATTGGCTGAGCTGATTCATATACGTATTATTCCTGAAAATCAACGAGTTAAAGCTGCTACTAGTGAATTTACAAACTTTGCTTCTATTTGGTGGAGTGAGTATTGTCGTACTAATGAGAATAACATACCTACTACTTGGGATACTTTAAAACGGGCTATGCGACAACGTTTTGTTCCTTCATATTATGCTCGTGATAAACTAAATGAATTGACACGTTTAAAACAAGGCACTAAAACTGTTGAAGATTATTATCAAGAACTGCAAACTGGTTTATTGCGTTGTGGATTAGTTGAAAATGAAGATGCTATGATGGCTAGATTTTTAGGTGGTTTGAATCGTGAAATCCAGGATATATTGGACTATAAAGATTACAATTCTATCACTCGTTTGTTCCATTTTGCTTGTAAAGCTGAAAGGGAAGTGCAGGGACGACAGAACAAGGGACGAGGAAATTTTTCTGCAGGTCGTAGCACATCATGGACACACACTCCTGTTGTTCCGTCTGCTCGTGAGTCTACGCCGGTTGTATCCAACAACGGTACAAGTTCAGCAACTAAATCAGCCACTCCAGAACCCACGAAGAGCTCTTATTCGACCGCCTCTACGGGACGCACAAGGGACATCGAATGCCATGGCTGCAAAGGACGCGGTCACATGAAGAGGGATTGCCCAAATAAGCGAGTACTAATTGTGCGGGAAAATGGTGAGTACTCTTCCGCTAGTGATTTGGATGAAGAGACATATGGTATGCTTTCCACTAATCATGCAGGTGTCCATCATGATTCCGAGCCGGAGGACGTATGCGATGCTTCTATGGCGGATAAATACCCAAGTCTTGTCACCATGCGAGTACTTAATGCACGTGAGGGGCATGCAGAATTGCATCAACGCCATAATCTTTTCCAAACCAAATTTGTTGTCAAAGATCATTCCGTTCGTGTAATCATTGATGGGGAAGCTGCAATAATTTGGCAAGTATAGAGATGGTGGAGAAGCTGTGTCTCACCACTACAGGACACCCTCGTCCATATTACATCCAATGGCTCAACGAATGTGGTAAGTTGAAGGTATCACGTCGCGTCAGAGTGCATTTTACACTTGGTTCCTATCATGATTATGTTGATTGCGATGTTGTACCTATGCAAGCATGTTCCTTATTGTTGGGTCGGCCTTGGCAATATGATAATAGTGTTATCCATCATGGTAGAACAAATTCATATACTCTCATGTTTGAAGGAAACACCATTAATTTGTTGCCAATGACTCCTAATGAAATAGTCCTAAACGAGAAAGTAAAAATACAACATCCGGGGAAAGGAAGCAAAACTAGAACTGACCAAGATACTCCTACAAATCACTTAGAGATCAAATATAGTATGCTTGCTATAAATTCTGAATTTTATACGTTGAGGTTTTCACCTTGTGAGAACGTGACTTATAATATTCCTTTGCATCCTCCTGTTTCATATATTGATAGTAAACGTTGGCATCAAATCTGTTTTTCTAACCCACGTGAGCTAACACCTTTGCGAAGGAACATATATATCGCATATATTTTTGTTTTGCTCTTTGATGGGTTTCAGGTAAACGGAAGCCGAGGACGGCTTTGTTTTCAAGGAGGGGAGGATGATGAGGACATGGCTGCTATGGATACCTACATGCGACAGATTTCCGTGTTAAGTGTCAAAGCAACAGGAAAAGCAACTCCAAGCATATGTGATTACATCGACATGCACCCTACGTACAAAGCATTGCAATGCATGCTAGCTGGTGCATGCCCTTCCGTCAGGTCCATGCAAGATCCAGCTGGTGGGGCCTTATACATGCAACGCATGTGCTCCAAGGCCAAAGGCCCAGCAGCTACGATGTACAGCCCGGACCTGAGATGCATGAATCTTGATCGCTCATCTAAGGAGGTGGACCTAGGGCTTGCACATCGAGCGAGTTGTTCGGATGGAAACTGCCGTCTCCGTCATCAACGCTGAATAAATAGGCTGCTACAGCTCTAGGGTTAGATTGGGTTTTGTTTAGAGAGTTTAGCCATTGTGCAACTTTTATTTGTCTACGCTCGTAGCGGCTAGTGCGACCGTCAAGACAATCTTTCGGAACCCCAACTTTTGTCTTTGAGATTATTATTCATCTAGCATATCCGCAATTTTAGATTGCTTACGCTATTGTTTTCTTGCTTGTTCTTCGATTTGCATGCAGGAAAAGTCCTTCGTGAACAGGTTGATCGTGTCGTTGGCTCGGTCGATAACATCGCGGAGTTGGTTCAGCGACTGCCGTGGATATCAGTCGTGTACGGTTCTCCCTGTACGGTTGGTAGCCGAATCGTGAGAGTCAAATTCTCTCCAAATCGTAGTTATCCTCTCTCATCGAAAGATCGGGAACCCTAGAACACATCACACATTCATTTCACCCATGATAGGCATCCATAAACAAAAGTACATGACATCAACTAAATATAAATAAGTGCAATGTTGAAAGCTTGCCATGTGACAGCACATATGGGCTAACTCCCAACCAAAACAATTGTCAAGCCCACAACTTCATAATTTTAATCACAATGGTTCATGCTTATTAAATGCAATAAAAGTAAATTGTGCATCAAGTTCGTGAGAGCTTTTAACCAATTTTTCCCATGACAATCAATAACATAAGCATTTAAATTCAGAAATGTAGATAACACAATATAACATGATAAACATACTTGGAATAGCATAAAGCTAATAGGTAGATATGGTGGACTCACTGGAAAAACTTTGGTTGAAGGTGTTGGGAAACAAGCTTTTTACTTGTTGTAATTTTTGGGCTAGCAATAGGGAGAAAGTTGACCATCTAAATGCATGCATAAGTGTCCATAGAACTAATCAATCCATGTTAAACCAAGTAAAGTTAAAATTCAACATCTAAACATGGCAAAAGATAGCTCTTGACAACACACTTGCAAATTAACATTCATTCAAAGCACATGAATTATGCAACTATATGTATCTTTTAAAATCAACTCAAACATCCCTATCCCAATATATTTAATAGCATCCAACATAATTCAACCCAAACTTCCAGTAGCTCTCTCATATATAAATGATAGTGGTGGTCTTATAAAAATCAAACCGAAATAACAAAAGCAAAAAAAACAGACGCTCCAAGTTTATACGATAAAGTGCTTTGATCGAAAAACAGAAGTTAGACGTGTGCAAACCGAGAGTGTGTTGGTCAGTGGGGTTGTCTTGACATCCCCAAGCTTATGGTCTTCACCATCCTTGGATAGCTCTTGGTGCAGCTCCTCTAATCCCTGTGAAAAAACTTCAAAACACCGTTTCTCCCATTTCTTTTCTGTGGGGTGATATTAGTAGTGATAAACAAATAGGTTCCTTGCTGCATAAAATCCTTAGGCAAAAATTCATATGAATGTCCAGAGAGTATATAATGTTGTATGCCTACTCATAAACTCAATTGAATCAAAAAGATTCAAGCAAAAAGCTCAAAGAATGCATCAAACAATATCAAGACAGAATCTGTCCAGAAAAACAGCAGCAGCAAAACGCATTTTTCTACCCTACTTAAACTCGTCAGAAAAATCTGAAAAATCACGTATACAGAGGATGAAAAGTTGAAGCTACAGTTCAAATTACAGCTCAATCGGAGTTACAGATAAAAAATGAAAAATCAAACCGTGCACAGACTTCGTGCAGGCAGAAAACTCTCCGAAAATGAATAGCAACTTTTCAAACCCAAAATAGGTAAAACTTGGTTCTTTATTAAAAATCCCAGAAACAAAACTAACAAACTACTCTCTTGTTACAGCAAGAGGACTCAAAGAAAATCTCAAACAAAAACAACCGGGTTGCCTCCCGTAAAGCGCTTTCTTTATAGCCATATAGCTAGGCTTACTTACTTGATAATCAAAGGGGACGTAGCTCATGAGGGAGCTTGAACCTTGGTGTGTCCCTCTTCCTTGGGAAGTGTTCCATGCTCTTCTTGTGTGGAAACTGAAACTTCACATTCCCTTCCTTTGAATCAATAATGGCACCTGTAGTACGAAGAAAAGGTCTTCCCAAAATAATAGGACTAGAGGTTTTATTCCCCATGTCCATGATTAGAAAATCAACAGGCACAAAAGTCATGTGTAACTCTACCATAACATCACTTACTTTTCCTAGAGCATGTCTAATGGAATCATCAGCAAGTGCAAGTTCAATAGAGCATTTCTCAATATTTTTAAGTTCAAGGACTTCATATAGTTCTTTAGATAATATAGAGACACTAGATCCTAGATCAAGTATAGCATGGTGTGTCTCTTTTCCAATGGTTACTAGTACTTGGGATCCAGATATCCCCAAGCTTAGGTGGTATCATAGCTTCTTGATTGTACCTAGCAATCTTTTCTTTTAAGACATGATTAGCAATATAGGAACCAAAACCAGCTGGTTAATATTAACAGAAGGATCACTTGCAAATTTTTGTAAGATAGAAATTAATTCATGCAAGCTACACTTCTCTAAATCAACAAATGGTTCCTTAACTTCACTAAGCATTTTAACTTCCTCAACTTTTTTCTCTAACATAACTAATATAAGAGATTCATCATTTTTAGTTTCATTAACTTCTTCCTTTAAACCAACAAGTTGAGACATAAATGGCAACAAATATTCAGGATATTCAAGCAGTTCATTAAGAGTTCCCTCCAAAGTAGAAGGGATACTTTCAGCAATATTAATAGAATTCATCCCAACCGTGGGTGGTGCTTGTGGTTTCCCTGCAGACATACTCAATAAAGTGGCTTGATTATCAGCTAGTTTTGACAAGGCTTTGTCTAGTCCTGCAGCTTGGAGTTGTAAACCTCTAATATCAGAACTAATAGAAGCAACAGATTTATTCAACTCTTGTATCATGGTATTATGACTAGCAACTTGTTCAATAAGAATTTTATTTGCTTCGAAATTATCATTGCTTGATGACATAGGCTTCCATTTATCATTAGCATTAGGATATGGCACTAAAGGACGGTTGTTAGGAACATATGGGGGTTTATTATAAGAGTTATAATTGTTGTTACCATACCCATTATTACCATAGTTCCTAATGAAGTTGACATCAACATTTTCAGGATTATTACCAACTAGTTCTTGCAAAGGCATATTTTCAAAATTTTGTTTATTAATAAAAGCAAGAATGGTGTCCATTTTAGATGACAAATCATTTGTTTCTTCTATAGAGTTCACTTTCTTAGATGAACTAGGTGCTCTATCAGTATGCCATTGACTATAATTTTGCAAGATACTTTCCAAAATGTTCTTAGCTTCTAATATAGTTTTTCCCATGAAAGCACCTCCAGCAGCTGAATCAAGTATATTTCTAGACATGTAATTTAGACCATTGTAAAAAGAGTGTAAAATGGTCCATTCATTAACCCCATGTGATGGACAAGTTCTAAGCATGAGTTTAATCCTATCCCAAGCCATGGCAACATGTTCATTTTCATTTTGCCTAAAAGAGAGGATATTGTTTCTATTTTGCAGTATTTTAACAGGGGGATAATATTTCTTAATGAAAGCTTCTTTTAAATCATCCCAAGAATTAATACTACCAGTAGGTAATGAATGTAGCCACTCTTTAGCTTTTCCTCTAAGTGAGAAAGGAAATAACTTCAGTTTTAAGACATTACTTTCAACATTTTTAAACTTTTGCATGTCACAGATTTCAATAAAATCATGAAGATGCATAGAGGCATCCTCAACAGCACTACCACCAAATTGTTCCCTAGTTATCAAGTTTAACAAACTAGGACTAACTTCATAGCTCTCAGCAGTAATCTCAGGTGTGGTGATAGGCTTAGCAATAAATTGATCATTAGGAGTGTTTGTGTAGTCACACAATTTAGTTCTATCTCCCATTTTAACAAGTTTTTATGTGTTTTTAATTTTTTATGCAAAACTGAAAGTAAAATGACACTAATGCAACCGAAATAACAAATGCAACACAAAATGCAAAACTGAAAATAAATATGCAAACCGAAATATAAAGATGATATGCAAGACAAGAACAAAACAAAATAAAATGATTGTAGGTAAAGATGGATAAGATGATGCTCACGTAGGTGCAACTTCCCCAAGCTTAGGTTGTTACACAAGTTGGTGATGAAGTTGACTTGATGTGAGTGATCCTTGGATAAACCTTTCAGCTATGGTTCCCCGGCAACGGCGCCAGAAAACGTCTTGATGGCCCTTCACGTAGTTCCCCACAATGGCGCCAGAAAACAGTTGCTAGCCCTTCGCGTGGTACCTGCGTGAAAAGTAAATGGGTTAGGTTGAGACTCCAAGTGCAGAGTGTATGTAGTAGTGGAAGACAGTTTTCCCCACGAGGGGTGACTCGAGGGTTTAATATCGAACTCTCGGGGAACCAGTATTTCAGGTGTTATCTCCTTATCCTTCTCTTGAGAACCTGCAACAAAATAAATTGTTTTGTGCCCTCAACCTCACCAAGTGGTTGTCAAGCACAAGGTGTGAGAATAAAAATAAATATGCAAACAATAGTAAATATGCAATGATGGTAAAATAAATATGCAAGGATGATGGTAGTAATGATAAATGATATTTTTGGGTTTTTTATGATGAATGCAAGATGTAAAAGTGTTTTTGTATTTTCGGATTTAATAATGGCAGCAAACAAAAGTGGTGATAAAAGTGTTGGAAAGGTGTTTCTTATGATTAAAAATGGACCGGGGTTCATGGTTTCACAAATGCACTCTCTCTTGATAACGTGGTAGACAATGGAACACTAAAATTAACATGTAAGATGGCAAGACATGGTTTGACAAGTTATTAATAATATGGGCATCACGTCCTAACATAGAGATCTCAAGTATAAGTTGTTCTCTCTCTTATGCTCCACCAAGATGCGAACTAAATCATAACACCTTAGTAATTAAGATAAATCAGAGCATAGCAATAAGTTCAATGACATGAAGTTAAAATAAGAACATGCTAGATCTAGTCATGGAGGTAGTGGCCAAGGTCACATCCACTCTCCGGTAGCATGGTATTTTTGTTTATCCCTAGTGAGGCAACAAAGTAAGGTAGAAAACCCAAGTGGATCGCAGAACTATCTGTCACGTTCACTGCACTAGCCACCCCCGTTACTCCAACTAATGCACACGTTCCCCCTCACATGCTCTCATAAACATGCTTGATCATGACAAGTAAATAAGAACGGGGTACATAATATGCATCTACTTTCATAACTGAAACAAAACCATTGCAATCTCAAACATGTATTAACTCATAATAAAGATCCACCACAAAGGAATTACATAGATGACCGTAATCATGTTCAGCAGCTCATACGGTACTAATTAGTGAAGCTCATAGAGAGGAGAGATACATAAGTTACTTCCACAAACCCATAGTCCAGGGGTGGACTACTCCCTCTTCATCATGGTGTCGGTGGAGATGTTGTTGGAGGGGAAGGAGACCACACCGGCAGCGCCCCGCCGGAGTTTTCCCCCTCCAATCTTCAGCTCCAGATCTCTGTTTCGTGGTTTCTGTGTTTCTGCGGCGCTCCCTTTCGCGAAAGCCCTGGGGGGTCTATATATAGTCGTTTTTAGGTCAAGACGAAGCTTCGGGAAGAAAGATCGACGGCAGCGGAGGCCCGAGGGCCAGGATGGGGGACCCCACGCGGTCAGGGAATCTGGCCACGTGGGCCCACCCCTTTTGGCCTTCTGGTCTCCGTTTCTTCGATTCCTTTGCGCCTACGTTTCGTTCCTTCCAAAAAAATGATCCCCGTAAAGTTTCAGGTCATTTGGACGTCGTTTGGGTCCCTGAAACATCAAAATATAGAAAAAGGGGTTTTCTGACAGCGCAGGGTTAATTCCAGAAAAATGGGGAGTTGTTAATTATCCCCAAAACTCAATATAAATCATGAATATAACCCTTATATGATGCAAATAACATGGAATAACATGTAATAAAATGTAAAGTTCATGTATGCATTTTACATGCATCAATAAGCTCGAACCCAAAGCGGAAAAATGCGGCTTCATAGGACACCCTAAAGAAACTGTTGGGTATACCTTCTATCACAGATCCGAAGGCAAAGTCTTTATTGCCAAGAATGGATCCTTTCTTGAGAAAGAGTTTCTTTCGAAAGGTGTGAGTGGGAGGAAAATAGAACTAGACAAGGTTAACGAACCTTCTCCCGAATTGGAGAGTAGCGCAGCACAGGAAGATATTGATTTTCCGGTGCCGCCTTCACCAACTAGAGAGGAAGAAGCAAATGATAGTGATCATGAGGCTTAGGTCAAAGTTCCTAATCGCAGGCCAGCTAGGATACCTACCGCCAGGGGCGGAGCCAGGATTTAAACATAGGGGGGGCGAGACAATGGTGATCGCGGGTGAAATATGTATATCAAAATATCAATGCCCAAAATAAGATGACATTTTCGATCTTAGTATCAACATATGTTTGCTAAAAGCATTGCATAAATATAAGTTATCTCAATCTTGAATCAATTAACATAGGTAGTGAATCAAACCATTATAAAGAAACTGCTACCATTTAAGATTTCAAATCTACCGCCAACAATTGGTCTGAAATTTCAGCGCCATGCCAGGATAGAGGTTTACACAATTGGCTTGAAAAAATAATCGATTATGTTCATCTTTTTAGGGACTAGTATATTGATTCTCTTTGTTTATGGCTAGAGAAGTATAGGAAAAATGAAACGAAATAGAATTTCTATCAAATTGGCAGCACGTACCAACTTTGTATTGTGTACCTGACAGATAATCGGGTGGTGATTTCACTGGACCATGATGTGAGCATACGGCGCACAGGGAACGACGATCAGCGGCGTCGCCGTATTGGCCGCTACTAGGCTGCCCGTACAAGCCATCCAGGTTCGGCGGTTTGCGAGGGAGGGCAACATTAGGGCAGCGAGATTGATCGATCGTGTTTAGTGAGACGGTGAGATGCGAGAGCAGACGAGCGAACGATCCATGGTCTAGGCAGTCACATAGATGGGATTTTGCTTGCTGGGCTTCGGTTCGTAAAACTACTTCGATTGCTGCTAGCTTTGGGCAAGTGGGCTTAAATACTATTCCGTAATACACAATTAGCAACAGCCATTAGCATGTATAAGTAGACCTGCTGCGTTGGGGGGGGGGGGGGGCGACGAACCATTAGGGGGGGGGTCTGACCCCTGCTAGCACCCCCTGG
The DNA here is from genome assembly GCA_947311845.1 of Poa pratensis. NCBI lineage: Eukaryota > Viridiplantae > Streptophyta > Magnoliopsida > Poales > Poaceae > Poa > Poa pratensis. Next base: position 13,642,409 of record CAMZMU010000057.1, read on the forward strand.
CTCCGCCCCTGCCTACCGCTCCTGAGTGGTACGGTAACCCTGTCATGAATGTATTATTGTTGGACAATGATGAACCTGCGAACTATGAGGAAGCAATGATGAGCCCAGACTCTGGGAAATGGCAAGAAGCCATGCAATCCAAAATGGAATCCATGAGTGAAAACCAAGTATGGACTTTGGTTGATCTTCCTGATAGCCGCAAGGTTGTTGAGTGCAAATGGATTTTCAAGAAGAAAACAGACGCTAACGGTAATGTCACCATTTATAAAGCACGACTTGTCGCAAAGGTTTTCGACAAATTCAAGGAGTTGACTACGATGAGACTTTCTCACCCGTAGCGATGCTTAAGTCTGTTAGGGTTCTACTAGCAATTGCTGCATTTTTCGATTATGAAATTTGGCAAATGGATGTCAAAACTGCGTTCCTCAACAGTAATGTTGAAGAAGAGTTGTATATGATACAACCCGAAGGTTTTGTCGATCCTAAGGATGCTCGTAAAGTATGCAAACTTCAGTGTGTCATTTATGGACTGAAGCAAACATCCCGGAGTTGGAACATTCGCTTTGATGATGTGATCATAGGTTTTGGATTTGTCCAAAATTATAAAGAAGCATGTGTTTATAAGAAAGTGAGTGGGAGCTCGGTCGCATTCCTAGTTTTATATGTGGATGTCATATTACTTATTGGGAATGACGTGGAGCTAGCCGCTTAACAGTATAAAAGGTTATTTGAATAAAAGTTTTTCAATGAAAGACCTTGGTGAAGTTGCATATATATTAGGCATTAAGATCTATAGAGATAGATCGATACGCTTGATAGGACTCAGTCAAAGTACATACCTTGACAAAGTTTTGAAGAAGTTCAAAATGGATCATGCAAAGAAAGGGTTCTTGCCCATGTTGCAAGGTAAGGCATTGAGTAAGACTCAGTGTCCAACTACGGCAGATGAAAGAGAAAGGATGAGTAAAATCCCCTATGCCTCAGCCATAGGCTCAATCATGTATGCCATGTTGTGTACTAGACCAGATGTGTCATATGCTCTTAGTTTGACGAGCAGATACCAAAGTGATCCTGGAGAGGAACACTGGACAACAGTTAAAAACATCCTTAAGTACTTGAGCAGGACTAAGGACATGTTTCTTGTATATGGTGGTTGTGAAGAGCTCGCCGTAAAAGGTTACGTCGATGCTAGCTTCGACACTGATCCAGATGACTCGAAATCTCAATCAGGTTACGTTTTTGTTTTGAATGGAGCTACGGTTAGCTGGAGGAGTTCCAAGCAGAACGTTGTTGCGGCATCTACATTAGAGGCGAAATATATGGCTGCTTCCGAAGCAGCAAGAGAAGGGATATGGTTGAAGGAGTTCACCACAGAGCTCGGTGTGATTCCGAATGCACTAGATCCTATGGAGATCTATTGTGACAACACTGGTGCAATTGCTCTAGCCAAGGAACCAAGATGTCACAAGACCTCCAAGCATATCAAATGCCGTTTCCATCTAATTCGTGAAAGTGTTCACGTGCGAGATATTAGGATTTGCAAATTGCATACATATCTGAATGTTGCAGACCCGTTGACGAAACCTCTTCCACGAGCAAAACATGATCAGCACCTGAAGTCCATGGGTGTTAGATCTTTACCAATGTAAACTAGATTATTGACTCTAGTGCAAGTGGAAGACTGTTGGAAATATGCCCTAGAGGCAATAATAAAGTGTTATTATCATATTTCCATGTTCATGATAATGTTTATTCTCCATGCTATAATTGTGTTAACCGGAAACTTAATACATGTGTGGTTATGTAAACAACACAATGTCCCTAGTAAGCCTATACTAGACTAGCTTGTTGATTAATGATGGTTACGATTTCCTAACCATGGACATGAGTTGTGAATTAATCAATGGGGTCATGTCATTGGAGAATGACGTGATGGACAGACCCAACCAAGCATAGCAATGTTGATCGAATCAATAAGCATATGTTGCCATGTCTTGTATTGTCAAGTATCCTATTTCTTTGACCATGAGATTATGTCTGTCCCGGGTACTGAAGAATACGTCTTGGAGGCATCAAACGTCACTTCGTAAATGGGTGACTAAAAATGTGTCTTACAGGTATCTCCGAAAGTACTTGTTGATTTGCATGTATAAAGACTGGGATTTGTCGCTCCATGAGATGGAGAGATATACTCTGGCCCCACTCGGTAATGCACATTCGGTATCGCTTGCAAGCACGTGACTAAAGAGTGGTCACATGGAATGTTGTATTACGGAACGAGTAAAGAGTACTTACTAGTAACGAGATTGAGCTAGGTATGGTGATACCGCCAATCAGATCTCGGGTAAGTAAAATATCGTGAGACAAATGAAATGGAATACATCGACATTGTGGTTCATGCCGGTAAAGATCTTTGTTGAACTTGTGGGAGTCATTATGGGCATCCAGGTCCCGCTAATGGTTATTGATCGCAGAGGTGTCTCGATCATGTCCACTTGTTCTCGAACCCATATGGTCACACACTTAAAGCTCGGCATCCCTAGGGTAGTTTTGGGATAATCTTAATGGTGGGACCAAAGGTTGTTCGGAGTCTTGGATAGGATCCATGACATCATAAGGAGCTCCGGAGGAGTCCGGAGATAAAGTTTCATATATAGGAAAGTGGTTTTTTGGGTTCTGGAAAGGTTCAGGAATTTACCGGTATTGTATCGGGGTTTTCTAGAAATGTTCTGGTGGTCCCATAGTGGGGCCCACTAACCCGAACGTCCCACTTGGGCAACTTGGCAGCCAAGTTCCTTCCTTGAGAAGCCTTGATAGCTAGGTTCCTTCGTGGATAATCCTTGGAGGCGGGTTCCTTCGTGGGGAAGCCTTGGAGGTTGGTTCCTTGGTTGAGAAGCCTTGGAGGCTTAACAACCAAGTTTCCCCGTGGGCCCGCCGGCTCCAGGCTTAGCTGGCAAGCCTCACAGCCCCTCCCCACGTCCTACATAAGGAGGGTGCTATTTGGGGAAAGATATCGATCCACTCTTAAGTCGGCACCCTTCCTCTTGCTCTTTTCTCTTGTGGTCTTGGCTTGGCGAAGCCCTGCCAGCGTGAGAGCTCACCGAACCACCACACCGTCGTGCTGCTGGTTTGGATCCCATCTACTTCTCCTTCAAGCTTGCTGGATCAAGGAGAAGGAGACGTTGCTGAGCCGTACGTGTGCAAATCTCGGAGGCGTCGCTCGTTGTGGTGCTGATCGGATTGAACCGCATCAAGGTCTTCACCAAGCTGTGTTGTGACAAACGTCCAACGCTCGTGTTCTTCGAGGGTATGTTGATTACCCTCCCGTTACTTGCATCTCTTTAGATAAGATCTTTGGGTGTTGCTTCCGCATGTGAGAGAAATTTTTGATTTTCTGTCGCGCATATCCCTACAGATTGGTCATGTCATTAGTTTGTGCCCACCACCGCGTGCAAGATGTGAAATCGAATAATGGTCTAACCATAAATTTTTCTCCAACAGGTCGATTTTGTACCATGTCAAATCCATTGACCTACAGGATCAAAAGTTAATAGCTTCAAGATGGAGAACACCAACCGAGATTAGCAGTTTAGCAACGACCGGTATCAGCCAGTGCGATAAATTTGACCCTAACACGAAACTTCAACCCGAAATGACATGTTTCCATTTTTTCAGCCAAATATGACCCTTTTTAGAACCGACTGCCATTATCGAACTTTGCACAGAAAGGCCAGAGTCTATGGCGGTTCGAGACCATACCTTGGATAATTGTACGGTCGACCATCGGAGGAGACCATGGAGCAGAATAGCAACACCATTGACTTTTTCCGTTCTAAATGTAGAGGAATATGATGCAATTCTCGATATATTGATCGGGTGCAAACGCACGTATGTATATATAACAGTACAAGGGGTAGTCTCATCCTCAACTATACAAGGAAGGAGGAGGACTTGCCATACAAGAAATATACGTGCACAATATACTCAACCCCCCCCCCCCCCGCCGCAGTCGAAGCGTCGCCAGAGCCGACGCAAAGGCTGGACCGGAACTCCTCGAAGGGCGCCGTAGGAAGGCCCTTAGTCATGATGTCCGCAAATTGTTGGGAGGTGGGTACGTGTAGAACACGTACATGATCGAGAGCCACCTGTTCCCGAACAAAGTGAATATCAAGTTCGATGTGCTTGGTGCGGCGATGATGAACCAGATTGGCGGAGAGGTAGATAGCAGAAACGTTGTCATAGAAGACCACAATGGCCTTGGTGATCGGGCACGAAAGCTCGTGGAGTAGCTGGCGCATCCATAAGCACTCGGCGACTGCATTGGCCACGGTGTGATACTCCGCCTCTACACTAGAGCGAGACACCGTAGGCTGTCGCTTGGACGACCATGAGATAAGGGACGGTCCGAGATAGACGCAGTACCACGAAGTGGAACGACGTGTGTCAGGGCAGCCAACCCAGTCGGCATTCGAGTAGGCGGTGATGTCCATGGTGGCGGAGGCGTGAAGCGAGAGACCAAGGTCCATGGTGCCACAGATGTAGCGCAGAATCCGCTTGACCGCAGTCCAGTGAGCGTCGCAAGGAGCATGCATGCGAAGGCATACCTGCTGAACAACATACTGCAACTCCGGTCGGGTGAGAGTGAGGTAATGGAGAGCACCAACAATAGACCGGTAGAACGCAACATCCGGAGCCAGAGAACCAGCTGTGGCGGAGAGCTTGTTCTTCGTATCGACAGGCGTGGTGGCGAGTTTGCAATTAAGCATCCCAGCACGGTCAAGAAGCTCGCGAGCGTACTTCTGCTGGTGAAGGAAGAAATCGTCCGCACGACGGATCACTTCTATCCCGAGCGTACTCAGCACGGAGACGATCGGTGAGTTGTCGAAGAAGAGCAGTGGTGGACGCCGTCAAGATGATATCATCGACGTAGATCAGCAGATAGGCGGTGGTGGCGCCCTGGCGGTACACGAACAGCGAGGCATCGGAGCGAGTGGAGTGGAAGCCAAGTCGGTGAAGAAACGCAGTGATGCGCTGGTACCAAGCATGAGGCGCCTGCTTGAGCCCATACAGTGAGCGGGAGAGCAGGCAGACGTGGTCCGGGTGGGCGGTGTCGATGAAACCCGTGGGCTGCTGGCAGAACACCTGCTCCTCGAGATGACCATGGAGGAAGGCGTTGGATACGTCCATCTGGTGCACCGGCCAAGTGCGAGACACCGCGAGCTGGAGGACGGTGCGAATCGTCCCGGGTTTAACGACCGGTGCGAAGGTGTCGGTGAAGTCGACGCCAGCGCGCAGACGAAAGCCACAAACCACCCAACGGGCCTTATGACGGTCAAGAGTGCCGTCCGGATGAAACTTGTGCTTGAAGACCCACTTTCCGGTGATGACGTTAGCATGGCGAGGTCGAGGAACAAGCTACCATGTCTGGTTGCGCTGCAGGGCATCAAACTCCTCCTGCATGGCCGCGAACCACAGAGGGTCATGAATAGCCGCCCGAGCAGAGGCCGGCAGCGGCGAGGGGGCGGCGGTCAAGGACGCCGAGGGCGCAGCGAAGGCGCGGACGCAGAGGTCAACGTGGCGAGGGAGTACTCTTCCGTAGCATACCGCATGCTCGGACGGAAGACGCCAGCTCGGGCGCGGGTGACAGGTCCCGGGGCCGAGGGAGCAGCAGGCGATGATGAGCCTGATGGCGAGGCAGCGCCCGAGACGGTGCTCGAAGATGATGCAGACGGCGATGCGGCGCCCGAGTCCGAAGGCGCGGAGGGTGCAGCACCTGAGGTGGCAGCGACCGAGGCGGCGCTCGAGGGCAATGCATGTGGCGACACGGCGCCCGAGGCGGACCTCGAGGGCGACGTGGGAGGAGGTGGGGGTGCCGCGGCCGGCAGCGCGGCAGTAGGCGCAGCTAGGGCCGGAGGAACGCGACGCCACGGGAACTCGACCTCGGGAGAGGGAGAAGACCCCGCTGTATGTCCCTGTGCAAACGGAAAACACAACTCATCAAAGTAAACGTGTCGGGAAGTGATGACACGGTGAGAGACCGGATCATAGAAACGGTAGCCCTTGGTGTTAGCAGGGTAACCGAGGAAGGCGCAGGGCACACAACGGGGGGCAAGTTTGTGGGGAGAGGTGGCGGTGATGTTACGGTTGTAACGACAACCGAAAACCCGGAGACCATCGTAGGACTGAGGGGAGCCGAAAAGAAGATGGTGAGGTGCGTAGTGCCAGCGAGTGCGACAAGGGCGAAGGTTGATGAGGAGGGTGGCGGTGGCGAGGGCATCGGGTTAGAACGAAGGTGGGATGTAGGCATGGAACAGGAGAGTGCGGACACAGTCGTTGAGGGTGCGAAGGACACGTTTGGCGCGGCCGTTTTGCTGGGAGGTGTAGGGATAGGTAAGACGGAAGACGGTGCCGTGAGTAGAGAGGAGGGTGCGAATGGTGTGGTTATCGAATTCTTTTCCGTTATCGGTTTGGAGAGCCTGTATAGAACGACCAGACTGGGTGGAGACGTAGGAGTCAAAGGCGATGAGAGTGCCAGCGACGTCGGATTTCTTACGGAGAGGAAAGTCCACACGAAATGAGAATAATCATCCATAATGACAAGATAGGTGAAACCAGAATTACTAGGTACATGAGACGTCCATACATCGCTATGAATTAATTGAACCGGAACAGATGCAACTGTGCAGGAAGTACTAAAGGGGAGGCGAACATGTTTGCCGAGGCGGCATGCTTCACATGTGTGAGCATCCGTTTTATTACATGAAAAGGAAAAATCCCTAATTATTTGACGAAGTGTGGTGGAGCAAGGGTGGCCAAGACGCGCGTGCCAAATATCGACACCGGCGGAGAGGGCCTGAGGTCCAGCTCAAGAGGAAGACGCCGGCTGAACAAGGTACAACTCGCCAGGACTCTCACATCGGTGGAGCACCATCCGGGTACGGGAATCCTTAACAGAAAAACCAAACACGTCAAATTCCGCAGTTACAGAATTATCACGAGTGAGACTACGAACAGAAACTAAGTTATGAATGAGATGTGGAGAGACAATGACATTATTGAGGGACAAGGGTTTGGAAGTGGAGGGAAAACTAGTGGAACCAACATGAGAGATAGAAAGACTAGCACCATTACCGACAACGATGTGAGAGGAGGTGGTGGTGGGAGAGGAATGAGAGAGTATACCCGGGTGAGCAGCCATGTGAGCCGAGGCGCCGGTGTCCATGAACTAGTCACCGCCGCCGGCGTAGGTGGAAGGAGAGAGCGCCTGTTGGAGGGCGGTGTAGAGCGCGGGGTCGTAGGAGGGCGGTGCGGTCGGTGGAGTGGCATATCCAGGGTAGCGGGGAGCTGCGCCGAGCAGGCCACTGTAGCCAGGAGGGGGCGCAGCACCATAGCCTGGCTGCGGGGCAGCGTAGAAGGCTTGATGAGCCGCCGGGCGCGGGCTGAAGAGCCCCGGGGTGGGCGCGCGGGGCACCGGCATGGTGTAGGCGTGGACCACCCCCGTCCAAGGGTTGTGACTACCGCTCCAAGGTGGTGTAGGCTGCGGGTTGGCGGGGCGAGGGCCGCCACTTCCGTTGCCGCCGCCGCGGCCACGATGACGACGCCATAGCTTGTGTGGTGGAGGTTGCGGCTGGGGCACAGGCGCTGGAGGGCGCGACGCGGGAGCAGGGGCGCCACGGCCGATGCCGGCGACGAGCGCAGTGTGGGCGGCGCGGGTGTAGACGTTCTTCCGGCGCCGTTCCTAGAGGCGGAGGTAGTCCACCACCCTCTCGAAGGTGGGGTTGGCCATGGGTGTGGTTGGAGGCGGCGTTGCCGAGGTCTTCGCTGAGATCGGCGGTGAGGGTGGAGAGGATGATCTGATCACCAATCTGGAACCCGATGTCGTTGAGCTTGTCGGAGAGAATCTTGAGGCACATACAGTACGCGTCGAGGGAGAGGTCGTTTTGCTGACAACTGAAGAACTCCTGCTGCAAGAAGACCACGCGTTGGAGCTTGTTGTCGGTGAAGAGGCCAGTGACCTTGGTCCACACCTTGTGAGCATTGTCGTCGTCGCGAACGACGGTATGAAAGATGTCCGGCGAGACGGTGAGGAAGATCCAGCGGATGCTGGTGGCATCGATGGCGAACCAGTCGGAGTCACGGCGCGTAGTGAGGAGGTCGGTGGTGCCGTCGATGTGATCAGAGAGGTTGTACTGGCGGAAAAGGAGGTGGAAGTAGGTCTTCCAAGCGAAGAAATTGGCAGCGGTGTGGGAGAGCTTGACGGGGACATGGTCGGCGATGCGAAGCTCGCGGAGCTGGGTTGGGTTGGGAGGGGAAAGATCGGAACCAGAGGAGGCGAAGGGGTTGCTCGAGTTGGAGATGGAAGACATGGTGGTGGCGGCGTGGTGGGATTAGGGTTAGGATTTGGAGATGGCGGCAGAGTGGGGAGGGCGGCGCGTGCCTAGGGAGGAGGGGCAGCGCGTGGTGGGGAGAGAAGAGAGGGACGGCGCCTGGTGGGAGAGGAGGGGAGGCGCACGGCTGGAGGTAGGCGGCCGGCCGGCCGGCTGGAGGTAGGAGAAGGCGGCGGCGCGCTAGGGTTAGGATTGAAGGGTGTCTGATACCATGTAGAGGAATATGATGCAACTCTCGATATATTGATCGGGTGCAAACGCACGTATATAACAGTACAAGGGGTAGTCTCGTCCTCAACTATACAAGGAAGGAGGGAGAACTTGCCATACAAGAAATATACATGCACAATATACTCAACACTAATGGTTAGGGGTTCTCAAAAGGACCATATGAGGCTAAAAATTTAGAATAATAATATTTGTTCCACTCATTAGAGTCAGATTTGTCGCGCCTGTGCCTCCTTTTTTCCCGCGTGTTCTTAGTGGCACACGGACACGTGAGATTACCAGTTCATAGTAGTGATTTTTATTTTTTGAGGTTGGAGTTCATAGTAGCGATGGATCGATCCGTACACTTCAAATACAGCACCAAGGCACATCACTACTATGATCTTATTAGTAGCAGCGGGGATATAATGGTAGTGAAAAATTATTATTAGTTATCGTGGCATTGGCAACACACAATTGAACCGCGAAGATGCACGTACGCGAGCGACGAATCTGTCGTGCATTTCTTGCCGCACCGAATTAGCACCCACTGGGCTGCGCGGCTCGGCCTATTTTACTTCTTCGAGGTTTTCTAATAGCGAGTTCAGACGAAGAAACCGCCCCCGGCGTCGGGACTGCGCCTGTCGAACCCCATTCGCACCCCTGCTGCTAACATATAAATGGCTGCACCCGGCCTACCAAGTGACCCAAACTCCATCTTCCCTGAATATACTCTTACGCTGCTCCCCTGAACTGAACACTGCTACTCTTGGCCTCCGGGCGGCAAGATGATATCGCTGCACGACCTGTACACGGTCCTGTCCGCGGTGGTGCCGCTGTACGTGGCCATGATCCTCGCGTACGGTTCGGTGCGGTGGTGGGGCATCTTCACGCCGGACCAGTGCTCCGGCATCAACCGCTTCGTGGCCATCTTCGCCGTGCCACTGCTCTCCTTCCACTTCATCTCCACCAACGATCCGTACGAGATGAACCTCCGCTTCCTCGCCGCGGACACCCTGCAGAAGCTGCTCGTCCTGGCTCTGCTCGCCGCGTGCTCTCGCCTCGCCATCCCCTCGCCGCGGTTAGACTGGTCCATCACGCTCTTATCGCTGTCCACGCTGCCCAACACGCTCGTCATGGGGATACCGCTGCTCATCGCCATGTACGGCCCCTACGCCGGCTCGCTGATGGTCCAGGTCGTCGTGCTCCAGTGCATCGTCTGGTACACGCTGCTGCTCTTCCTCTTCGAGTTCCGCGCCGCGCGCATGCTCATCGCCGATCAGTTCCCGGACACCGCGGCGTCCATCGTGTCGCTACATGTGGATCCCGACGTGGTGTCGCTGGAGGGCGGCCGCGCCGAGACCGAGTCCGAGGTGGCGGCGGACGGGGGTCTGCACGTTACGGCGCGCCGTTCCTCGGTGTCGCGGCGGTCCACGCTGCTGGCGACGCCGCGGCCGTCCAACCTGACAGGCGCGGAGATCTACTCGGTTAGCACGTCGCAGAACCCAACTCCGCGGGGCTCCAACTTCAACCATGCAGACTTCTTAGCCGTGGTCGGCGGCGCGCCACCGCCGCCGAGGCCCGCCAGGGTGCACGGCTCGAGCTTCGGCGCCTCCGACCACTGCTCCCTGCAGTCGTCGCAGGGCCCGACGCCGAGGGACTCCAACTTCGACGAGCACTCCAAAACTGCGGCGTCAGACGCCGGGGCGCACAGCCATGACGCCAAGGAGCTCCACTTGTTCGTGTGGAGCTCCAGCGCCTCTCCCGCGTCAGAAGCGAGCGGCTTGCCTGTGTTCAACGGCAGCACGGGCGCAGCGCATCTTCATGCCGGCGCCAAGGAAATCCGGATGGTTGTCCCCGCGGACCCGCCGCAGAACGGCTCATGCAAAGGTCCGTCTCCACATTAATGCCATACTATAGTGGAGTACTAGTACGTCCATCACTGCTACGATCTTCACGGGTTTCAAGTGCAAGGAAGAGTAACCATGGATCTCAAATTGTAGAGAACGGGGCCTACGGCGCGGTGGCAGCGAGGGGAGGCGACGACTTGTTCTTGGGAGGCAGCAAGACGGTGGAGGACGGCGAGGCGGTGCCGGAGAGGACGACGGCGAAGCAAATATCCATCCCCAACAATGAGGTGGACGGAGCGGACGCCGGGAGGGCACGGCAGCAGCACCAAATGCCGCCGGCGAGCGTGATGACACGGCTGATTCTGATCATGGTGTGGCGTAAGCTGATCCGCAACCCAAACACGTACTCCAGCCTCATCGGCCTCACATGGTCCCTCGTCGCCTTCCGGTACGTTCCTACGTATACGGCTCAACTTTCACACGTGGGATGCTTCACTCATACCGGTACGCGCTTGTACTGGGACTGATTAGTTAGCCAGGCTGTGCGATTTTACACAGCAGAGAGACGACAAGGTCGGCAAGGATCGATAATGGCCTAGCTTCGAATCGATTTTGTTTGGCATCGACACTCGTAGGCACGTAGGCTGCTTCAGCAAGGACCAAGGAGGCACCGAAACTGTGCGGTGCATGAGCTTTTAACCGGTGGGGATCACCGGAAAGCAGCTTTTAGGGATACCCGGCCGGACGGTGGATGTTGGCGGGCCGAGCAATCCGCCGTTGCCGGACCACCGCACCGCGCGGGCCCGGCCGGCGCCAAACACGAACTATCGTCCGGAGTACTACACAACTGTTTGCTTGCACTAATCATCATCACTGTCTTCTGTTACTGCCATTTTATCTTCTATAGTGACTGCCTAATGACCTCGTCGTCTTATCCGATCTAACGCGCTGGTGTTGTTCATCCATCGCAGGTGGCACATCTCCATGCCAACGATCGTCGAGAAGTCCATCTCCATCCTCTCCGACGCCGGCCTAGGGATGGCCATGTTTAGCCTGGGTGGGTGCCCACGTCCCTTGTGCTCCTGTCACCCCGTAGCCCTACACCGTGTTGCCGGCAATTAAACCTCCTCCCCACCTCGGGCTCGTGCCCACACTAGCATCGCATGCACCCAGCCCGCGCCTGAGCTAACACTGTCAACCTCTCACACCTGGGCAGGACTGTTCATGGCGCTGCAGCCGAGTATCATCGCCTGCGGAAACTCCGTCGCCGTCGTCTCCATGGCCGTCCGCTTCCTCGCGGGCCCTGCCATCACTGCTGCCGCTTCAGCCGCCGTCGGTCTCCGTGGGACTCTCTTCAAGGTCGCCATTGTTCAGGTAACTACGCATGAATAGACGTGAGAATTAAGGTGATATTTTTTGTGCTCCCATGTTAATCATCAATTTCTCTGAACTCTATGAAAGTTCATCCTGGGTTTTCAGAGGGGTGCTAGGGAATTTTAACATGACGGGACTAATAGTTATGTAGGAGTATAATTTTGTGTATCGTAGAAAATAATATTCAGTACCAATAATTTCACAGGCGGCTCTACCACAAGGGATTGTACCTTTTGTCTTCGCCAAGGAATACGGTGTCCACCCAGCCATCCTCAGCACTGCGTAAGTAATTACCGCATACAGTAATGCTGATGAATTGCCGGTTCGTACTGTTCGAGCATTGGGATTACTACCTAACTGTTTCTAAATCTTAATTTGCAGCGTAATTTTTGGCATGTTAATAGCTCTTCCGATCACATTGGTCTACTACACCATTCTCGGACTAATACATTGATCAAGAATGTTATTGAAAGCTCACAGGAGACGTATAATCGTGGATGTTGTAATACTTCCAAGACAGATCATACTTGCAGCTAATAGGCTCAGTCCATGGATGCCGCACGGCTTCTAATTTTCAGTCACATGCCTGTAAAGATCCCCTGCGATGACTAAGCTGGCCTGAACCAAATGACCGGTCCTGAAAATTTCTTGATAGAGATGAAAACAGAGATAGCCACCAAGTTGCCAACACTCGGGTGTTTACCCAGCGCTTTATGTTTGTTGAGTGCAACGATAGGCATACAAGGTATAACCCTAGCGTAAAAAAATCCGCTCGGCATATCTACTGTTTGCCGAGCATTTTCTGGGTGCGGCGCTCAGCATACAATGAATACAAATTGTGCTAGGCATACACTGTTGACACGTGATGGTGTTCGCGGGGAACTGATGGAATGGGATGAATGCCGAGCGTGGAATAACGTGGTGTTCGGCATACACCAATCCGACGTGTTTGTTGAGCGTTCCACTAGGCAAACACGTTTGATTTTTACATAATTCAATTTTTTATTATATTATTTAAATAATTTTTATACTGCTTTTATCTCTTGGGACTTTGTTTTGTTTGCTTTTCGATCATACTGCCCACTCACCCACATTAACACAGTTGAAACATAGTGCCAACTACATAGTTCGCACATGGCAAGCCACACAACTCACACGTAGGGCTAACAAACAAGTTTAACAACGTGACTTAAACTTGAGTACAACTACATTTTATTCATACTACCAAGGAGTGTCGTAGTTCATGCCCCTCGTGTTACTACCATGGACCGGCATCTTGGATCCTCATGGGGAGTATGCGTGGGGTCATAATATATTTATATAGTTGTGGTGGAAGGTGGAAAGAGCCAATACACAACAGCCAAGGGCGTTCTCCTTCACAAACATGACTACCCCACGGAAAGGTTCAGCACTTAGAGTGTGAAAAGCCCCACTTCGGATCCAACGGAGGGACTTTTGCGAGTACTTGGGCTAAAATTTTGTTTTCCGTGTTCCTATGACCTACCCTACCACAATCAAGGAGAAAAATCCATCGGTAAACCCCCTTTCGAAGCCAGGTCAAACTGGTAGACGACGTGGGGCCCACAAATCAGGTTTGCGCCATTGTCGGGGCGAGGAGGTATGCTGTCATAGTATGTTGGTTGACAGATCAATGAAGTGCTTCAGTTGTTTGGGTCTAATCATAACTGAGAGGATGAAGACACTTAATCAAAGGGCTATACGAATCTAATCTGCACGGGGTCACGCATAGTATAGTAGTTTAGATAGGGGCACGAGATATCTCACGGGGTCTCATGTCTCTATCACCCTGAGAGTTAATTAGCAACTTGTGAACCCTCATGCTCATGTTTAACATAAGTTGTAGACATATTTCTGTAAACTTACAAGTCACATTAAAACTTGTAACAAACGTTAGAGGTGTCTAAGTCGATTTTGCAGGAAGTGCATGTGATTTGGTATGGCCATCATGATTATTACTTATGTATGGGATGCTATTTATTATAGTAATTAATTCATGACCTGCATGTCGTGGTACGACATGATGGTTTGAACCAAGGGATTGTCTTTAATTTTGACCTGTGTGTTAATTTTATATGAATAAAATCATGCGGAGAAGGAGTTCGTCGCAGGAAAAGACGAAGAAGCAAGCGCCGGCGGGAATCTCTGCCAAGGCAGAGAAAGCAGGAGATTCCCTGCCGAGGTACGCTGTAACAATAGACAAAGTTGTCGTTTCTCTATCGCGGCAGAACTTGGAGCAGATTTCCTGTCGCGGCAGAAAATCTATGGATTTTCCTCTCTTAGCAAGATAACGTGAAGATGGAAATTTTCGACGGCACTGCGACAATACTTCTTCAAGGACAAAGGCTATACCAAATCATGTGATAATTATGAATTGGTTGTGATGTTTATCCTTTATTGTTTGCACCCTGTTTGCGCATTAGATATTTAATAGGATGAATCCTCACTAAAATATCATGTTGATAGTGTTCTCCCAAAGTGTACCACCGTCTGGAATACTAACATTTCCTAGTGACTACATGGATACATGAGCCTAGATTTGCTGCTATGACGCGGGTGCGAATAGTTTGCACTTCAAGATCACTTGGTTGTCTTGACATCCCGACATGATCGTCATGAGTTCGTAACACACCCATCGAAAGATGAACAAGAGCTACATGTCGTCGTAATTGGCAAGGTCGCCTACCGGTTAAGGTTTGTCTTTGAGATGGATACATCCTCTACCTGGTGTTGCCCACGTCGATGGAGCAGAAGGGGCACAGGCCGAGGCGAAGCAGCAGCCGCATACCGTCGTGAAGCCGAAACCCATTGATGACGTCGTGGAGTAGGAGGAGGCAGGGTCGTCGCAGCAGCCGGAACCCTACGACGACGGCGTCATCTGCATCTCCGACGAGGACTAGAGGCTGGCTAGGGTTTAGGCTAGGCAAAAAAAATTCAAATTTATGTAAAAAGAATTAACAAAATTTGCCTCTTTCGCGAATCTTCATTAAATTAAATTTCCGGCCGCATTTTCGTTTGGGTGCTGCCGGTGTGTGCAGCACCCTAGAATTGGCCGGACAAGTGTCCGACACCACCGAAAGTGGACACAATTTGGAAGGTACCGGACAAATTTTCGTGAGTGCCGGTGGAGATGCTCTTAGGACCCCAAGAGTAAACCCACTGGTCTTGATTCAGATTCAGGGGTAAAGCATTTTTGTAGCTACTCATACTAAAAAAATGTGTGCTACAAATATGACTATATTTTGGTCAATTGCTTTTCTTTAGTTTTCCTAATTATTTCTGCCCTCTCTGTCCTTTCCTTATGTAGGATCTGTTAGGTTCAAAGGATTTTAAGGTGGTAATACAAAAAAGTCGAAATATGATGTCTCCCTTGTACATGAATTCAAATACATGAATTTGTAATACATACTGTCTAGTTGCGTTTGCTGGACAAACAAAAGATTTTTTTAAAAGAGCGTGTGTGTTTGTTTAGTTGTCCTAGACACATTTTTTTTCAAGAGGTCGGACCTAAAAGAAAAAAAAAACAATACTATGGAATGAATCATCCAAAATAGATTTAGAATGGCTGCACGTTATGGGAATAATGCAACCGACGGGTGAAAGGTTTATCCTACACTTGGGACGGAGTGAACGAAGAACCTAAAAAGTCACTGTACTGTTTACTCTTAACTCCTACCATGTGGTAAGTTGGAGTATCTTGAAATAGCTCTTGGCAACAATGTTGCGCACTAATTGGCAAAATCCAAAATAGGCCCGTGTTTACTGTTCACGGTCAGATGTGAAGAACCGGCACACTACCCATGACCTAGTTTACGTCAAGCTTGGGCAACCTGTTAGAGCACCATAGTTTGGGCCTTGATTTCAGGTACACTGCCTGTTGGAAATCGTGTAACGTCCTCCTGCTGATCGATCGGTCTAGCCGCAACAAGAACATCATTTTACGCTACCGTTTAAATTCGACACCTTCAACATTATAAGTTATTGTCCATGCACTACTGCCATGGATCAAGTATAGCATTAGATTCAAATTCTATTGACCGGCTGATCGGCTGAATTTGCGTCAGAATCTACGAATATATACTTAGTCACATACTCGTTAGCACCGATGCGTGCATGTCATGGACTCTGAAGAGAATACGCCTTCAGGACAGCAGAGGCGGAAACAGAGAAGAGTGGGCCGGCGTCCAGCTCGGATTGCAGGGCCAGAGTGGACAACGTGAAAGCCAATGGCGTGACGAGGAGTTGCTGTTCCAAGTGATGACGTGGACCAGTCGAGCAAGGCGAAGATGGTTAAGTAGCTTGTAGCGTCGTATGAGGAGGGTTGTCGATTGACCAAGAACTGAATCCTCATGTATCCCTGTTTCTCTCCTTCTAGTCTCCTGCTTCTTCTTCCTCCCCAAGACTATTCCTCCTTCTTGTAATCGAATTGAACACTGCTAGATGTGTATCCGCAAGTGTATGTAGTGGTTCCATAACATTTGGTATCAGCTTGCCTTAGATCCTGGTTGACTTCGTAAAATTCCTCGATCGGAGAGAGTAATTCCAATTCGCAGGCGTTGATCATCGAGAGGTGATCGACACAAAGTTCCGCAAGGAACGCCTTCGATTGGTCGCTCGATTTGGGTTGGGTAACAGGTCTTCGTCCTGGATCGGCCGCATCAAACACGGTGGACGACTTCGACACGGATCGACAAGTTGGGGGCGGAAATGGAGGCGATCCAGAAGTTGATTGAGTCCTTGTCAACCGATCTGAAGACGGGGCTATCGGCGGTAGAAACGAAGCTGGAGAGTACCCAAGCAGCCATGGATGCTACGGCCAAATCGCTGCATACGTTGGATGATTGGAGGAGCAACATCGACACTCAAGTCTCGGATCTGAGTTCGTCCATGGGCGAGCTGCGGAAGCACGTGGATCGAATTGCCGTGGGAGTCGGTCTAAGCGCCCTAGGGCCTGCACCTCAGCAAGGCCCAGGAGCTGCTTCGCCACCTGCCACGCCGATGGGCGCTGTCGGCCAGACACCGTCACCGTCGCAGGTGGAAAACTCCAGGCCAGATGGCCGCCGCTTTCATAACAATCTCGGGGGGAGGTGGCAGAGAAACTCGACTTTCCTGCGCCTACCCCGGACACAGGTACTGGGAATGCTTCTGCATCTCTATCTCTTGTTGCTGTGAATGATACTGTTGTGGTTCCTGTTCATCAATCTGTTGGCCCACAACCACCAGCTACTGAATTTCCTCGATTTGATGGTGATCATCCTAGAATCTAGCAGAAAGCTTGCGAGAAGTATTTTAGGTTGTTTTCTGTGGATCGTAGCCACTGGGTGGAGTACGCAACCATGCATTTTGCTGGTAATGCAGCCTTATGGTTGCAGCGTGTGGAAGAGAAGTTACCACAATTCACCTGGGAAACGTTGTGTGATGTTATTAGCAAGCAATTTGATAGGGGGCAGTATCAACTCTTGTATCGAGAAGCTTTTAAGCTAAAACAAACTGGGTCGGTCATAGAGTATGTTGAAAAATTTGACACACTAATGCACCACATGTTGGCATATAAGCCAGATTTAGATCCTACTTTCTTTACCACTAGATTCATTGAAGGTTTGAATCGTGATATCAAAGCTGCTGTAATGATTCAAAGGCCGGAAGAACTCGAGACTGTTGTTGCTTTGGCCTTATTGCAGGAGGAAATTGAAGATGAGTTACCAAAAACTCAATTCAAGCCAGGCATAGTGCGAAGTGAGTCTCGAAGCAATTTTCAATTGCTAGTTGCCAGAAAAAATGGTGGGCCTGAGGACAAAAGAAGTTCAAGCATGGGTGCTAATTTAGCTGCTCTGAAGAATTATAGAAGGGCTAAGGGGTTGTGCTTTACTTGTGGTGAAAAATGGGGACCAGATCACAAGTGTTCCACTACAGTTCAGCTACATGTTGTTGAAGAGCTAATGGCAATGTTGCAGAGTGATTCAGACAGTGGCAGTGCCAGTCCAGAACAAGAACTGTTTGAAGATGCAGTGGCTGATACTACAACGGTGTGCTATTCAATCAGTAAGCAAGCAGTGAATGGTGGTGAGGCAGTGAACTCAGTGAGACTGCTGGGGTGCATTCAAGGACATGATGTGTTAATTCTCATTGATTCGGGATCGTCTACAAACTTTATCAGTGCACATCTAGCTGAAAAGTTGTCAGGGTTACAGAAGCTGCAGCAACCTATTAAGGTCCGTGTGGCTGGTGGTGGTTTATTACAAGGTGAAGCAGAAATGCCTAATTGCAAATGGACTTGTCAGGGGCAAGAATTTGTTACGCCTTTGAAAGTACTACCACTCATTTCTTATGATGTCATCTTGGGAATGCAATGGCTAGAACAGTTGGGTCTTATGACTACACACTGGAATGAAAAATGGTTCGAGTTTAATTGGCAAGGCAAGAGATGTCGGTTGCAAGGCATCAAGGCTAACACAGAGTGTTGTGAAACCATTTCTGGTCCACAACTGTTTGAACTGCAGAAACAAGATGCAATTCATTTTCTAGTGCAGTTGTACAGTGTTGCTGAAGACAGTCAACAGAAAATAGTGCCCCATATCATCGCCATGATTCTGGAAACTTATGCTAGTGTGTTTGATACACCAACCAGTCTTCCTCCTCACCGAGCGTGTGATCACACGATTCCTCTTTTGCCGGGTGCAACTCCAGTTAATTTGAGGCCTTATCGTTACAGCCCGATTCAGAAGACTAAAATTGAGAAGCAAATTAAGGAGATGTTGCAACAGGGTATCATTCAGCCTAGTGCAAGCCCTTTTGCTTCTCCTATTCTGTTGGTGGGCAAAAAGGATTTATCCTGGAGGCTTGTTGGCGACTTCAGACATCTAAATGCAATTACTGTTAAGAACAAGTTTCCTCTTCCAGTGATTGATGAACTGTTAGATGAATTAGCGGGAGCTTCATGGTTTACCAGCTTGGATCTCAGGTCTGGGTATCATCAAATAAGAATGGCTGATGCAGATGTACATAAAACAGCATTTCAAACACATCATGGTCATTTCGAATACAAAGTAATGCCTTATGGAGTCACTGGTGGACCAGCCACACTCCAAGGAGTTATGAATTCCATCCTGGCTCCGGTTCTCAGGAAGTTTGTGTTGGTTTTTGTGGATGATATATTGATCTACAGCAAATCCTTGTCTGACCATGCCAAACACTTGGAAATAGTTTTGGAAATTTTGCTGAAAAATGAATTGAAAGTGAAGAAATCAAAATGCATGTTTGCCAGGCAACAAATCTTGTATCTGGGACATGTCATTATTGCTGAAGGGGTGTCTACAGACAAAACAAAGGTGGCGCCTATTTTAAACTGGAAACAACCAACAAACATAAAGGAACTGAGAAGTGTTTTGGGCATGTTTGGCTATTATCGCAAATTCATCAAAGGTTATGGCATCATTAGCAAGAGTTTGACAGATTTGCTGAAAAAGGGTGTTCCCTTTGTCTGGACTTCTGAGACTGAAGCTTCTTTTCAAGCTCTCAAAAATGCACTGGTGACTGCTCCGGTGTTGGCATTGCCAGATTTCACTAAACCGTTTCTCATTGAAACTGATGCATGTAGCAGAGGTATTGGTGCTGTGCTAATGCAACAAGAACATCGGATTGCATTCTTGAGCAAATCCTTGGGCCCCAGACACCGTGGTCTCTCAACTTACGAAAAAGAATGCTTAGCTATTTTGTTGGCAGTTGATAAATGGCGACCGTATCTACAGCATGCGGAGTTCATCATTCACACTGATCAAAAAAGCTTAGTACATCTGGATGACAAGAGGCTCACAACAGAATGGCAGCATAAGGCTTTAACCAAGTTGTTGGGACAGCAGTACAAGATAATGTACAAAAAGGGTGTCGACAACAGGGTAGCTGATGCCTTATCTAGACATATGCACCAAGATACTGAAGAATAACTGTCAATATCTCGTTGTGCACCAGTATGGTTGGAAGCTGTTGTACAAGGGTACGAAAATGATGCAGTAGCCAAGGAGAGGTTAGCCCAGCTCGCAGTATCGTCTCCTGCTGGCAATTATAAATTGCACAAAGGGCTTATTCGGTACAAAGGACGTATCTGGATTGGTAGCAACAGTAAAGTACAACAAGATATCCTTGTGGCATTACATGCGAGTGCAGTGGGTGGTCATTCCGGGTTCCATGCAACTTACAATAGAATTAAGCACCTGTTTGCTTGGCCAGGTATGAAAAAGGCGATCCGGCAGTTTGTAGCAGCTTCTTCTGTGTGTCAGCAAGCTAAAATTGAAAGAGTGCCGTACCCGGATTGCTGGAACCATTGGAAGTACCTGAACGAGCATGGCAAGTCATCACTATGGACTTCATTACTGGGTTGCCTATATCTGCTGGGATCAGCTGCATATTGGTGGTTGTGGATAAATTTTCACGCTATGCTCACTTTCTTCCAATTGCTCATCCGTTTACGGCTTTCTCAGTGGCCTTGGTGTTGATGAAGGAAGTATATCGCTTGCATTGTATGCCTGAAGCCATTGTGTCGGATCATGATCCTGTCTTCACTAGTGCACTGTGGCAGGAATTGCATCGCCTAACTGGCACTGAACTGAAGATGAGCTCTGATCACCATCCTGAAACTGATGGGCAGACAGAAAGAGTGAATCAATGCTTGGAGGGATTCTTACGATGCTTTGTTAGTTCTTGTCAGAAAAAGTGGTTACAATGGATTCCGTTAGCGGAGTTCTGGTACAACACGACAGTACATTCGACACTTGGTAAAACTCCATTTGAGGTGTTGTATGGCCATGAGCCGAGGCATTTTGGGTAGATGTGCTGGATTCTTGCCCTATACCTGATCTCAAGGAATGGCTGCAACAGCGTGAACATATGGTGGTTTTGCTCCGACAACATCTGTTACGCCAACAACAGCGCATGAAATCGCAAGCTGATAAGCATCGCACTGAGAGACACTTTGAAGTTGGTGAAATTGATAGGGCAAAGGTGTCCGATCTTTCGATGAGATGAAGATACGTCGATTCAGGTGGAGATCGACCTTGGCGATCCGACTACTACGCACACGTACGCAGCGCCAATGCAATCGCTAAACCAATCTCCCTAGGTTACCAATCCTGCAGAAGCACGATCAGCCTGACCAATAGGTCTAGTTCTACCTGCGATCGAGTAGCAAGTAAGAACCAATAATGCAATCAAGAATTGCGGATATAAGATGAACTTTATTGAAAAGGTGGGATTTCGTAGCGGTCTTAATCTGGTCGTTGGACACAAATTGAGATCACGAAGATGCAGCGAAACGCTAGGCAGTCTTTTAGCTAAACAAAATCCGAGTCTAAACGAAACCCTAGACGAGGTATATAAGGAGGAAAGGAGGGGGTTTTCGGCCAGCCTTGGGAGTTGGCCGAATCCTTCCCTAGATGGACTTTCCTTCCCTAATACGGACTCTAAAAACGCACTAAAACTTCTGGTCTGAAATTACATGGGCCCTGGCCCATTAATAAAGGTGACGCAGCACCATATGTAACTATGAACGAAAATATGAAGTGTAGACTTGATTATTTCGCCTAGCCTCCATTGGTGGCATCATCATCTCCAACGCGTCCACTCCGGCTGTGATCTCCATCCACGTACATGCTCCATAGCTTGTCCTTCTCATCCATGCTTGGTCCATCATTACTAAGAGAGACAAATACATCTACTTTAGGCAGCATCATATTCTCATGTACATTAGGAGTAGCTCGTAGAAACGAAAGTACCTGCTGTTGGAGTTGACGGGCACGAGCTCGAGTTAACGGTCCTTGCATTTGAGGAGGTGTATTTGTCGTGGTTGCATCTATAGTAGGTATGTCCTCATCATCCTCCCCTTCTTGAATTGAAGTCGTCCTCGACGCCATTTCATCATTCTCTCCCAAGTATGGCTTCAAATCTGCAATGTTAAATGCGGGCCTAACCCCAAACTCTACAGGCAGCTCAAGTTTATATGCATTATCATTTATTTTCTCTAACACCTTAAAAGGACCATTAGCTCGTGGCATTAATTTAGACTTGCGCAAATAAGGAAAACGGTCCTTGCGCAAATGAAACCAAACAAGATCTCCAGGTGCAAACACAATATGCTTTCTTCCTTTGTCACCATACAGTTTATACTTAGCATTCAGTCGTTCAATATTCTCTTTAGTAGTGGCATGCAACTTTAAAATCAATTCAGCACGTTGTGTAGCATCAAAATTAGTTTGCACCGTAGATGGAAGAGGCAATAAATCAATAGGTGCATGAGGAACAAAACCATACACAATCTCTAAAGGGCACAACTTCGTGGTAGAATGCATAGAACGATTATAAGCAAATTCAATATGAGGCAAACAATCTTCCCACTTTTTCAAATTCTGTTTTAACACAGCCCTTAACATAGTAGACAGAGTTCTATTCACTACTTCAGTTTGTCCATCAGTTTGGGGGTGACATGTAGTACTGAATAATAATTTCGTCCCCAACTTAGCCCATAAACATCTCAAAAAATGGCTAAGAAACTTAGTATCACGATCAGAAACAATAGTATTTGGCACACCATGCAAACGAATAATTTCACGAAAGAATAAATCAGCAACATGGGCAGCATCATCACTCTTGTGACAGGGAATAAAATGTGCCATCTTAGAAAATCTATCCACAACAACAAAAATGTTGTCCCTCCCCTTCTGAGTACGAGGCAATCCCAAAACAAAGTCCATAGAAATATCCTCCCAAGGTATACTAGGAACAGGAAGAGGCATATATAAACCATGTGGATTAAGGCGGGACTTAGCGTTTTGACATGTAGTGCAGCGAGCAATAAACCTCTCAACATCCCGACGCATGCGTGGCCAAAAGAAGTGTGCAGCAAGCACGTCCTCTGTCTTCTTGACGCCAAATGGCCCATCAATCCGCCTCCATGCGCCTCCTGCAACAACAAAAGACGAACGGAGCAATCTGGGATGCATAGCTTGTTAGCACGAAACACAGATCCATCATTGATGACGAATTTGTTCCATGTTCTTCCTTCCTTACAATGCTGCAACACATCTTTAAACTCAACATCATGCACATATTGTTCCATGTTTCCAATCCAAATATTTTGAAATCAAGCTGAGAAAGCATGGTATATCAACGTGACAAAGCATCAGCAATAATATTGTCTTTACCCTTTTGTGTTTAATGACATAAGGAAAAGACGCAATAAACTCAACCCACTTAGCATGTCTACGACTCAGTTTAGCTTGACTACGAATATGCTTCAAAGATTCATGATCAGAATGTATAACTGATAACCCCCAAGAGCAGGGGATCACTATAGCACCTCTCAATGTGGAAATAGGGTATTGATCCGCAGGAGCAAGAAGGAAAAGTTATCTATTCCCTACAACTAAAGTGTCACAAGTTTTAGTTGATTATGCACTAAACAAGTTTAAGGAACAAGATGGTTGATTTAATGGATGGAAGTTTAATGTAACAAAACAAGAATGTAAAAGTGTCCCAATCCTCTTCAATGCAAGAGGACAAGACAAAGGTTTTCTCTTATAGGAACAATGGACATGGGTTCATGGTTCACTTAATCCTCTCTCTCTCATCTACGGTGATTATCATGTTATAGATAAGTACACACAATTGTCATGTTTTAATGGTAACTTTTATGACGGCTATATGTCCTAAAACACATAGTTGAAAGAAGTACTCATTTGTGTTGCTAGGTCAACCTCGTAAGGCTAGCGTGGTTGCTCTCACTCTCATATCATACTCTTCTTTTACCCCAGATAAAGGATGTTGGGCTGTATTTCACGTGTCACTCAACACATATGCCGTGTCACATCGGCCATCCCGTACCTACATACATCATACTTCATAATGGACAATATTCTAAACACTAGTGCAATGATTCATAATTCGTGTGCATGACCACAACTCTCTCATCTATCCACACTTGGTGGTGTCAATCACCTCATGCCAAGGATAAACAAGGCATTATGCATAAATCAAACCATCACATGCATCATAGAATATCTCCAAAGTATGACAAATCATAAAAGCTCCAACACAACGGTAAATGTATAACAAATCATCTCATACCACAATATCCACCATAAGAATTACATAGATAGATCCATACTTATGCAAGGCACATCATATGGACTCCAACAATGATCATACATAGAGAGATTGGATCAAGTTACCACCACAAACCCAAGGTCCAGGGGTGGACTACTCCCTCTTCATCATGGAGACGGTGGAGAAGTCGTTGGAGAAGATGGAGACCACCCCGGCAGCGCCCCGCCGGAGTTTTCCCCCTCCAATCTGCAGCTCCAGGTCTCTGTTTCGTGGTTTCTGTGTTTCGGCGGCGCTCCTTCCAGAGAACGTCGGGGGACTATTTTATAGGCGTTTTTAGGTCAAGACGAAGCCACAGAGACGAAAACGGACGGCATCGGAGCCACGAGGAATAAAAGAGGTGGTCCCACACGGCCTATGTACCTGGCCGTGTGGGACCAGCTAATTTTTTCCTCGGACTTCCTTTTTCGCGAATTCTTGGCTGGTACGTCTTCTTATTTCCAAATATTGGGCCCCGTAAAATATTAGGTCATTTGGACGTCGTTTGGTCCCTGAAAGTCAAAAACATGGAAAAAGGGGTTTTCTGCCTGTGCAGGTTAATTCCATAAAAATAGGAAACATACCAAATATTCCCAAAATCATTATAAAACAGTGATATAACCCTTATATGATGCAAATATGATTGGAATATAAGTAAAAATAATGCAAAGTTCATGTATGCATTTTACATGCATCAACATCCCCAAGCTTAACCTATACTCGTCCTCGAGTATGAAGGTGATAAAACTAACATGGACTTTGCAATTTAATACTATCAATGGATATCAAAGATGATTACTATTGCTACATAGAGTCAAGTGGTTCATTCTTAAAAGGAGTAGCAATATGCAAGATAGTTTATGAAGTGATATCAAGTATTCAATGTAAGGATATTCAATGATAATTCACAAAGTGTAACATAAGAGAAGAAGTACTATGGACCACAAGTATGCATAATAATAAGTAAGAACATCCTACAATGGTCATAGAGTATTTGATGAAAATCTGAATATAAAAGGTGGACACTTTGGAAAGATATATATGAGTAGAGGTAAAGCACGAATAAATTTCATCTAACTTCTGAACTTCTCTACTTAAGTCAATGATTGTAATATGGTAATCCTTGGTGTCAAGCTCTCATTCCCCTATCATAGCATCTTGAATGATTAAGTTTAAAGTGAAAGCAATATGAGTAGTGTGCTTGACAAAGTACAGGTTGAAAGTCTCATGCCCCTTGAATACAAGTACCTACTCCATGTGTTACTCAACTCGGAAAACAAAGCAAGTTCAAGTCAAATATCATTGTAAGTAATAATAGTATCATTAAGAGCGTCAACTGGGGTACCTCTTGTCCTAGGATATGGAACAAGCCCATATCAAAATGACAAGACAAACAAACATAATGAACAATCTCAACACCCTTTTTATTTACCATTGGATAGCTTTTTATTGTAAGGTGTATCACAGAAGGTTCACCATAGCATGTAAGTAAATTTCCACCATGAATGATGCATGGCTTAGATTAACGGCCCAGGCGTCTCTCTAACCATTTATACAAACTCATTTAAACTCACTTCATTTTCTCATTTATTTCACCCATGGTAAGCATCCATAAACAAAAGTACATGATATCAACTAAATGAGATGAAGTGCAATGTTGAAAGCTTGCCATGTGACAGCACATATGAGCTAACTCTTGATGACGTGAAACACACGTTCGTTGGGAGACCCCAAGAGAAGGTATGATGTAGTCAGCAGCAAGTTTTTCCTCAGAAAGAAACCAAGGTTATCGAACCAGTAGGAGCAGCAACTCTTCAGAAGGTTGTCAACGGCGCCAGAAAAATAGTTGTTGACGGGAGTCTGGACTGTTGACGTGAAATCTGCACACAACACAATCAAACTACTTTGCCCCAACGAAATAGTGAGGTTGTCAATCTCACTGGCTTGCTGAAAACAAAGGATTAAACGTATGGTGTGGAAAATGAGTATTAAATTGCAGAGAATGAAAAAGGAACAGTTTGCAGTTGTGGTTGTTTAATCAGTTTAAAAGAATGGACCGGGGTCCACAGTTCACTAGTGGTGTCTCTCCATAAAAGATAACTAACATGTTGGGTGAACAAATTACAGCTGGGCAATTGACGAATAGTGAGCGCATGACAATGCATATACATGACATGTTGACTACTATGATATTTAATTGGGCATTACGACATAATACATAGACCGTTATCCAACAGCATCTATGACTAATAATCCACCGCCGGGTTGTCATCCGAGTCCCCCGTTGGTATTAAGTTGCAAGCAACGGATAACTGCATTAAGTAAAGTGCGTAATGTAAACAAACACATATGCCCGTGGACATAGCATCGTTAGGTTATCCCTAGTGGCAACAGCACATCCACAACCTTAGAACTTTCTGTCACTGTCCCAGGTTAAACGGATAAATGAACCCACTATCTAGCATAAATACTCTCTCTTGGAGTTACAAGCATCTACTTGGCCAAAGCATCTACGAGTAACGGAAAGCATGCAAGATCTTAAATAACATATAAGATAGATTGATAATCAACTTGACATAATATTCAATATTCATCGGATCCCAGCAAACACAACATGTAGTATTACAATAATATGATCTTGATCATGTAGGGCAGCTCACAAGATCTAAACATGATGGCACAAAGTGGAGAGACAACCATCTAGCTACTGCTATGGACCTGTAGTCCAAGGATGAACTACTCACGCATCACTCCGAGGCAGGCATGGCGATGTAGAAGCCTCCGGTGACGATTCCCCTCTCCGGCAGGGTGCCGGAAGAGGTTCTAAACCCTCCCGAGCTAGGGTTGACGACGGCGGCGTCTCTGGATCTTTTCGTGGATTTTTGCTCAGGTACTTAGGGTTTTCGCGTCGGGGGGAATAAGTAGGCGAAAGGGCGGCGGCTGCGGACCCCGAGGGGCCCACACCACCCTAGGGCGCGGCAGAAGGGGGGCCCGCGCCCTAGGTGCGTGTGGCCTCCGGGTGGCCCTCCTCTGCTACTCCTTCGCTCCGTCAGGCGTGTTCTGGAAAAATAGGCACCCCCGTGTAGTTTCGTCCAATTCCGAGAATATTTCCAAACTAGCTTTTCTGGAATACAAAAACGGCAGAAAACAGGAACTAACACTTCAGCATCTTGTTAATAGGTTAGTCCCAAAAATGTATAAAAGTGATATAAAGTAGATGCAAAACATGTAGCAATTGGTATAAAACAAGCATGGAACATCAAAAATTATAGATACGTTTGAGACGTATCAACTCTCAACCAAAGACATTTGTCAAGTCCACAACATCATAATTTTAATCACAATGGGTCATATTTTATTTATGCAATGAAAGTAAAGTGTGCATCAAGTTCGAGAGAGCTATATAACCAACTTTTCCCACAACAATTAACAACATAAGCATTTTCATTCAGAGGTATAGATAACACAAATATCATGATAAACATACTCGGAATAGCATAAAGCTAATAGGTAGATATGGTGGACTCACTGGAAAAACTTTGGTTGAAGGTGTTGGAAACAAGTTTTTGCTTGTTGGAATTTTTGGGCTAGCAAGAGGGAGAAAGTTGACCATCTAAATGCATGCATGAGTGTCCATAGAACTAACTAATCCATGTTAAAACAAGGTAGAATAACATTTAGCATCAAAACATGAATAAAAGATAGCTCTTGATAAAATATTTGCAAATTATTACTCATTAACAAGCTCATGAATCATGCAATTATATGTATCTTTTAAAATTAACTCCAACATCCCTTTTCCCAATCTTATAATAGCATCCAACATAATTCAACCCAAATTTCCAGTAGCTCTCTCATATATAAATGATAGTGTGGTGGTCTCACAAAATAAAAATCAAACCTAAACAAACAAAAAGACGCTCCAAGTTTATGCGATAAAGTGTTTCGATCGAAAAACAGAAGTTAGACGTGTGCAAACCGAGAGTGTGTAGGTCCAGTGGGGTTGTCTTCACATCCCCAAGCTTATGGTCTTCACCATCCTTGGATAGCTCTTGGTGCATCTCCTCTAATCCCTGTGAAAAAACTTCAAAACACCGTTTCTCCCATTTCTTTTTCTGTGGGGCACATTAGTAGTGATAAACAAATAGATTTCTTGCTGCATATAATCCTTAGACAAAAATTCATATGAATGTCCAGAAAGTGTATAATGTTGTATGCCTACTCATAAACTCAATTGGATCAAAAAGATTCAAGTTAAAAGTTCTAAGCATGCATCAAACAAAATGGGACAGAATCTGTCCAGAAAAACAGCAGCAGCTAAACGTATTTTTCTACCCTACTTAACTTTGTCGGAAAATTCCGAAAAATTCATGCATACAGAGGATGAAAAGTTCCACTACAGTTTAAATATGAGCTCATTCGGAGTTACAGAATAAGAATTAAAAATCATACCGTGCACAGATTCGTGCAGGAATAATATCTCCGAACGCTATAAGCAACTTTTTCACACCAAAATGAGTAAAACTTGGCACTTTATTAAAAATTCCAGAAACTAAACTAAACACTAAGTCTCTTGTTACAGCAAGAGGACACAAAGAAAATCACAAATAAAAACAACCGGGTTGCCTCCCGTAAAGCGCTTTCTTTATAGCCATATAGCTAGGCTTCTTACTTGATGTCATGAAGGTTGAAGCTCATGAGGGAGCTTGAACTTTGGTGTGTCCCTCTTCCTTGAAAGTGTTCATGCATAATACCAGGATCCCATGGTGTTCTCAAACCAATCAAAATAATAGTCAAGTTGAACCCTAGTTGAGAGAAAAACAAAACACAAAAGTAATAACAACGAAGTCTAACTTTCTTTCTATGCATTGGCATTTTGTATATGAATGAATCACCATAAATAGAAGTTTTCCAATGCATATTAACAATATTACTTGCAGCATAATTATTAGTAGTATAAAGAGGGCTCTTATCACCTCCTCTTTCATAATAGTTGCAAGTAGTAGAAATAAATTCAACCATATAACCAAAGAATCATTCAACTTAGATAATTTAGGCACATAAAGAGGATTATTAAATTTATTTTGGAATTCATTAGCATGCTTCCCTCTTTCAAAATAGTTAATAAGATCAATATCAAGTTTAATATCATGGTTGCAACAAAGATTTGGAACTAAAGATAATTGCAAACCACATAAGTATTTCTCAACATAAGCAAATTTCTCCTCTATGGTGTAAGTAGGAGAGTTCAAGAACAAAGTAGGACTCTCATGAGTAAGAGTACCATCACAAACAGCAAGTATATCATTTTTATCCTCACATAATTTAGTAACAACTAAACATGGAGGTTTATCAATAAGCATAGGACCATCATCTAAAGCATTATCATATAGCATATTTAAGCAATACTCCTCATTATCATCAATAAGTTCACTAGTAGCATTAATAGAAAGTAAAGGAGCATTTTTAGTTTCATCATAATAGCATGGGTTATCATATAGGACCATAGCATTTTCAGTTTCACACTCATCATAACATGGATTCTCATAAATAACAAAAGATTTTTGAGTTTGAGTGCTACTATCAAATGTTGATGGTGAAGTTGGGAGATCCAATTCTTCCCCAAGCTTAGGTTGGAACACATCCATTTCAATCTCCTCTTCACATACTTCCTCTTCCAAGCTTATGTTTTCATCATCCTCTTGGGGTTGCACGGGCATCCCCAAGCTTAAGCTTTTGTCATCTTCTTCCTGCAAAATATTAGAGCTTTCTTTGGCAGCTCTCTTCCTTGTGTCAACAACATAGATATTTTCATTAAATTCAAGTATGCAGAGATCAAGGATATTGGCAATAAAAACTTTAAATTGAGAAGCTATAGGGCAGGTTTCATGTTCATCAATGAAGGTGTATAATTCATAGGCTGCCATAAAAATAACAAATTGCTCTACTTCTTCCATCCCTAAGTGAGCATAATTCCATGTATGATAAGTTGCAATAACATGTTCTCTATTGGAAGGGCATTGGAATTCAAAGTGTCTAAAGTATTCAGAGCAACAAGTTTCTTCCTTATGATAATTAAGCAGCACACTAGCAATTTTATTTAGAAGCTCTATGTATTCTCCTAATCTTTTCCCTTCATTTGATTTTCTAAATTCAGCAGCCATCATGGCGTTTTCATAACAGTTTTCCATTTTCTAATTTTTTTGGGTTTTTGATATATAAAACTGAAAGTAAAACTAATGAGAAACTCACAACCAAACAAGTTTAAAGGAACCTCCCCAAGCTTAGATGATTGCAAGATATAAAACAAAAATAAATCTAAAGTCTAGTGCACACAAGAATAGAAACTTAAGCGCTACGCTCCCCGGCAACGGCGCCAGAAAAGTACTTGATAACCCCCAAGAGCAGGGGATCACTGTAGCACCTCTCAATGTGGAAATAGGGTATCGATCCGCAGGAGCAAGAAGGAAAAGTTATCTATTCCCTACAACTAAAGTGTCCCAAGTTTTAGTTTATTATGCACTAAACAAGTTTAAGGAACAAGATGGTTGATTTAATGGATGGAAGTTTAATGTAACAAAACAAGAATGTAAAAGTGTGATACGTCTCAAACGTATCTATAATTTTTGATGTTCCATGCTGTTATTATATCAATTGCTACATGTTTTGGCTATACTTTATATCATTTTTATGCATTTTCTGGGACTAACCTATTAACAAGATGCCACAGTGCCAGTTCCCTGTTTTCTGCTGTTTTTGGTTTCAGAAAATCTATTAAGGAAATATTCTCGGAATTGGACGAAACAAAAGACATCGTCAATAATATCACGAGGAGATCACAGAGTCCAAAGGGGAGTCGGAGCAGACCCACCAGGGGGCCACGCCACACTAGGGCGCGGCCCAGGGTGGGCCCGCGCCCCCCTATGGCGTGGTGGCCCCCCTCGGCCACCGACGCCGCCTCTTCGCCTATATATTCTCCGCGACGCGAAAACCCTATGACGGTCGATCATATTCCACGAAAAGTTCCGTCGCGGCCGTCATCGTCAATCTCAGATCGGAGGAGTTCTGAAGCTCTTCCGGCACCCTGCCGGAGGGGAGATCATCACCGGAGGGCTCTACATCACCATGCCTGCCTCCGGAGTGATGCGTGAGTAGTCCACCCCTGGACTACGGGTCCATAGCAGTAGCTAGATGGTTGTCTCTCTACCTTGTGCCTCCATGTTTAGATCTTGTGAGCTGCCTAACATGATCAAGATCATCTTATTGTAATGCTAGATGTTGTGTTTGCTGGGATCCGATGAATATTGATACCATGTTTATTCAACTTGTTTATCTATGTGCTCTTGATCTTGCATGCTCTCCGTTGCTAGTAGATGCTTTGGCCAAGTAGATGCTTGTGACTCCAAGAGGGGGTATTTATGCTAGATAGTGGGTTCAGTCTCTAGATATCTGGATCAGTGACAGAAAGGTCTAAGATGGTAGATGTGTTGTTGCTACTAGGGATAAAACATTGGTGCAGTGTCCAAGGGCACTTGTATTGATTACATTACACACTTTACTTCATGCAATAATCTGTTGTTAGCAACTTAATACTGAATAGGATGCGGATGCTGCCTTGAAGGTGGCTTATTTAGGCATAGATGCGGTTGGAATAACGGTCTATGTACTTTGTTGTAATGCCCAACTAGATTTCATAGTAGACATCTTGGCATGTATTGCATTGTTATGCCCTCTCTATTTGTCAATTGCCCAGGTGTAATTTGTTTACCCAACATGCTAGTTATCTGTTCTGAGAGAGACACCACTAGTGAACTGTGGACCCTGGTCCAATTTCCTCATACTGTTTACACAACCTGCTGCAATCATCTGTTTCCTGTTACTTGCTGTTTTTCCTGCTGTTTTCCACACCATACGTTTAACTCTTTGTTTCTGCAAGACCAGAGAGATTGACAACCTCTCTGTTTCGTGTTGGGCAAAGTTCTGGTTTGTGTCTGTGCAGATTCCACGTTGGTGCAAGCTCCCTAGCGCCAGGGGGAGTCAACATCAACAACCTTCCGATAGATCGTCAAGTCCTACTGGATTGATAACCTTGGGTAGATTTCTCAAGGGAAAACTTCTGCTGTCTACATCATAACCTTCCTCTTGGGGTTCACCAACACGTAGCCATCAAAGTGTCCCAATCCTCTTCAATGCAAGAGGACAAGACAAAGGTTTTCTCTTATAGGAACAATGGACATGGGTTCATGGGTTCACTTAATCCTCTCTCTCTCATCTACGGTGATTATCATGTTATAGATAAGTACACACAATTGTCATGTTTTAATGGTAACTTTTATGACGGCTATATGTCCTAAAACACATAGTTGAAAGAAGTACTCATTTATGTTGCTAGGTCACCCTCGTAAGGCTAGCGTGGTTGTTCTCACTCCCACATCATACTCTTCCTTTTTACCCCCAGATAAAGGATGTTGGGCTGTATTTCACGTGTCACTCAATACATATGCCGTGTCACATCGGCCATCCCATACCTACATACAACATACTTCATAATGGACAATATTCTAAACACTAGTGCAATGATTCATAATTCGTGTGCATGACCATAACTCTCTCATCTATCCACACTTGGTGGTGTCAATCACCTCATGACAAGGATAAACAAGGCATTATGCATAAATCAAACCATCACATGCATCATAGAATATCTCCAAAGTATGACAAATCATAAAAGCTCCAAAACAACGGTAAATGTATAACAAATCATCTCATACCACAATATCCACCATTTTTATAGGCGTTTTTAGGTCAAGACGAAGCCACAGAGACGAAAACGGACGGCATCGGAGCCACGAGGAATAAAAGAGGTGGTCCCACACGGCCTATGTACCTGGCCGCATGGGACCAGCGAATTTCTTCCTCGGACTTCCTTTTTTGCGGATTCTTGGCTGGTACGTCTTCTTATTTCCAAATATTGGGCCCCGTAAAATATTAGGTCATTTGGACCTCGTTTGGTCCCTGAAAGTCAAAAACATGGAAAAAGGGGTTTTCTGCCTGTGCAGGGTTAATTCCATAAAAATAGGAAACATACCAAATATTCCCAAAATCATTATAAAACAGTGATATAACCCTTATATGATGCAAATATGATTGGAATATAAGTAAAAATAATGCAAAGTTCATGTATGCATTTTACATGCATCAATAACAAATTCTCGGGCCACAAATAATGTTGCCAAGTCTCTAAAGTCCGAACAAGAGTATATAATTCCTTATCATAAGTGGAATAATTCAGACTAGCCCCACTCAGTTTTTCACTAAAATATGCAATAGTTTTACCATCTTGTAACAACACACCTCCCAACCCAATTCCACTAGCATCACACTCTAGTTCAAAAGTCTTATTAAAATCAGGAAGTTGAAGTAATGGAGCATGTGTTAACTTATCTTTCAATGTCATAAAAGCATCATGTTGTGCATCGCCCCAAACAAAGGGCATGTCCTTCTTTGTCAGCTCATTCAGTGTTGCTGCAATAGAACTAAAATCTTTGACAAAACGCCGATAGAACCCAGCAAGGCCAAGGAAGCTCCTCAGTTGGGTGACCGTAAGAGGAGTTGGCCAACTCAAAATAGCCTCAATCTTTGCGGGATCCACTTCAATGCCCTGCGCTGTGACAACATAACGAAGAAACGCGACTCGATCGGTGCAAAAGGTGCACTTCTCAAGATTACCAAATAAACGTGCAGCACGCAAAGCATCAAAAACAGCACGCAAATGATTGACATGATCCTCTAAAGATTTGCTGTATATCAAGATATCATCAAAATAGACAACCACAAAACGTCCAATAAAAGCACGTAAAACTTCATTCATCAATCTCATGAAAGTACTAGGAGCATTAGTTAAACCAAAAGGCATTACTAACCACTCATAGAGGCCAAATTTAGTTTTAAATGTTGTTTTCCATTTATCTCCTAATTGCATACGAATTTGGTGGTAACCACTACGCAAATCAACTTTAGAAAATATGGTAGAACCACTCAGCTCATCAAGCATATCATCCAAACGTGGTATAGGGTGTCTATAACGAATTGTAATATTATTTATAGCCCTACAATCAGTGCACATGCGAGATGATCCATCTTTCTTAGGTACCAATAAAATTGGAACATCACATGGACTAAGAGACTCACGAATATAACCTTTATCAAGCAGTTCCTGAATTTGTCGTTCAATCTCTTTAGTCTCCTCAGGATTGGTGCGGTATGCCGCGCGGTTAGGAAGTGAAGCTCCAGGAATCAAATCAATTTGATGTTCTATTCCGCGAATGGGTGGCAGCCCCGGTGGCATCTCTTGGGGAAAAAAGTCCTTAAACTCCTGCAAAACATTAGCAACGACAGGGGGCAAAGAAGAAGGCATATCCTCAAATGAAAACAAAACTTCTTTGCAAACAATTGCATAACACACGGAAGTAGTAACATCCAACTCAGAAATATCAGTTTTGGTAGCAAGTAAAGATGGATGTTTCAAACGAATTTCATTGGAAAGTGAGGAACCAGATTTATGATTTTTCGGAGGTGGCATGACGTCATTAGCAACAATCTGATTCTCACTCATATTTTTCTGCTCAGTTTTTGCTCTACTAGCTCTAGCAAGATCATCTTTCAAAATTTGTTCTGGAGTCATAGGTTTAAGACCAATTTTCTTTCCATTGTGCATAAGAGTATACTGATTAGTTTTACCAATATGAACAGATTCTTTATCAAATTCCCATGGTCTACCAAGTAACAACGAACAAGCTTGCATGGGCACAACATCACAATCCACAAAATCAGAATACGTGCCAATGGAAAAATGCACTCTCGCTGTACGAGTTACCTTAAGTCTACCTGTGGTGTCAAACCATTGTATGTGGTATGGATGGTGATGTTGTCGTGTGGTTATAGAGAGCTTTTCCAACATGTCAATGCTTACCAAATTGTTACAACTCCCACCATCAATGATGATCCGAATAGCACGATCCTTGACAACACCACGGGTCTGGAACAAATTATGGCGTTGATCATGCTCAGCTTGACTTAGTTGCACACTCAAAGCGCGTTGTGCAACCAAGCTCTTGTAGGAATCCGCAGCTTCGGCGGCCATAAACTCCACGTCTTGCTCAGGATGGCCATCGTCCCCTTGCTGCGCAGAAAGAAGAGCAAGTGTTTCCTCATCATAATCACTAGCAGAATCATACTCACCATCTTCCCGCACGATCATGACGCGCTGAGTTCTGCACTCGCGCTCAATATGACCATAACCCCAGCATTTGCGACACTGAATGTCCCGCGTCCTGCCCGTGGATCCCGTGGAAGACGCTGAACTCCGAGGAGGAACAATAGATGTCGATGGCGGACTCGGTACCGGTGTGCGGGAGTACGACGTGGTGGACTTGGGGACAGAAGAAGGTGGTGCAGCACCGCGGGGCGTCGTATCCGGTTGGCGAGGCGCCCATGAAGATGAAGATGTACGACCTGCAGAAAAATTAGTGCGTGGCCGCTCCTCCCTATCCTGCACTTCACGTTCAGCTTTGCAAGCAAGATGAAACAAACGAGTGATAGAATTGTACTCCTTATATTCTAAAATCGTTTGAATTGGTTTATTCAGCCCCCCCCCCCCCCCCCCCCCCCCCCCAAAAATCTTGCAAACATAGCTTCATTTTCCTCAACAATACCACAACGAATTAAACCAGTTTGCAATTCTTGATAATATTCTTCTGCTGATTTTCTACCTTGTTCCAAACGTGTCAGTTTATGAAGCATTTACGCTGATAATAAGGAGGTACAAAACGAGTCCGCATAGCAGCTTTTAAAGCAACCCAAGTAGTAGGAATATTATCATGATACAGGCGACAATGTTCGGACCACCAAACTGAAGCAAAACCTGTAAACTCACAAGTGGCAGCACAAACACGTCTATCCTCAGGGTAATTTAAACATGCAAAACGTTGTTCTACCTCTAATTCCCAGGTAAGATAAACATCAGGATTATATCGACCCTCAAAAGGTGGAATTGTTAATTTGAGCTTAGCGACATGTTCGACATGTTCTTCATCACGCACCTGAGGTTGCTGCTGCAAGTTGTTCTTAGGGTGTTGGTGTGGACGACCCCGCGGTTGTTGATGATTGTCTACCTCTGTTTCATAGCCATCCAAGTTAGCGTCGTCGCCAGGGGCGCTGCAGATGCCGCTGAAGCTCCTCCTGGCTCCTCAAGGCGAACCCGACCGGCACGAGAAACAGTGTTGCCGGGCACGTGAAACAGCTCAGGTATGTGTGTCTGTAGCTTCTCCAGCAAGCGATCAAACTTGCCAGTCAGATCAGTCAAGGAGGTGTTGACGCCGTCAAATTTGGTGTTGAAAGTGCCCTCTAGACCATCGAGACGGTCCATGGCGCTGCCAACCCGTGTCTCGATGTCCAGAGAATGGTTGGACACCATCTTCTCGAAGTGCTTGTATAGCTCCTTGTTCGTCATCTTGTTCATCTCGTCGCCTGACATGGTTAGTAGAGACAGGAGACAAAACACAAGTATATGTTCCTAGAACTACAAATATGGTGGAAAATCACGCAAACCGTGAAGCAATATACAAAGCCCTTACAAATTCCTTACCACGCAGGAGAGCGTCACGGCAGCCGCGAGGACAAGCACCTCAAAGATTGGCAAAGCGATTACCAGGGAAGGCACAATGCACGTAGTAGAAATCTGTGGAGCTGTAGGAGGCTTTATGGTAGCAAGGATTAGCAATAATCAAATCAGGAATGCAAGTTGAATGAACGCTCAAAGACGGTACTATGCTGGTCCTAGGCTAGACCGTACTAGAGACGCGAGCCTATAGCACCAATAAAGTCAAGGCGCGGCAACAACAAGCACAAATGGAGAGCTCAAAAGCAAGATATAAGTGAAGATCACAGAAATTTCCGAACTTTTTTCACAAAAGTGGCAAAAATGCACCTTCCCGGACTCTATTGGCAATTCTGAGCGGTCCGGACGGCGTTAAACAACCTAGTGGTTTGGGTTGGATAGTTTTTTTTCTTCTGAAAATTTTGATAGGTCGCACGTCGAAAACGGAGTTCGTATGCAAAAGTTATGGCCAGTCAAAGTTTGGGCAGAAAAACTGCCCAATTCGAACTAAATTCGGACTGGACTAGTAGAAATCAGGGTCAACCCGACTTGAATGCGGATTTGACTTTTTTTTTGCTTTTTTTTATAAGTCTAAACCGAAACAAATATGAACCCTAAACAGATGGGGGGTGGCAGTGGTAGAGATGGTTGTGGTGGCGGCGGTAGAGATGGTGGTGGTGGGTATGTAGATGGTGGCGGTGATATATATGGCGGCGGAAGGCTGGTGGATGGTGGCGAGGTGCGAGGCGGCGGCGGCGGCGAGACAACTATGCAAAGAACACGAAACTCTAAAGGAACTAGACGCTAAGACCAGCAACTCGACACGACGATGCAGACGAAAATTCAGCAATGCAATGCACTGAAAAGAAAATGCGAAAGGCCCGGACGGGTTGTAGGACGGGATGATCTAACCCTAACTGTATTTTCGGCTTTTTCGTGGACTGTAGGTATGAAGATGCATTCTAAACTAGTAAAACAGTAAATCTCACCGAGCAACCTGAAATCTGATACCACTTGATAGGGCAAAGGTGTCCGATCTTTCGATGAGATGAAGATACGCCGATTCTGGTGGAGGTCGACCTTGGCGATCCGACCACTACGCACACGTACGCAGCGCCAATGCAATCGCTAAACCAATCTCCCGAGGTTACCAATCCTGCAGAAGCACGATCAGCCTGACCAATAGGTCTAGTTCTACCTGCGATCGAGTAGCAAGTAAGAACCAATAATGCAATCAAGAATTGCGGATATAAGATGAACTTTATTGAAAAGGTGGGATTCCGTAGCGGTCTTAATCTGGTCGTTGGACACAAATCGAGATCACGAAGATGCAGCGAAACGCTAGGCAGTCTTTTAGGTAAACAAAATCTGAGTCTAAACGAAACCCTAGACGAGGTATATAAGGAGGAAAGGAGGGGGTTTTCGGCCAGCCTTGGGAGTTGGCCGAATCCTTCCCTAGATGGACTTTCCTTCCCTAATACGGACTCTAAAAACGCACTAAAACTTCTGGTCTGAAATTACATGGGCCCTGGCCCATTAATAAAGGTGACGCAGCACCATATGTAACTATGAACGAAAATATGAAGTGTAGACTTGATTATTTCGCCTAGCCTCCATTGGTGGCATCATCATCTCCAACGCGTCCACTCCGGCTGTGATCTCCATCCACGTACATGCTCCATAGCTTGTCCTTCTCATCCATGCTTGGTCCATCATTCCTAAGAGAGACAAATACATCTACTTTAGGCAGCATCATATTCTCATGTACATTAGGAGTAGCTCATAGAAACGAAAGTACCTGCTGTTGGAGTTGACGGGCACAAGCTCGAGTTAACGGTCCTTGCATTTGAGGAGGTGTATTTGTCATGGTTGCATCTATAGTAGGTATGTCCTCATCAGAAATGGTTTATCTGAAATTACAACCGTACATTCAAACTTCTGCTGCGGTACAAGGGAACCGAAAACTGGCATTCAGGTTCTATGGACCGTTCATGATTCTGGAGAAAGTTGGCAAGGTTGCTTACAAACTACAACTGCCTAGCTCATGTAGAATCCATCATGTCATTCATGTCTCGTAGTTGAAGAAGGTTATTGGTGATTCAACTCAAGTGTTGCCTGAACTTCCAATCGAAGCGCTGGATGATCCAGTCCCTGAACAACTCTTGGACAAACGCTGGGTTCGCAAAGGAGCTGCTTCTCAATGTCAGGTATGAATTCGTTGGTCTGGATTGCCTGAATCATTGGCAACCTGGGAATGTCTTGCAGATATACAAAGGCGGTATCCAAAATCACCAGCTTGGGGACAAGCTGGGTT
Organism: Poa pratensis; assembly: GCA_947311845.1. NCBI lineage: Eukaryota > Viridiplantae > Streptophyta > Magnoliopsida > Poales > Poaceae > Poa > Poa pratensis. The sequence continues at coordinate 13,681,346 of CAMZMU010000057.1, forward strand.
TCAAGGAGAGGGGATTGTCATGGACTCTGAAGAGAATACGCCTTCAGGACAGCAGAGGCGGAAACAGAGAAGAGTGGGCCGGCGTCCAGCTCGGATTGCAGGGCCAGAGTGGACAACGTGATAGCCAATGGCGTGACGAGGAGTTGCTGTTCCAAGTGATGACGTGGACCAGTCGAGCAAGGCGAAGATGGTTAAGTAGCTGGTAGCGTCGTATGAGGAGGGTTGTCGATTGACCAAGAACTGAATCCTCTTGTATCCCTGTTTCTCTCCTTCTAGTCTCCTGCTTCTTCTTCCTCCCCAAGACTATTCCTCCTGCTTGTAATCGAATTGAACATTGCTAGATGTGTATCCGCAAGTGTATGTAGTGGTTCCATAACCGTGCATGTGCTTTGAGTTTGGCTGACCCAAAACCGGCCGTCGTGCGGACAACAGGGACGGCTCGGTGAGTCGGTGTCCCAGCCCTTTTTTTATTTTAACCGCGAGCTTTATTGATCTATAATCATAATGTCATTACATATAGCCTCCTGAATACAATCAGGAGGAACACCACGCCACACAGACCTAATAGGAGAATGTTTAGCTAAACAAGGTGCAGCAACATTAAGTACACGATTAACATGACGAAAGACACAGGAATCAAAGGACTTCGACATCAGTTTCACATCTTCAATCACCGGCCCGCACAGGGAACGATCCAGCTGAGAGGATGTGATGCGTTGGATCACTGACAAGCAGTCGGAGCCGATGATGATCTTGGAGTAACCTTCCTCCATAGGGAACAAGACAGCACGTCGGACAGCTAGTGCCTCGGCCATCTCTGGAATCAACACATCATCATATCGCTCGCCGCAAGCGGCGAGGAAAGCACCATTGTGGTCACGGACGACAATGCCTACGCCCATCTGTCTTGAGGTGTCGAAAAAGGCTGCATCAACATTAACCATGAACGTACCTTCCGGTGGCGGAACCCATTTTGGTGAAGAAGAAGAGGGTTCACGTATGTGGTCAGTACTTGGTTTGTAGAGATGAAGCATGATCATATCAATGTAAGCCTTGATCTTTGCTGCAAGAACACGTGGATGCAGCATACCTTCATTTTCACGGAGCTTATTCCTAGCATCCCAAATATGCCACATGGTAACCATGAGGTAAGTGACCTCAGAATCAGAGCACCGATCCAAGCAATCAAGTGTCCAGGTTCTTGGGGAGAGGAAGCTTCTGCGACGGAGATGTACAGAGAACTCCGACTTCACCCCTTGCCACACCTCATTTGCATAAGGGCAGAACAACATCGCATGCTCAATAGTCTCAAACTTATTGCAGAAGACACATGCAGTAGACGCGGGGATATGGCGTTTCTGAAACTGCAGACCACTCGGCAAGCAGTCGTGCGCGAACCTCCATAGCGTAATTTTCATCTTGCCTGGAGCCTTGTTCGCCCAGAGTTTCTTCCATAGCTTGGAGTTATCCATGACCAGCGAGGAAGAACCCATCCCGGACTTGCTACGCTCTACAACATTGCGATCGGAGAGTGCCAACTGGTATGCAGTCCGGACAGTATACTGACCGAAGCGAGCTAGGGGCCAGGAGACAAAGTCAGACCCCCCCATGGCGGCTGATTGGCACTTGCAGGATCTTGTCAGCCACTGCCTCGCAGAAGATAGCCCGAACCAGTTCAGAGTCCCAAGCTTTGCCATCCGCCGTCATCAAGGTATTCACTTTTTGATTTGGCAGAAGGGGAACCAAGGAGCGAAGAGTATAAGGAGGAACCTCTGGTATCCAATTATCTGTCATAATCTTGGTAGCTTCGCCATTACCAATACCCCATCGGATTCCTTTCTTCACAAGAGTCATGCCAAACTGGATGCTTCTCCATGTATAAGAAGAGGAACATGGTTCAGGACCCAGAAGTCTCAATCGGGGTAGTACCTGCCTTTGAGCACTCTAGCACACAAGGAGGAGAGATCTGTTAATAACCGCCAGCAGTGCCGCCCTAGCATCGCCGGGTTAAAAAGACCCAGATCACGAAACCCTAAACCTCCCATGCCTTTTGGTGTTGATAGCCATTTCCATGTTCGCCAATGAAGTTTCTTTTTCCCATTCTCAATTCCCCACCAATGATTAGCTATGGCTTGACGCATGGAATCGCAGGTGGAGATAGGCAATTGGAAGCAGCTCATCACGTAAGTTGGTATGGTCTGACCGTCCTCTGTCTCGTGTCCCAGCCCTTGTACCAAAGCCAGACCGGTGGAAAGGTGATGCGAGCTGTCGAGGCGCCAGCTATAGGGGCGCGACCGAGACGGCGGCCAGCGTTCGCCGGCTGCGCCCCGCCACCGCCGGTACCTGGGCATCTTGGAACAGCCAGCAGCCAAGGAGGTGAAATTTCTACATCAGTCGATCAGTCGTCGTCTCTACCCTGGGCATCAGGATCGGTTTGATTTGCATGCTCCCGGTTGGCTCCGGTAGGTATCAAATTGTCAAAGGCTGGTTTGCTTTTATTTTTTGGCAGGATTATTCGATCCCCTGGCCAGTCAGTATTTAAATTTGTTTTACACCGAACTTTAGAAAACTAGCAACAGAATAATTGGCTTTTGGTGTACTAAGTAGTGCTTAATTTTGACTCCCGAAGGTCGATCGAACTGCTATCCTTTCTCTGAACATACATTTGATTCTGGTAAAGTTGCCGACTGTTTGTGTTAATTACTTACGTGAAACATGCAACTTCAAGATGAAACTGGATGGCCACACCAACCCGGCCGGAGGACAACGACCGTTCTTTCGCAGGATCAGTCATGCCAGCATGTCGACTGGCGGTTGCAACCCTAGGGGCAAACATCCCTGATCGATCGACGTAACAATGCACGGAGACACTCGGCGCATGACTGACAATGTTGACTATACATATTCTGCTTATCCTATTTTTAGCACATTAGCTCTTGGCCTCCCTCTGTATCTATATATGTACGTGCTTTGCACCTGAGTAATACATCGTGAGTTACATCTAATTCTACATGGTATCAGTTACCTCTCGGTCCTAACCTAGCCCCCGCGCTGCCTTCCCCGCGCGCCTCACCTCCTCCACACACCTAGCGCCGCCGCCGCCTCTTGCAGCGCCACCACGCCCTCCACCTCCTCCCACCTCGCGCCTCTCCCTGCGCGTCGCCATGTCCTCCGTTTCCAACTCAAACAATCCTTTCGCCTCTGACGATTCCTCCACCCCGAGTCCCGCGATTATTCTCCGCGACGTGCACATCGCCGAACATGTCCCCGTCAAGCTCTCCCTGGACGAGAAAAACCACCACGTCTGGAGGACCTACTTCTACCTTCTCTTCCACGAGTACGACCTGCGCGATCACATCGACAGCCCCGTCGACCTCCTCGACCACCACGACCCGACTGGCTCGCCATCGACGCCACCATCACCCGCTGGCTCTTCCTCACCATCTCGCCGGACATCTTCAAGACCGTTGTCCGTGAGGGCGATGACGCTCACACGGTGTGGAAGAAGATCAACGGGCTCTTCACCGACAACAAACTCCAGCGGATCGTGTTCCTGCAGCAGGAATTCTTCGGCACGCCACAGAACGACCAAACACTGGACGCCTACTGCCTGCGCCTCAAGGCGATCTCCGACGAGCTCCAGGACCTCGGCTTCCAGATCGGGGATGAGGTCCTCCTCTCCACCCTCACCAACGGTCTCAACGAGGACCTCGGGAACGCTGCCTCCAACCTCACCCTCATGGCCGAGCCCACCTTCGAGCGTGCGGTCGCCTATCTTCGCCTCGAGGAGCGCCGCCTGAAGAACGTCCGCACTCGCGCCGTCCACACCGCCTTCGCCGCCGGGTACCACGCTCCGACACCTTCGGCCCCAGCGCCCTTCCAGCAGCCGCCGCGCCCCCCGGCGCCCGCGGCGCCCTTCCCCGCCCCACCTCCCCAGCAGCAGCAGCAGGGTCGCAACAACCGCCGTCGTCGCGGTGGCGGCCGCGGTGGCGGGAACAGGGGCGGGACCAGCTCCCAGCAGCCTATGCCACCATGGTGTGGCGGCTACAACCCATGGACGGGGGTCGTGTACGCCTACACCATGCCGGTGCCGCGCTCGCCCGCCCCCGGCATCCTCGGCTCACGCCCGCCGACACACCTGGCGCTCTTCGCCGCGACACCGCCCCACGCCCCGGCCTACAGCGCCGCGCCACCGACCTACGCCCCGACCTTCGGCGGTCCGCCGACCTACGCACCCCAGCAGCCCGCTTGGGACCCGGCGCTCTACGCTGCCCTTCAGCAGCCACCCGCGCCCGGCCCCTATGCCGGCGGCAGCGACTGGTTCATGGACACGGGTGCCTCCTCTCACATGGCCGCTCACCCGGGTAACCTCTCACATTCTTTTCCCACTTCCACCGAGTCTCGTATTATTGTCGGTAACGGCGCGGGTCTCCCCATATCACACATTGGTTCTACTAATTTTCCTTCTTCCTCTAAACCACTGTCTATTAATAATGTTATTGTCTCTCCACATCTTATTGTCTCTCCACATCTTATTCAGAATTTAGTCTCCGTTAAAACTCTTTCTCGTGATAACTCTGTAACTGTGGAATTTGACGCCTCTGGTTTTTCTGTTAAGGACGCCCGTACCCCCATGGTACTCCACCGATGTGAGAGCCCCGGCAATCTGTATCCGGTTCAGTCGTCCTCCACCTCCGGCGCCGGACCCCGTGCTTTCTCCGCCGGCGTTGATCTTTGGCACGCCCGTCTCGGACATCCTAGTGCCAACACACTTCATCAAATAATGAGGGGTTTTTCGTTCTCCTGCAATAAACAGACTCCACACGGTTGTGAAGCCTGTCGTGTAGGCAAACATGTCCGTCTTCCTTTTAGTACTTCCTTTTGTGTTAATTCATAGTGATGTATGGACCTCTCCCATTTCGAGTAATTCTGGTTTCCTTTATTATTTAGTCATCCCTGATGATTTTTCTCATTTTGTGTGGACTTTTCCTCTCCGCAAAAAGTCTGATGTCGCCACTACTCTCACAGCCTTCTAGGCCTATGTCTCCACTCAGTTCGGCCGTCCCATCCACGCCCTTCAAACTGACAACGGCAAAGAGTTTGACAACATTGCCGTCCGCACCCTCCTGTCCTCTCACGGCACTATTTTTCGCCTAACCTGTCCATATACGTCGCAGCAAAACGGCCGTGCCGAGCGTGTTCTCTGTACCCTCAACGACTGCATCCGCACCCTCCTCTTCCACAGCCATGTTCCCCCCTCTTTCTGGCCCGACGCTCTGGCCACCGCCACACTCCTCGTCAACCTTCGTCCGTGTCGTACTCGCTGGAACTATGCGCCACATCACCTCCTATTCGGTTCCCCTCCATCCTACGACGGTCTTCGGATATTCGGTTGTCGTTGTTACCCCAGTGTCGCTGCCACCGCCCCTCATAAACTCGCTCAACGTTCCATTCCATGCGTCTTCCTTGGTTACCCGGCTAACACCAAAGGCTACCGCTGCTACGACCCTGTGTCCCATCGGGTTATCACCTCGAGGCACGTTTACTTTGACGAGTGTTGTTTCCCGTTTGCACAGGAACAGGTGGTGCCCTCTTCGTCCTCCGTGGACGAAACCCCGCGGCGTCGCGTCTTCACACCAGCCGCGTCGATGCCGCCTGCGTCGCCCTCGAGCCCTAGCTCGGGCGCCGCTTCGTCGACCATGCTGACGTCGCCCTCGAGCTCCGACTCGGGCGCCGCCCCACCGACGCCACCAGCACCACCCTCGAGCCCTAGCTCGGGTGCTGCCCCGTCGCATGAGGCACCCTCGAGCTCCGGCTCGGATGCCGCCACGCCGACACCTCCCGCATCACCCTCGAACTCCAGCTCGGGCGTCGCTTCGTCGACCACGTCACCCTTGAGTGCCCACTCGGGTGACGCTGCACCAGCTCCCACGGGCCCTGTCACCCGCGCGCGCGCCGGTGTCTACCGCCCGTCCACGCGGTATCCTTCGGACATATACGTCTGCACTGCTGCGACCACTACACCACCGCCACCAGCGCCCTCTCCGCTGCCCGCCTCGGCTCGGGCGGCCCTCCGCGACCCACTGTGGCTTGCGGCCATGCAGGACGAGTTCGACGCCCTGCAACGCAACCAGACATGGCAACTTGTTCCTCGACCCCGCCACGCCAACGTCATCACCGGCAAGTGGGTCTTCAAGCACAAGTTTCATCCGGATGGCACCCTCGACCGTCACAAGGCGCGCTGGGTCGTTCGTGGTTTTCGTCAGCGCGCTGGCGTCGACTTCACCGACACCTTCGCCCCGGTTGTCAAACCCGGGACCATCCGCACCGTGCTTCAGCTCGCTGTGTCCCCCCGCTGGCCCGTTCACCAGATGGACGTCTCCAACGCCTTCCTCCATGGTCATCTTGAGGAACAGGTGTTCTGCCAGCAGCCCACAGGCTTCGTCGACTCCGCTCATCCGGACCATGTGTGCCTGCTTTCGCGCTCGTTATATGGGCTCAAGCAGGCGCCTCGCGCGTGGTACCAGCGCATCGCAGCGTTTCTTCACCAACTCGGCTTCCGCTCCACACGCTCCGATGCCTCGCTGTTTGTCTACCATCTAGGAGACGCCACGGCTTACCTGCTGCTCTATGTCGACGACATCATCCTGACGGCCAGCTCCTCTGTGCTCCTACAGCAGCTTACTGATCGTCTACGTACTGAGTTTGCGCTCAAGGACTTGGGGCCCCTCCACTACTTCCTTGGCATTGAGGTCGTGCGCCGACCCGATGGTTTCTTTCTTCATCAGAGGAAGTATGCCCATGAGCTTCTTGACCGCGCTGGGATGCTTAATTGCAGCCCTGCGGCCACGCCTGTCGACACGAAGGCCAAGCTCTCCGCCACGGATGGTTCCCCGGCTTCTGAGTCCTCGCTCTACCGGTCTATCGTCGGTGCTTTACAGTATCTCACTCTTACCAGACCGGAGCTTCAGTACGCCGTTCAGCAGGTGTGTCTTCATATGCATGCTCCCCGTGATGTTCATTGGACTTCGGTGAAGCGGATTCTCCGCTACGTCCGTGGCACTTTGGATCTTGGTCTTTCGCTCCATGCTTCCGCAGACACGGACATCCTTGCTTACTCGGACGCTGACTGGGCCGGCTGCCCCGACACGTGACGCTCTACTTCTGGGTACTGCGTCTACCTTGGACCATCACTCATCTCTTGGTCGTCCAAGCGGCAGCCCATAGTTTCTCGTTCCAGTGCCGAGGCGGAGTATAGGGCTGTGGCTAATGCAGTCGCTGAGTGTTCTTGGCTTCGTCAGCTCCTTCAGGAGCTCTCTTGTCCCGTCGACAAGGCCACTGTGGTGTACTGCGACAACGTCTCCGCGGTGTATCTCTCCGCCAACCGCGTCCATCACCGCCGGACGAAGCATATCGAGCTCGACATTCATTTTGTTCGCGAACAGGTGGCTCTTGGTCGTATACGTGTCCTACACGTACCCACCTCTCAGCAGTTCGCGGATATCATGACTAAAGGACTACCTACGGCATCCTTCGAGGAGTTTCGATCCAGTCTTTGCGTCTGCCCCGCCGACGCTTCGACTGCGGGGGGTGTTGACTATACATATTCTGCTTATCCTATTTTTAGCACATTAGCTCTTGGCCTCCCTCTGTATCTATATATGTACGTGCTTTGCACCTGAGTAATACATCATGAGTTACATCTAATTCTACAGACAAGAACCAGCGCAAGGATTGGCTAGCCCTTTCTCAGCTTGTATGGTGGGAAACCTGGAAAGAACGCAACGCTAGAATTTTCCAACGAAGAGCAAGCTGCATTGCGAATCTGAAAGCATGAATGGTTTTTAGATCTTGTGAACATTTTTTCTCAACTTCCGAAATATATTTTGTAAGAAACAATTATTATCCTGCCGTATGAAGATTATTATTAACTCTATAAACATTTTATCTAAGTTTTAAAAAAAAATCGTAAAATGTTCACGTGAAAATTTAAAATAAGAAGGAATAAAAATAAAAGAGAAATAGAAACTAGAAAGGAAAAAAGAAGAGATGAATAAAAACAAAACAGATAAATGAAGAAAAATGGACCGCAGATGGGCCGCATTGGATGCAGATCACTAAGAAATGCTTCAGGCGTTAGCAAGTTGTTAGACGCTCCCTGAATAATCGAGCAAAGGCCTATTAAATTTTTGGCCTTTTTATCCACGAGAACGTTGCTTTGCAGCATGTGCTACAAGGCCCGACGGTATGTACGGCAGTAGACGGGGTTTGAAGCGAAGACAACATGACAACCCATCCATTTTCTAACCAAGACAATGCAGATGAAATCGCCAAAAGTAATTGAAAGATGGAAGACAATCGCATGATATTACAGTACACGATCCTAGAAGACAACCAACTGACCTACGGATACTACCATCCAATTAGAAACTTTTCGTCCATGGAACGGGCCATGGTCCGCCTCCAAACGCCACACAGACCCCGTATGCTTTTTCCATTTCCTTCCCGCTTCCATTTACACACGTCTTCAAGATCATGCACCCTACATTGCCACTAGCAACTCTACCTCCACGGTCTGTTATCTTGAGCCCTAACGAAAGCCTAAAACGCCGGGGAGGGGCGGCGTGGGTGAAACGGCGAGGCAGCCGGGCGGATGATGCGTGGGCTGGTGGCAGCGGTGATGCGCTCGCAGCGCGGGCACATGGTAAGCGCGGACGCCGGGAGCGGCTGCCGCGTGTGCGGCGAGAGCACGGTGGGAGGAGCCACACGCATGGCCCTCAGCTCCTCCACCTCCCGCTGCAGGCGGCGGTTCTCCTCCGTCAACGAGCCAAAGCAGCGTTTCAGGTACTCGCACTCCATCTCCGTGTGCTTCAGCTTCGTCCTGCACACGCACGTAGTTGAATTCAGTGTAAAGCAGCTGAACATCTATAGTAGCACAAGACAGCAGGATCATCGTATCTCAAGTGGTTCCATGACATGATCGAACATGGGACCTTGAACCTGAACTTGCTCAATTTTTAACGGTGCACATGTAGTCATTGTGACATGACAACATGATTAAAGTAGAAGTACTAGGAAATTGACGAGCTCACGGAACAAAACGCAACCAAATGCATAGCTATTGGTAGGAGCTTAAAATAGAGTACAGTACGAAACTTAATTAGGCCCCCATTCCAATAGTGTTGTCATTTTGACGTAGAGAGAAGGCCAATGACTTTGACATAATAAGATTGACCGTACGGGCACTCGGATTACTCCACTCTCGTCTTCACGAGACCCGTTGAGCCACGGTCAAGTTGTAGCTAGCTTGCACGTGCTGATTAGTCCACGTGCCGGTGCTAGCTCTTCGAACGGCTAATCTAAATATAATAGGTGTATCATGGAGTAGTTGATGCAGCCGCCTTACTTTATCAAGCTAGAGAGACCCTAGTTGATCTTGTCCCGCATCTTAGGTGCAGTACAAGTTTCAAGAATGATAGCCAATGATCCATGTAGCCTTAATTGAGGAAAGGACGCATGATTATGTTGTGAGTACGTAATTTCAGCTGCATTATCGCTATACATGATGTTGACTCCAATCGCTAATCATGTTTCTTTTGACTGAACAACGACGGTACTGAAACAAACTGTAGACGGGCTTGTAAGTGTAGTACTAGATGTTCTTATCAGTTTAATCTCGTTGCGAGCTCTGAGTAGCATGGACAGCCAAGCTACGCAGCAAGTTAAGTAGCTAGCGTAACTCTGGACGTGGAGTATTTGTGAACGAAGTTGCTTAGTAAGTTAGTTTCAAACGTCAATTAGCCTCTAACAAGCACGAGTTACTGGGCTGATGATTGATCGATTAAGGACTAGCCAAGCATATAGTTGAGTTACTTAATCTTTCAACCAGAAATAGATTAACATAAGGAACTTGGAACTTGAATGCACCAAGTATTAACATAAGGAACTTGGAGGTCCTCCAAATTTGTCCCATTTGCATGATTGTCTCGGTTTCATTAACTAATGAACCTATTGAACATTACTACTAGTCTACTAAAACTAGATTAAGCCAACTAACTCATTTTTAATTCTGAATTGCTAAAAACTCATAACCGTAGACGAGTGGTAGGAGGCTAAGGGTGAAGCTCCCAGAGTGCACGTGAGGCTTGACGTTGCGTGCTCGTGAACATGCGTATAGGGGTGCTGAAAATCAAGAAGTTGAGTGACGATTCCTATCTTTACCTTGCCCTGCGGTTCTGGAACCAGACCTCCACCTGCCTGGGCCGCAGCTTCAGTTTGATCGCCAAGGCCTCCTTTTGCTTCTGCAACAGTTCAATTTTCCAACGCATTAAATAAGAATTGCTGCACGCCCATGAAATTAACAGGCCTTCAGTATCCACATTGCAAGGAGACACGCGAGTAAATAGGAGTAGTCAAACGAAACCAGTCTATGTGGAGTAACTACCTTTTACCCTAGCAGCTGGCACAACATATAGTTCATTACTCGCTGTACTGTACCACGACGATATGCATACCGTACCACTGCCTAAGAGCAAGTCCAGGAGGCACCCTACATCCTCCCCAATCCTAAATGTAGGGGAGAAAGAGGAGGAAACACCCTCCAGCAGGCCCCCTACACATGCCCCTATAAATCTGCTGCCCCTACCCACCCCTCCTTCTTCCCTACATATTGGGGTGGTGAAAGCCTCCCCTATACAAGTAATAAAAGAGTTAAGACCCACTTAGAGCCCACTTAGATTCTTAATGTTGTTTTATCTAGAAAGTTAGGTACGAAATATTGTTAAAATATAGGTGAATGTGGTATAGGGGAGAGAATGTAGGGGAGCTGCTGGAGATAGATAAAATATAGGGGGAGAATCTGTATAGGGGAAGCCCCTACAGGGAGACATAGGGGGAGAAAAATTGGGAGCTGCTGGACTTGCTCTAAGACCAACGTTATGATCTACTCCCTTCGTTAAGATGTTTTAGATGTTGCACATGTTGACTAGATTCACACTAAAATGAGTGCACATGTGCATGTAACAAAAGGGTAAAACATCTTATAGTAGGAGTATTAAAAAACGGAGGGAGTAGTCTCTAGTAGTAGTAGACTGTTATGCACCGCACGAAACAATCAGAGGTCCATACGGCCCCGCTTCAGTGATCTCTCATCTCTTCTTAAAGCTGTATGTACCGAGTACTGGCTGGTACAACTCCTCCGTTATCTTGATTTCCCATGAACAATCAAAGATGGAGCAGTGCAGTTTAATGGAATCAGTGGTTGTACGAACCCATCGCAGGATTTAAATCATGCTCTTCAATGTCCAGCAGAGTAGCGCCACACGGAAACGAATCCAGTTCAAGATTCATCCGTACGACGAACAGATCAACCTAGTACTGCCTTGCAATTGTATCATCAATGGACGAGATTTCCTGTGCACGTACGTATTGATAGCTATTACGTAGTGTACTACGGAGTACATGCCAATCTTTCTTGGACATGCAGTGGCAGTGGCACACACACATGCAAACGCCGATCTTAAGTACTTATACGTAGTAAGCAGACTACTATATGAAAGGAGTCAACAAGAGAAGTAGCTAGCTTAGAACAAGCGTGTGTACTGACCGGTGAGAGGGTGTGGTTGAGGCGGAAGCTCTCCTCGAGGAGGCGGGACTGCTCCTTGGAGAGGCGGAGCTTCTTGGGGCGGTGCGGCCCGCCGGAGCCCCTCTCCTCGTCCTCCTCCACGCTGCCAATCAGGAAATCGTCCTCCTCGCCGCCGCTCGCCGGCTGGTTCATGTCCAGGTCCCTCATGTTCCCGTTGCCGTTGATGTTGTTGTTGGGCACAAACCCCTCTACCAAAGGCAGCACATTAGAAATGGTCGGCGTAGATGTTACAGAGTTACACCCTAAATGGGCATATCTACGCTGCAGTGCAAGGTTTGAAGCCATGAACTGAAAACACGGTCCAACTTCTACAGTGGAAAGGAAGCAAGCATAGCTGCAGTTGTGGGAGGGAGAAACGAAGTATCTAAGCCAGAGGAGGAGTTTACCTGAGCCAGAGGAGGAGCTGAGGCCGGGGACAGCCATGGTGAGCTCCAGGCCTGAAGGAGAAGTGGCCCCCATGAGAGAGAGGCGACAAGCTAGTGTGGGAAGGAAAGGGTAAGGATGAAGAGAGGAGGAAGACAAAGACAGATTGAAAAGGAGTAGAAGCCTGGGCAGACGTTATATAAAGGGGGCGGGGTTACCACTAGTCCACTGCTACGACGTTGGCAGTGGTACTATTGGAGAGAGATCCAGTGAGGAAAAAAACTGAAATCATATGGGAGAGCAACACCAGTGGAAGGGTGATGTACTTTGTCTGCCAAGAAATTATTACCCTCACACTGTATGAGACATTATGAGGTTTTTTCTGCTTTGACTGGGATTACGATGCATTGATATTGGTTGATTGTCGATTTGACTGGAGGGTCTATTCGACAGTTCCACTCGTTCAGATTTTCTCTTCCTAGTGACAGAGACATGGCAAGATACTGTGTGGACAGACATCGGCCACCGGAGGCTGGAGTGAAGGACGCAACCAGATACTCAGAGCTTTGACCCGACTCGTCGTGTCAAAATTCCTGAGCGCTTCGGCCCACGCGGCAGGAAGGAGGCCGGGCCCCGTGGGGCCACGTGGCCGGGTGCAGGAGAATCGCCGGCAGGACCCCCAGTTCGGGGGTAGACCAGTCGGCCTGTCGGGCCGCCGTAATCATTGCGCGCCATCACCTATTGCCTCCGTCTTGAGTTTTTTCCTTCTTTTCTCTACCGGTATGGGCTTAGACTAACCATATTGGGAGTAACATAGCTAGTAACTTCAATGCCACGTATACAAAAAAAGATGATGTGGTAAATAACTAATTAGGAGAGAGGAGGTTGGAGTAACATAGCTAGTTACCGGAACATCACATATATCAATGCAATATGAGTTTACAACCTAATTAATGAAGACTTGCATGACACCACACTTACTCCCTCCGTTTCGTTTTACTTTGCGTTCTGCGCAAAGCCCAGATACCAAGATAGGTCTCCGATGTGTAAATTTAGAGTCTGGGTGGACTAATCTGCCCCTGGTGCAGCCCATCTCCATACGCTGCCATTAATTCCATGCATGCACAGCCGCAGTGGATTCCATGCATGCACTGGTGGCTGCTCGTGACCTCACCTCCTTTGCAATCGATTTGTGGAGACTTCAATGCTTGCGGAGACCAGCGTGGGGGCATAGTAGGAAATCAACTACACAACGTAAGGTAAAAGGGAAAATTTAGAAAAAGTTAGAACGCAAAGTAAAACGAAACGGAGGGAGTATGTTACTATCCACTATAGATGTGCATGTTACTAGTTTATGTTACTCCCTCCATACCGGTTTATAGGATGTATTTGGTAAATCTCTGGGACCTAGGTGGCTAACTATTGGTGGTTTGAGTAGCATAATTAGTGTGCATGCATTGGTTGTCTTCCTTTTCTCTTTCCTAATACTCATTAATTGGCTAAATTGGTGTGCATGGATTGGTTGCCTTCCATTCCCTCTCTCACCAAAATTAATTCGGTGGTGGGTTTCAACTTCTTTCTCTCTCCTAATTGCTCATTAAATGACTAAATTGCATCTTATTCTTGGAAAAACCTGGTTTTGAAATTACATCCTATAAACCGGAATGGAGGGAGTACTCTCCACTATGAGTAGTCTTAAATTTCTACCGCGTCTAATCTAGGCCGTGGCCTCAACGCTGCAACGTTTCCCGGAGCGGGAGAGGATCTAGCGGAGCATGCATTAATTACCGGTGAAGAAACCATATCATGCTCACATGATTTGTGGATCCCTTCCGCTTAGGTCATGGCCATCTAGTCCATCGTTAAATTATTCAAAATCACGCCCAAGGCATCCTTTTTTTATCCATCTTTATGCTCAATTTATCCACATTTCATAACACTCACAACAACTTTGGTGGAGAAATGGAGAGCATCAATTGGTCGCAAATAGTGTCCGTGTGGCTCAAAAATATTGTTTGTATTTACAGATGATTTTCAAAAAAAAAGTGTTCTATCGTTGATAGGTTTATAGGTCTTATTATATTTAAATATTGTTTGTATTTCTCTAGTACTAAGTGATTATGGATCATATAGGTGTTCATGTCTCAACACCAATTCAGTCTTTGTATCACTCTTTTTAGTTTGCCATATCTATTTTTTTTCCGTCCTCCGCCACTACTTGGCGATGCAAGTTTGCTCACATGGCGATGATGCGGGTTGTCGGTGCCAAAAGATGTGTCACAATGCAATTGGTGCGGTAACGCGGTTCTCCCTCCCGCCTACTGATGGCGTGATTGCGTACACGGTCTCAGGGTCAACGACGCCAGTTTATGTGTCGTGTGCGGCCGTTCATGGTGATCATATATCTCTTGTTTGTGTCTGACCCCATGCGAGAGGGTAGAGGCCATGTGAGTTACAAAGATTATATCTTGTTTGTGTCATAAGCTATTTTTATTAGATCATTGTCATCGAATTTACGTTGTGGGAGCTAGTTCCATTGCCAGATAAGGCTTCTCTTCCCGTTAAAATCGATAAAACACACGCAAAAGAAACCAAATTTAAAAAGACTGAGATCTAACTCCTTGTTTCATGGCGCCACCTTGCATGACACGGTAGGTTGTTATAGAACATGTTGCCCTACCCCACGGCAAAAGAACAAAAATGATATATTTTTTTATTATTTTACGTTAAACTTTCAATTTTATCGATTTTTACGGTATCTCTTCCGAGTGGAACTTTCAACTTTCATTTGTTGTTTCTAATCTGTCCAGAGGGATGCAAGTTTTCGGTGTACACGGACTTGCCTAAGTGGAGACTGGCGACATGCCGAATCTCCCTTGAATCCTAATGATTCCAGTCTGATTTCTCCCCAAATCTGATCCCTCTCTAATTCTTCTCCACTCGTATCTCTCTGCCTTGATCTGTTCCTCCCCATCGTTTAATCCTTAGTTTTCCTAATCACTACCACGACTCCAAGAATCCCCAATAAGAGGAAAAATCTGCCACGCAACCTCGGTGCTCCGCCGCTTTTCTCATCGCCGTTGATCTCGCCCCGTCGTCTTCGATTTTCTGCTCTCTCCATCATCTGCAGAGCAGCCTTCCGCCCACCACCATCCCCTAGATCAACGAACTAAAACTTTGTAGATCCATCTTTGTTCAGGCTATTTCTTGGACTGTTGGGGAAGAAGAAGTGCGGCAGCTGCAGGCTGCGAGCTAGTAGCGGGCTCCTTCCGGGGTGTCTCAGCTGCTTCCTTATTTCACCCAGCCCATCTCTCTTCACCATAGCTGCAACCTCTCGTCAGAACCACTGCCATCTTCGCCCCTGACATCAATACACTCCCTCCGCCACCTCCTACGCTTCGCTAGCTAGTTCTCATCTCCTTTTCTCGTCGGAAACTTTCTTCCTGTCTCCGATTTGGGCTGATCTTGAAGAGGGTGACCACTTCGTTGAGAGGCTCTACCAGACAGATTGGTCAGCAGCCCCATAGAGCTGAATAAGACAGCGGCGCCGGCCCCCGAGCCCAAGTCACAACAGGCGCTATGAAGGCACTAGGATGGAACTGCCAGGGTATGGGCAAGAACCTTGGTAGTCCAAAGATGTGCCATCTTGCCAGGATGATCAGCTCTGCAAAACCGCAGGTAACTTTCGTTTCAGAGATTAAATCTTCCAAAATCAAACCATCTGATCTTGCAGCCAGATTTAATATGTCTGATAGTTTGGTAGTCCCCTCTCGGCGACGCTCCGGTGGACTCTGGCTCATGTGGACTAATGATCTTAATGTGCATGTTCATAGTGCTGGCTTCCATGTTATCTTAGCTATGTGTGTAAACAATACTACTAATGATAAGTTTGGTCTTGTGTGTATCTATGGCGATTCCTATCATCGTGAGACTAGCCAGATATGGGATCAGGTTGCTTCCTTTGTGTATGATAACTCTAGTATGCCTATGTTGTGTTTAGGAGATATGAATGAGCTGTTGTATGATACGGATAAAAACTCCCTGAATATTAATCGCTCTCGTATGACTGCTTTCCGTGCTTTTGTGAAGCATTGTGGTTTATTTGATCTAGGTTTTAGTGGCCCTGCCTACACTTGGACAAATAGGCGCTTTTCCTCCAACCCTATCTATGAAAGGCTCGATCGATGTTTAGCCAATGCTGAGTGGTGTGATGCTTATCCTGTGTCAAATGTTTATAACATGCCGCTTATTCATACCCTTAGTGATCATGCTCCTATTTTTAAGACTTGGTGCAAAAAGAAAAAACCTTTGCAACAAGAGCTCAATAACATTGAGGAGCAACTCAAGCAAATCCAGATGAAACCACTTCAAGAGCAGGACCAGACACTTGAAGCAACACTAGCTACTAGGTATGAGCAGACTATGACGAAGCTTACCGACTCTTACATGCAGAGAGCAAAGAAACAGTGGGCCAAGGATGGAGATAGAAATACCTCTTTTTTTCACCATGCCATTGTCAAGCGTAGGCGAAGGAATACTATTGTTTCTATCAAAGATGAGAATGATGTTATGCAATTCATGCCTGATCAAATTAGCAATACTTTTGTCAACTATTTTAGGTCTATCTTTGCCTCTCCCAATGCTAACAATGCCAGGCCTTTTATCGGAACCCAATCTCCTCAAGACAACCATGATTACACATATTCCATTCCAGACAACCAGGAGATTTGGGAAACGCTCAAGGATATGAAGCGAAATGCGTCGCCGGGACCGGATGGATTCAATGTAGAATTCTACCTAGCAACCTGGGCATGGATAGGGCAGGATGTTGTGCAGCTCGTAAGAAACTTCTTCCAATCTGGTATTATGCCTGCACATATAAATGACACCCATATTGCTTTGATCCCAAAAAAGCTCGTTCCTTTAGTTCCTGCAGATTATAGGCCCATTAGTCTATGCAACGTAATCTACAAAATTATAGCGAAATGCCTAGCGAATAGACTCAAACCTCACTTGCCAGACTATGTGCATCCTTCTCAGCAAGCTTTCATTGAGGGTAGGCGTATTACCAACAATATCATTATTGCGCAGGAAATTACTCACTCCTTTGCCCTCAGCTCTTGGAAAAATCAAGCTTTCATGCTAAAAATAGATCTTGCAAAAGCTTTTGATCGGATTGAATGGAATTTCATAGTTGCTGCCCTTTCTCGTAAAGGACTCCATAGTCATTTCATTAATTTGGTCCACGCTTGTATTTCCTCGCCCACTTTTTCTGTCGTCATTAATGGCCAACCGTTTGCGAATTTCAGAGGCAACAGGGGTATCAGACAGGGATGTCCTCTGTCTCCTTATTTGTTTGTTTTTGCAATTAATGAATTATCTATTGCTCTTCAAGAAGCTATGGCGACTAACTCTCTTGCAGGTATAACTCTAGGACCAAATTGCCCTCCAATACACTCTCTTCTTTTTGCAGATGATCTGCTAGTATGCGGGAAGGCGACGATGCAGGAAGCAGCTCACATAAACACCATTCTCCATACTTTTTGTTCCAGGTCTGGACAAATACCGAATTGGTCTAAATCAGGTATCATCTTCAGCAAGAATGTCTCTTCAAGCACCATACAGGCAATCAAACAAATCTTTCCTGTCCCAAACATAGACAACAACTTCATCCATCTTGGAAACCCCCTTATTATCCCGGGAAAGGACAGAACAGCGGCGTACAACTTTGTATTCGACAAATTTAAATCCAAATTGAGCACCTACAAGGCTGATAAGCTTTCTCATGCTGCTAGGCTAGAACTAATCAAATATGTCTTCTCTTCAATCCCAGTCTACTACATGTCAAATATTCTCTTCACCAAGAAATTCATAGCCAAGCTTACTGCCATCATCCGTAACTTTTGGTGGACGGGGGTTAGAGAAGAGGCAGATTCAAAAGCTTTATGCCTCAGAGCATGGAAGGACATTTGTGCACCAAAAAATGAAGGAGGGTTGGGTATTCGCAATATTCAAGCCATGAACCAAGGCCTTATCCTCATGGCGGCGTGGAGAATTGCTGAGGCGCCTCATGATCTTCTCCATGCTGTTCTCAAGTCAAAATATTTTCATGATTCCTCGATTTGGTGCCCAAATCCGAATATTCCTAAGTCAGCCTTCTGGACCTCCATCCTTAAAGTGCTCCCCATTCTTAAGACCCATTGCTTTTATCAGATTACTCAAGGTTGCATTTCGGTTTGGAGCACTCCATGGTGTCAAGATTGGTCTGCTATCTACGATCATCTAATCATACGGGAACCAGGCTATACTTATCCAGCCTATGTTAGGGATTTGTGGCTCCCGGAGCAACAAGCTTGGAACACTAATCTTATAGATACTCTTTTCCAGCAGCCCTTCGCTACAATCATTAAGAAAACTCCTCTTATCAGCTCCCTAGAAAACGACATTCTCTGCTGGAGGCTCACGCCATCAGGTAAATGCAATACTAAAAGTGCTTATCGTCCTTGCCTACAGAAACTGCAGGAACAAGGTGAACCGGCTCCAAGGCAAGTACATCCGGTAACAATTCAGCTTCTGCAACAAATTTGGCGTAATAAACAGATGATTCCGAGAGTGCAGACATTTGGATGGAGATTTCTAAGACGAGCAATGCCAACAGGGGCCCGAGCAGGTAAGTATACACTGGTAGAAAATGGGCCTATGGTCCCGGTTCGGTTGGGCCATCAGTCCCGGTTGCCCAACCGGGACTGGCCAATCGGGACTAATGCTAGTCCCGGTTGGGCCACGAACCGGGACCAATGGGTGGCCACGTGGCCAGTTCTGGCTGGGCGTGGGGAGAGACTCATTGGTCCCGGTTCTTGTTACGAACCGGGACCAATGGTCCGGTTCTTGTTACGAACCGGGACCAATGAGTGCTTTTTTTTTTGGTATTTAGGGTTTAGGGTCTCCCTCTCGCCGGTGCCCCCTCTCCCTCTCGCCGGTGCCCCCTCTCCTTCTCGCCGGTGCCCTCTCGCCGGTGCCCCCTCTCCTTCTCGCCGGTGCCTCCTCTCCCTCTCGCCGGTGCCCCCTCTCCCTCTCGCCGGTGCCTCCGTCGTCTCCCCCTTCTTCGCATCGCCGACGTGCTCTCCATCGTTTCCGTACGCATATTATACGCTCTACTATATACACAGTACATGTTGATGCATATATAATTAATATTCGATCTCTTGCGAGAATACAACTATTTAATTACATGGAGATAGATCAAGCCATCAAGGCATATGTAGTTCATCGTCCGAAGCATAATGTTCTCCCCTTTCATCGATGACCTCCCTAAGCAGAAATCCCGCCAATTCCTCTTGAATTGCTCCTACGCGCAGTTCTGGGTCGATCTTCTCCCGCATTTTGCTGAAAGCAGTTGTTCTCCGCTCAGTGGTCAACTCGCGAATGAACTCGCAAACGTAGAATCCACATAAATTACTCCCCGGTGGCTGCTGCGGACTTTCCACCGTTTTATAAGTTAGCTCATCTTTGAATGGACCTTCTACCTTCTGTTTGAAAATTGTCCAACACCTGCTTTGGCAAAGAAAATGAACAAAGGAGTTATTAATTACTTGACATCAGGGAACGAACGAAAGAGGGCGATATAATGCGATAATGATTGAAATTACTTGTTGAGCATTTCTTTCATGTCGGACCACAACGCTTGGTCCCAACTTAATGAGTCGTGGACTTCAACTGTGGACTTGTCAGGTTGAATGCTTAGCAGAATCCAGTGGAACCTGCGGACGTTTACATAAAGCAGACATGCATAGCTCATCAATTACACTTAACATCGAGAAAGCCAAATAAAAATATGTACAAGACAGAAACACTCACCTGAAGTTGTAAGGAAATAGTATTTCCGTACAGAAATGTTGCATGGTTAAAAAGGTGGTCAGGTCATGCTCCACGTCTTTGGGGTGATTGACTAACGTATGTGAATTCACGATATATGGGTCAACGAACCCAACCTCAAAAACTTTAGATCTTTTGCATTCCAGCATCTTCATTCTGCATAATAGCGTACAAAAGGATATATATATAGGCAGGATAATATAATACAGGCAATGAACGAGCTGAGCTAGAGACTTAATTACGAAAATAAATCACTTACAGACAATAGCAAGAGAGGATAGATTTGTCGAGGGCGCGCTTTTGGAATAACTGGAACAGTTCAGTCAGTTGAACCTGTATAGTGTAACGTTTGAAGAAATGCTCCACTCTAACGTCCAGCGGAAACCACTCTTTCGCGTCCTTCTTTGATGTGTGCACCAGGTATGCAGATTTCGCATATGTGTTGATAGACCCGTCATCTCCTCATTACTGACCATAGGCTCCCCTTGGACATATTTCCGTGCCATCTCTAACATTGGCGCATGTTCATAGCCTAAAAGTTGACCAAGGCTCATACCCAAGGCGGTAGCCTGTTCCTTGGCCTGAGATACAGTGACACCAAGTTCTTTAGCAGCAGCTATGGCTCTGGGGTCCAATAATTCCAGGTCTTTATCCATAGCGACTCTGAAGTCCTTGTCGACATCGGAACACACTATGAGCGGGGGGACCGATTGATTTTTCTGCTGTCCGAGCTGGGCAATTTGTTTCCCGCTTTTTGCACTTCTTCCCTTGTTCTGCTCAGACTGGGCACGTGCTAGCTTAGTAAGTTCACGACCATAGTCAGATGGCAGATTCATCGATATCTGGGATGGCTGCTCAAGGAAGGACTTTCTCCACTTTTTGGATTTTTCATCGTATACCGGCTTCTGCTCGGGCTTTTTTGGTGCAAAAAAAGCCTTATTGTAGGCAGCCACCTCCGCGGCGTTTTCCGCTACAGTCCTGTCATAAGGTCTAATGGGAAGATTCTTATGAGGTACTGTTGGGAGGGGCGACCTTTTACGTTTCGGTGATCGCTTACCCCTCATAGTACGAGCGGTGGGCGGAAACGGCTGACGCGGCGGCGGAGACGGCTGACGCGGCGGCGGAGACGGCTGCGCTGGAGACTGGTGAGGCGGTGAAGAGGACTGTTGCGCTGGAGAATGCTGAGGCGGTGAAGAGGACTGTTGCGCTGGAGACTGGTGAGGAGTCGATGGCCTTGGCTGCCAGTTCGGAAGCACGATGAATTCCTTTGGCCATAGAATGGTCGCTTTCTTGGCTTCTCCAAGTTCAAGCACCTCCCCATCTTCACCTGCAGGGTGTTGCAGCTTCAGCTCCTCATAATCTTTCATCACTTCATCCACCGCGACAACAGCGTAGCCATTTGGAACCGGAGAGAAATGGTAAGTTGGATTAGGTCCAATTGGTACGACATAGCCGACCGCCACCTTCACGGTTAAGTTAAAAACTTTCACATGCATCTCACAAGGTGTGCTCTCCGTGATATCATCCACTGGGTAGCGACGAAGTGGAGCCACTGCATCATCATTACCATCCTGGAGCTCCGTGGAAGCCACGCTGCTTTTCCGATTCGATGGGCCACCGGTACCATCGCATGCAGCTTCTACCATGTGCCGTTGAGATTGGCCGCTAGTACCTTGCTGGCTAAGCACGGCAATTTGTTCCTTCTGCCGCTTTAATTCTTCTTCTATATTAAGCAGCCGGTCTGCAGCAGCGCGTGCTTCCATTGCCTCCCTTTCCTTTCTCCTCTGATGGCTTCTATCAGGAAATTTCTTCCTGTGCTCGGGAATCGCAATTGTCTTGGGCTTGGAGCCAGGTACGCCTCGTAACCGTCCGTCGTGTTCCTTATTCCCAAGGGCGCGTGTGAGCTCGTCATCCTCTCTATCGGGAATGAACCGTCCCTCTTCAACATCCTTTACTGCTTTTCTAATTTCTTGGATGGGTAGTAGGGGATTATCTTTGTGTCTTCTGTTATATATGCACTTCCCTTCTGCGTCCAACGTGCCCCCATGCCCGTAAAACCAATTTCTTGCCCGTTCGATCCACTTGAGTGGCTCTGGAGTGATCCCATTAGCCAGCAGGTCCGCCTCAAGTTTCTCCCACTTAGGCATGCTACCAGCGTAGCCACCAGGCCCCATAGTATGGTGGTACATCTTTAGAGCAGCATTTGCCGCATTTTTTGCAGACTTTTCCAGAGCTTCCTCTGATTTCTTGTACGCCACAAATTCTTCCCAGTAGTCCTTTATCTTCTCATACCCTTTATCGAAGTCTGGAGTCTTATTTTTCTTGACAAACAGTTTGTTCAATCTTTTCTTCCAGTTCTTGAATAGCTCGGCCATCTTCTTAAGTGCCCAGTCCTTGACTTTTTGCTCCATGATTTTCCGGGCAATCTTTTCTGCCTCATCTGGATCCTCCTCATCTGAATCCACCTCTGGCGCCGGCAGGGTGAAATTAACCATGAGCTTTCTCCAAAGTCTTTCTTTGCCCTCATCGCTGACATATAGCTGTCCTTTCTCGTTTGGCCGATGCCATTCTCGAACGGTGATCGGGATGAAGTCCCTAACAAGAACTCCGCATTGCTTTACCATTTTATTTTTAACACCAGGGGGAGCAGTCGGTGTGCCGTCTTCAGCGACTCTTTCGATCGTGTACCTTTCTTGGTCGCCCAACTTTTTGGCTGGGCCTCGTTTTGTCCTTACAGAAGATTTGCTCGATCCGGAGGGCTAAAAGAAGAAAGAGCGTTAATATATGTATATAGACATCAGAGACTTAATTAATACAATCTTCGGCTTCATTAATATATGTATATGCACCTCGCCGGAGTTTAATGTTCCACCGGAGCCTTCGGCTTCTCCCTCGTCGGCTTCTCCCTCGCTGACTTCTCCCTCACCCCGGCCGTCGGGTTCTACCTCACCGGAGCCGTCTCTTCGGTTGAGAGACTCATCTCCCTCACCGGAGTTGTTCAAAAACTCCGTGGTGACATCGACAATATCTTCCGGCCCGCGGATTATATCCTGGAGGATATTTTCCTGATCTTCGTCTCGTTCCATAGTTTCTGCAAATTAAGAACAATGCACAAAACTTTAGTTGGGTAACTTGTTCCATATGTCAAGATACATCTACAATATCATAAACCCGTAAACTCGTATCGTAAACCCGTAAACTCGTATCGTAAACCGTAAACTCGTATCGTAAACCCGTAAACTCGTATCGTAAACCCGTAAACTCGTAAACTCGTATCGTAAACCCGTAAACTCGTATCGTAAACCCGTAAACTCGTAAACTCGTATCGTAAACCCGTAAACCCGTAAATTTGCATCTTTGCATATCTAACACAATTTACCGGGTCAACTTCCGAACCACGATCTACCGGGAAGAACAAATACCGGACAAGAACACAATCAATACATGGCATTGATGCAATGCGCAATATGTATGCATGATCAATTTAATGCATTGACATGGAACTCTAAATCATGTTTGAAATGTTATTGAATTAGGACAAGCACAAATTAGGACTAACAAAATTTTCCTATACAAAAAAATCCTAACACTAACAAAATTTTCCTATACAAAAAATCCTAACACTAACAAAATTTTCCTATACACTAACAAAAAATCCTAACACTAACAAAATTTTCCTATACAAAAAAATCCTAACACTAACAAAATTTTCCTATACACTAACAAAAAATCCTAACACTAACAAAAAATTTCCTAACACTACATTTTCCTAACACTAACATTTTCCTATACAAAACAAAAAAATCCTAACACTAACATTTCGTATACAAAAAAAATCCTAACACTAACATTTTCCTAACAAATTTTTTTTCCTAACACTAACATTTTCCTATACAAAATAAAAAAATCCTAACACTAACATTTCCTATACAAAAAAAATCCTAACACTAACATTTTCCTAACAATTTTTTTTCCTAACACTAACATTTTCCTAACACTAACATTTTCCTATACAAAAAAAAAATCCTAACACTAACATTTCCTATACAAAAAAAATCCTAAAATCCTAAAATTCTAACTCACCGATCGAGAAGCGGCCGGTGCGGGCGGCGGTGGGACGGCGGTGGCGCTGGGCGCGGGGACGGCGGCGTGGAGGCACGGGAGGTGTGCGTGGAGAGGAGGGCGGGGTCAGGCCGGCGTCTGGGCGGCGTACGTGCGGGGAGGAGGCCGGCGCGTCGGGCCGGGCGCGTGGCTGTGCGGGGAGGAGGCCGGCCACGTCGTGGCGTGTACGGGGAGGAGGCCGGCCGCGTCGGGGCGGCGTGCGCGCGGGGAGGCGGCGGGGCGGCGCGTGGAGTCGGCGGCGGGGCAGCCTGACGGCGTTGATGCGCGGCGCCCTTCTTGCTCCTGCTCGTCGATGAAAACCGTCTCGCGTGCGTGAGAATGGGGAAGAAGAAGAGGCTGGGGGTTAAGTAGCAGGGGGCCATTGGTCCCGGTTGCTTCAAAGAACCGGGACCAATGCATCTTTGGTCCCGGTTCTTGCCAGCAACCGGGACCAAAGAGTGCGTCATTTAATGCCAGATCGCTGCGCGCGTCCAAGGATCTTTGGTCCCGGTTCTTGGTAGAAACCGGGACCAAAGAGTCCTTTTTCAAACTTATTTCGAACTTTTCAGTTCTGAAATTTTGTTCCCGCCTTTTTTTTTTCTTATTTAGGTGTTTGGATATGAATTTCAAATGGTTTTGAATCTGAAAAGACTTTCAACATGAAAAGTTTTTAAATTTGAATAAATAATCCAAAACCATTTTCTGTTTTCTAAAATAATTATTCTAACTATACAAACTATTAACCATTTTGCCATTTTCAATTAAAAATGCATTAACTTTATTGCATATTTTGAATTGACAAAACTTTCAACGTGAAAAGTGTTTGAATTTGTATAAATAATCCAAAATCAATTTTACATTATTATTGTCATTTTCAATTTAATATGGATAAATTCATATCTTTAAATCCGTAAGTCGAAATTCGACAAATAATCCGTAAGCAGAAGTAAATGCAGAACAATTTCAGAAAACCTATATTTGTAAGATGAATGTTTGGTGTTGTAAAATGCAGAAGAAAGCAGATAAAAATTATTAATTCATTTATCTTAATGCATTACATAAAAGGTTTAATACATTATTACACATGATACAACGTCTCACAAGCGCTTGAAAGAAACACACCCCTGATCCAACATCACCAACATTATTCTACATAAACGGACTTGCTGGCTCGAAGGCCGTAGGATTAGGGGGAACGGCGGGAGGAGCCAGCCCCGTGGGCGGCCGCCCGGTTCTCGCGCGCACGTTTGCGGCGGAGGGCAAGATCCATGGAGGATGAGTCTTTCAGCGCCCAATCCAGATCGGAAGCCTCCTTCGCCTTGAGCTGGTAGGAAGTCTTGGCTCGCTGGACAGGGTAGTCGCGGACAGACTGGAAGGAGGCTTCCATGGCCTCCTGTATCTGCAACCCACAACCTTCTTCCCCGTCGTCGCTCCAGTCGAAGTCGTCGTCCTCCTCCTCCTCCGCGGGAGGAGCGGCGGCGCCTGGTGGAGGTGCAGCGGCGCCAGGTGGAGGTGCGCGGCACCTGGTGGAGCAGGAGGCCGGTAGCTGGGCATTCCTCTCCACGCCGGGCTCGTGGGCATACGGCGGGATAGACTCCCGCGGTTGCGCCCAAGCGCGCTCTGCCGAGCACGCTCGACCTCGTCCAGAAGGCGTTGCGGCGGGCGTGGCGGATCCATCTCGTGGAGACGATGCGTTCGTGGCTAGGAATGGTGGATTAGGGTTTACCCCGTCGGCGACAATATATAAAGACCTCCAGGGCAGCGCTGGGGGAGGACACGTGCCCAGGAAGCGCTGGGGGAGGACACGTGTCGTGACCGCAAAGCCCGTCTTTAGTCCCGGTTGGTGTTACCAACCGGGACTAAAGAAGCACACAGATCGTGTGTTTCTTTCAATCGCTTGTGAGCCGTTGGATCAGGGGTGTGTTTCTTTTGAGGGATTGTGAGCTGTTGGATCAGCAGTATCACGACCACTTCGTGAGCCACATGACCCGGTTGGTGTTACCAACCGGGACTAAAGAAGCACACGGATCGTGTGTTTCTTTCAAGCGCTTGTGAGACGTTGGATCAGGGGTGTGTTTCTTTTGAGGGATTGTGAGCTGTTGGATCAGCAGTATCACGACCACTTCGTGAGCCACATGACCCGGTTGGTGTTACCAACCGGGACTAAAGAAGCACACGTACCCTATATATAGCCGCCCTCCTCAGACAAGTTACTCACTCACACAAAACATTCCAGCGTCACTCGGAGAGGCATCTTTGGGCAACCAGCGGCAAGACGTCTCTGATGACCTGCGACCGTTCCAAACGGTTGCAGATCATCAGAGATGTGTTGCCGGACGGTTGTAGATCATCAGAGACGTCTTGCCGCTGCTTGGATCGAAGTGGTGCTCAAACACAAAACATTCCAGCGTCACTCGGAGAGGCATCTTTGGGCAACCAGTGGCAAGACGTCTCTGATGACCTGCGACCGTTCCAAACGGTTGCAGATCATCAGAGACGTCTTGCCGGACGGTTGTAGATCATCAGAGACGTCTTACCGCTGCTTGGATCGAAGTGGCGCTCAAACTCACGAGCCACCGTCGGGCTGTATGCAGGGGGAACTGTGTTTGGACGGTCGAAGCTGAGGTTTGAGAGGTTCCCACGGGAGGTGTGGGAGCCGACAACCACCTACCACGCGTGTTTCACCACATAAAGGTTTAATACATTACTACACATCACATAAAGGTTTAATACATTACATTGATTTACATAAAAGCCATGAACCCTTCTTCGCGTATGTCCCTGGCCTATGATCGCTTCAGCCGTAACCATGGAGCATCTTCATTATTTAACGGGATGCTTGGGTCAGTTCTCACTGTGAAGGGCGGAATTTCATCAAACTTATCATAATCTGCTGACATGTCTGTCTTGTCCTCGACTCCCACGATGTTTCTTTTCCCTGAAAGAACTACGTGACGCTTTGGCTCATCGTATTCGTTTGCTTGTTTTTTCTTTTTTTCGGTATTCGTTTGCTTGTTTTTTCTTTTTTTCGGTCTGGAGGACATGTCCTTCACATAGAAAACCTGAGCCACATCATTGGCTAGGACGAATGGTTCGTTCTTGTAACAACCAAGATTCTTGAGATCCACTGTTGTCATCCCGTACAGCTGGTCTACCTTTATCCCTTCTCCATTCATGTTGACCCAACTGCACCGAAACAAAGGGACCTTAAAAGTAGGTCCATAGTCAAGTTCCCATATCTCCTCTATGCGACCATAGTATGTGTCCTTTTGCCCATCGTCGTTTGTTGCATCAAAGCGGACACCACTGTTCTGGTTGGTGCTCTTTTTATCTTGGGCGATCGTGTAAAATGTATTCCCATTTATCTCGTACCCTTGGAAATTCAATACAGTCGAAGATGGTGACGCGGCCAACAAGTAGAGCTGATCTCCGACAGTGGTGTCATTCATGAGCTG
Organism: Poa pratensis; assembly: GCA_947311845.1. NCBI lineage: Eukaryota > Viridiplantae > Streptophyta > Magnoliopsida > Poales > Poaceae > Poa > Poa pratensis. The sequence goes on from CAMZMU010000057.1 coordinate 13,708,784, forward strand.
TAATCGCAACCAACTGCCGAAGGTCTCCATGTGTTTTTCTTTAATCCAGGAGTCATCCTTCCCCGGGTTCTTGGAGCGTACATAATTCTTGTGTTCCTCGATATACGGAGCCACGAAGGTGGAACTTTGTAGAACTGTGTAGTGTGCTTGAGTTAAAGAATGCCCGTCCCTACATATCAGTGCTTTCTTTCCTAGCGTGCCTTTTCCACTCAGTCTCCCCTCATGCCGCGATTCAGGAACACCAATCGGCTTAAGGTCAGGAATAAAGTCAACACAGAACTCAATGACCTCTTCTGTTCCATAGCCCCTTGAGATGCTTCCTTCTGGCCTAGCACGGTTATGAACATATTTCTTCAAGACTCCCATGAACCTCTCGAAGGGGAACATATTGTGTAGAAATACAGGACCGAGAATGGCAATCTCGTCGACTAGGTGAACCAGGAGATGCGTCATAATATTGAAGAATGATGGGGGGAACACCAACTCGAAGCTGACAAGACATTGGACCACAGCCTTCTGTAAACTTGGTAGAGTTACTGGATCGATGACCTTCTGAGATATTGCATTGAGGAATGCACATAGCTTCACAATGGGTACTCGAACATTTTCCGGTAGAAGCCCCCTCAATGCAACCGGAAGCAACTGCGTCATAATCACGTGGCAATCATGAGACTTCAGGTTCTGGAATTTTTTCTTTGCCATATTTATTATTCCCTTTATATTTGACGAGAAGCCAGCCGGGACCTTGATACTGCTCAGGCATTCAAAAAAGATTTCCTTCTCTGCTTTGGTAAGAGCGTATCTGCTTAAGTATTGACGCCCTTTATCCGTCTGCTTGTTGTATGGGTCTTTCATACGTTGCTGGTCTGCCCGTGCTTCCGGTGTATCTTTTGTCTTCCCATACACGCCCAGGAAGCCTAGCAGGTTCACGCAAAGATTCTTCGTCACGTGCATCACGTCGATTGAAGACCGGACCTCTAGGACTTTCCAATAGGGTAGCTCCCAGAATATAGAGCACTTCTTCCATATGGGTACGTGGTTGTCAGCGTCATTCGGAACAGATAGACTGCCAGGACCCTTTCCAAAGATTACTTCTAAATCCTTGACCATGTCATATATAACATCACCATCAGGGAGGTTAGGCTTCTTCCGGCGATCTGCCTCACCGTTGAAATGCTTGCCGGGCTTTCTTACGGCATGACCGTTCGGAAGAAATCGACGATGCCCCAGGTACACATTCTTGTTTCCCAAATGTATACTTTCAGTCTTATCTAAACAGTGCGTGCATGCATTGTATCCCTTGTTTGACTGTCCTGAAATGTTACTAAGAGCAGGCCAATCATTGATGGTTACGAACAGCAACGCTCGTAGGTCAAATTCCTGTTGTTTGTGCTCATCCCACACACGTACACCTGGTTCGGACCACAACTGCAAAAGTTCATCAACTAATGGCCGTAGGTACACATCAATGTCGTTGCCGGGTTGCTTCGGGCCTTGGATGAGCACTGGCATCATAATGAACTTCCGCTTCATGCACAACCAAGGAGGAAGGTTGTAGATACATAGAGTCACGGGCCAAGTGCTATGACTGGAGCTCTGCTCCCCAAAAGGATTAAAGCCATCTGTACTTAGACCAAATCTTAAGTTCCTTGCGTCATCTGAAAATGTCGGGAACTCTCTGTCGATTTTTCTCCACTGGGACCCATCGGCGGGGTGTCTCAACTTCCCGTCTTTCTTACGCTCTTCTTTGTGCCATCGCAACAACCTGGCATGCTCTTTGTTTCTGAACAGACGTTTCAACCGTGGTATTATAGGAGCATACCACATCACCTTAGCAGGAACCCTCTTCCGGGGGGGCTCGTCATCGCCCTCAACATCACCAGGGTCATCTTGTCTTATCTTGTACCGCAGTGCATTGCATACCGGGCATTTATCCATGTTCTCGTACTCACCGCGGTACAGGATGCAGTCATTAATGCATGCATGTATCTTCTGCACATCTAATCCTAGAGGGCAGATAGCCTTCTTTGCTTCGTATGTAGTCTCGGGCAATTCGTTATCCTTTGGAAGCTTCGGCTTCATTATTTTCAGTAACTTCTCAAATCCCTTGTCAGAACAACCAGTCTCTGCCTTCCATTTCAGCAGTTCCAGTGTGGTACCGAGCTTTGTGCTGCCATCTTCGCAGTTTGGGTACAGCAACTTTTTGTGATCCTCAAGCATGGCCTCCAACTTTAGCTTCTCCTTTTCTGTATCGCATTCTCGCTTTGCATCAGAAATGACCCCACCAAGACCATCAGCGGGCTCATCTGATGCCCGATGTTCACCTCTTTCTTCTTCAACGTCTTCCATAACAGTATCACCGCATTCCTCAGGGAACATAGGATAGTTGTCATCATCCTCCTCTTCTTCATTGTCTTCCATCGTAACCCCTCTTTCTCCGTGCTTGGTCCAACAATTATAGCTGGGCATGAAACCTTTCCGAATCACGTGGTCTTGAATGGTTCTCGGGTCAGAGTACTCCCTGACGTTCCGACACTTCTCACATGGACAAGGCATAAAATTATTCACTTTGTTTGCCTCAGCCACATCGAGAAATTTATGCAGGCCTGCAATAAACTCGGAACTGCGTCGTTCGCCGTACATCCATCGCATCCGTGCATCCATCTGCATCATATATATAATTAAGTTTATCAAATACCATTACAATAACATCTTGAATAGTGAAATGACCACCGTACATCGACACGTGCAATATTTCTGTATCAATTACAGATGAAAAGGATATAGTTGCTAACCTCGGCCGAGGATATCATCTTGTGCGAACTTAAGTGTGGCTCGGGCATTTCATCGAACACATCTTGTGCGTGGCAAAGAAAAAAAAACTAGCACCCACTTCCCACCAATCCAACCAGAAAAAAAAACAGAGGAGAGAAGAGGGGGGTGGGGGTTATATATAGGCAGGGGCGTGGCGTGGCGCGGAGCTTTGGTCCCGGTTCTTACCAAGAACCGGGACCAATGCCCCCAACCGAACCGGGACCAATGCCCCACGGGGCCCTGGCAAATCGAACCGGGACCAGTGCCAGGCACTGGTCCCGGTTTTTGCCTGAACCGGGGCTAATGGCAAACAGGACTCCGGACGAAAGGTCCTTTTTCTACTAGTGATACCACTCATATCAGTACTCTGTGCTCTAGATGTGGTTTAGAAGAAACAGACATTCATTTATTCTTTGTATGCCACTTTGCTCGTGCGGCCTGGTTCAGTTTCCCTTGGTTCATAAGGTCCGAGCAGCTTACTACAAATTGCAATTCTCTCTCTCAGATTCTTATGAATTTTCTTTCAATGAACCACCCGCATGCCACTTTGGAAAATATTCTAACATTCATGTGGTGCCTCTGGAAATCTAGAAATGATTACTTGTTCTCCAGGAAACCAGGGGCTCCCCATCAAGTACACCAGGCGGCGATGGCAATTCAGCAAAATTTGGAAAAGCTAGATCTTTTTGCTATTTCTCCTTTACAGGTCCAAGGAAATCTATCACAGGGAAACACCAACGTGGCAGATGCTTCTTCTGTTGCACTCCTTCCTCCGCAGGGATCAACCATCAAGTCAGATATTCTCATACAAGGAGCCAAGATATTCTCTGATGCTTCTTGGAAAAATAGGGAAACTCCTACAAAACTCGGCTCAAAGTCAACTGGCATTGGGCTTTTTCTACAGTGCCAATTTGCTCGAACCAGCTGCAACGTGATGATCGAAGCGTCAACAAATTATGTTCCCTCGTCACTACAGGCAGAAGCAGCGGCTCTACTTCTAGCAGCGAAAGTGGCGCACCAGCTTCAGCTTCAGCAAGTAACGTTTTTAACAGACAACCTTACACTTGCAAAAGCTGCTACATCTAAATCCATATTAGAGCAGCAGGTGCCGTGGGAAATTAGGGATACCTTAGCTTCTTTTCTCCAGATATCTGCACAACTCCAAGCGGCCGTATTCCATGTCAAAAGAGAACTCAATGGAGTTGCAAATAGCTGTGCACATCAGGCTCTCCAAACAGATGTTTCTGAGCCTATCTTTAGGTGTAATTGTTCAGCTCACAGCAGTAGCCTTTGTCCTGTTTATGTTGCTTTACAATCTTTAAACATACCAGGCTATGTACTGCACTCTGTATATTGTGCTTGAGCTGAAATGAAATTGGCGCCCCCGGCGCCACCCTTTGTTCAAAAAATTTTTTTTGTTGTTTCTAGTCAACATAATAAGTCTAGTACGTAGTCATGAAAGCAATAGTGACCAATGGGTAGATGATGTGCCATCGATGTGAAATGGAGTTGTTGGAGTCATGTCTCGTTAACTTTCTTGTTACTGAATGCTTGCATTCCAAGAAACTAATCACAATGTCCAACTTTCCGAGGAGGATGGGACACGCACGCACGCACGTCGTTGAATTGACCGCTCGTCATGCATGTGTTAAAAACACCGGGAACCACGCGGATGATGAACGGCGTCCATAAAGACAGCAGCGCATTGCACTGACTTACACAACGGGTAAAGACATGCACCGGTCAGTATCTGATTATTGCCGAGAGCCCGAGAGGGACGACGAAATAATTGTGCGCGTAGTTGGAGCTGATGAAGATGACAAACGATACGACTACTATTGCTGTGCTGTCTACTGCGCGCTACAGCACAGATGCAGGCCACAGCGTGTACTCCTATCTCGGCCACAGCATTCAGTACGGTACCGTCCGACCACAAGTGTCGCCAGATCTTCCGGCACGCCATTAGCATCACATCACAGTCCCGCCACACCCGTCCGTCCCTGTACACTCCCCCTCTCTTTTTTTTTTTTTTTTTTGAAAAGCCTACGTATATTCAACACCACAGCACCACATACAGAGTACACGGTACAAATACAGAGGAGAGAGTACAATACGTAGGGGAAGAAGAACCAGATCGAAGCACAGCAACTCCACCGGCGCCGGCGACGAAGACCATCCACCACCTTCTTACCACTGCCTGAGAGCGCCGTCCCTGTACACTCCCCCTCTCCTTTGCACATCCTACTCCATTTCATCTTATAAAAGTGTTTTACCTTTTACAAAATTAGATATATATAGACGTATTTTAACGTTTAGATTTACCCATTTTGCTCTCTGCGTAGCCCGCAATAGGATATCTAAAACTACTTATATTATGGCACAAAGGGAGTAGATCTCGGGCCATATGTCATCATGTACACTGACTAATTTGGAAAAGTTTGCAAAATTTGGATCAGCCGTTTGAAAATTTACAGCTTTATGTGAAATCCAACCAAAAGTTTGTCATTTTCAAACATTCCAGAAATAAAAATTCCAGTAAAATAATATGAACAAATTATTCTGGGAGAGTATGAGACAATTTGGACCAACTGTTTGAAAAATTCATCACTTTTTCTGAGAGTCAAGAAAATATTGTGAAAATTTTCAAACTTTTCAAAAAGATCAAAGACACGCCAGTTGATCACACGTGGAAATGCAATGCCACATCACCACTTCGTGGACCTATTCGTCATATCTGTTGCTTAATCAAGTTAAACAGAGATTTGGAAAACTATTTATAATCTATTACACCAATAGTTGGTGATTACGTACAAAATAAGCAAAATGAGTACTTTGCGCAACAATGGTAGAAATAGTTAGTAGTTTCGCAAGTCCTCGCCGCTATACCGTGTCGTGTCGTCTCGATCTCATTATATCCCACCAACGGAGACCGAAAGCCATTGTTGTTGTTCGGTTCATGTATAATTAAGTGCGGATGTGACCAATGATAACAGGAAGACAAATCCGTGGAAGAGCGGGGAGGCTCTCACTTCTCATCCTTTCCCCTCTCCCTCTGCTATAGAAGGTTGAGTTTTTCCCCCTCCGCTCCGATCCGAAGCCTCCCCCGGCAGCGTTGCTGGCTAGAGATGGTGGAGGGGACGCGCCGAAGCTCGGAGGTAATAGTGTATATATTAGAGTTTTGTCTTGTCCCATTGTGGCGTTTGGGGGTAGGCTGCTAGATCCCTCTGGCCGGATCTGGTGCGTCCTGGGTCGTTGCTTTTCCGATGCGAAGCTCTAATGGCATGAGCTCGTGCATGTGGATTGGAGGAAGCCATGCATCTTCGACAATAAGGCTCCAAACCCGAGCCCTTACGCTCCAACGACTGGACACGCCGCTGGGCGGTTGTCGTCGGGAGTCTCTATCGTGCTTTCGTGGAGGAAGCTGGTGGTTCATATCTTTCGCGCTGACTCGTTCAATACGTGATGATAATACCTCCATGCTTGTTGTATCCAGGTTTCTCTAAACCTCGTGTCCAACCATGGTGGCGGGGGGGGAGGAGGAGGAGAGAAGCGTGGGCGTCGATGGTGCTGAATGATGGTGGGGATCCTGCCTCGTGCAGGTGATGATTCTCCATTTCCTCGGCGAGTCCCCAATGGTGACGTCGTTTGTCCTTGGCTATCCCCGGCCATAAGGTTGGCCTCGCCGGACATTTCTTCTTCCGAACTCGAGCTTCTTCTTCCTCTGAACATGGATGATCTTCGCAGACACACCCTCCGACAGGGGTGACCCACCCGTCATAGACACATGGCCGAGCATGATTTATTAATCGCGATGTGCAGGAGGCCGGTCTGGCCACGTTAATGGCGTAGTCGTCGGCAGTTTCCAACGCAACACGACGGGACGACGATGCACCTGTCCACACGCATGGCATTAAGGCGGCCAGGCGACACGACGGCTCCCCAAACCACGCGGCCGGCGTTGGGGCTTCCCCACGCGTCACAGTTACGTCGGCCGCACCGCCCATCGCCCCTCTCGGCGATAAAAGCCAGCAACGTCGCCGTGCTTATCCACCCCGTTCTTCTTCTCGCCCTCGCTCTACTCGCCCTCGAAACCATGGCGTACCGCGGCGGCTGCACCATCAACAACGACGATGTTTGGGAGCTGCACCGGTACGAGCACCTCGCCCCCCCCCCCTTCCGGACTACCGCCTACCCAAGCGTTGGGCCGTCTCAGCTGGTGGCCATCCCGTTCCGCCACTGTCCGAGACGGCGGAGCAGACCCGCCGCTTCATTGCTTGGCGCCGCAGATAGATGACTGATAACCCCCAAGAGCAGGGTATCACTGTAGCACCTCTCAATGTGGAAGTAAGGTATCGATCCGCAGGAGCAAGAAGGAAAAGTTATCTATTCCCTACAACTAAAGTGTCACAAGTTTTAGTTGATTATGCACTAAACAAGTTTAAAGAACAAGGCGGTTGATTTAATGGATGGAAGTTTGATGTAACAAAACAAGAATGTAAAAGTGTCCCAATCCTCTTCAATGCAAGAGGACAAGACAAAGGTTTTCTCTTATAGGAACAATGGACATGGGTTCATGGGTTCACTTAATCCGCTCTCTCTCATCTACGGTGATTATCATGTTATAGATAAAGTACACACAATTGTCATGTTTTAATGGTAGCTTTTAATGACGTCTATATGTCCTAAAACACATAGTTGAAAGAAATACTCATTTGTGTGCTATGTCACCCCCGCAAGGCTAGCATGGCTGCTGTCACTCCCACATCATACTCTTTCTTTTTACCCCCAGATAAAGGATGTTGGGCTGTATTTCACATGTCACTCAATACATATGCCGTGTCACATCGGCCATCCCGTACCTACATACATCATACTTCATAATGGACAATATTCTAAACACTAGTGCAATGATTCATAATTCGTGTGCATGACCACATCTCTCTCATCTATCCACACTTGGTGGTGTCAATCACCTCATGACAAGGATAAACAAGGCATTATGCATAAATCAAACCATCACATGCATCATAGAATATCTCCAAAGTATGACAAATCATAAAAGTTCCAACACAACGGTAAATGCATAACAAATCATCTCATACCACAATATCCACCATAGGAATTACATAGATGACCGTAATCATGTTCAGCAGCTCATACGGTACTAATTAGTGAAGCTCAAAGAGAGGAGAGATACATAAGTTACCACCACAAACCCAAGTCCAGGGGGTGGACTACTCCCCCTTCATCATGGAGACGGTGGAGAAGTCGTTGGAGAAGATGGAGACCACCCCGGCAGCGCCCCGCCGGAGTTTTCCCCCTCCAATATGCAGCTCCAGGTCTCTGTTTCGTGGTTTCTGTGTTTCGGCGGCGCTCCCTTTCGCGAAAGCCCTGGGGGGTCTATATATAGTCGTTTTTAGGTCAAGACGAAGCTTCGGGAAGAAAGATCGACGGCAGCGGAGGCCCGAGGGCCAGGATGGGGGACCCCACGCGGTCAGGGAATCTGGCCGCGTGGGCCCACCCCTTTCGCCTTCTGGTCTCCGTTTCTTCGATTCCTTTGCGCCTACGTTTCGTTCCTTCCAAAAAAATGATCCCGTAAAGTTTCAGGTCATTTGGACGTCGTTTGGGTCCCTGAAACATCAAAATATAGAAAAAGGGGTTTTCTGACAGCGCAGGGTTAATTCCAGAAAAATGGGAAAGTTGTTAATTATCCCCAAAACTCAATATAAATCATGAATATAACCCTTATATGATGCAAATAACATGGAATAACATGTAATAAAATGTAAAGTTCATGTATGCATTTTACATGCATCAACATCCCCAAGCTTAACCCATGCTCGTCCCGAGTATGAAGGTGATAAAACTAACATGGACTTTGCATTTTAATACTATCAATGGATATCAAAGGTGATTACTATTGCTACATAGAGTCAAATGATTCATTCTTCAAAGGAATAACAATATGCAAGATAAATTATGAAGTGATATCAAATACTCAATGTAAAGATGTTCAATGATAAATTCACAAAGTGTAATATAGAAGAAAGTACTATGGACCAAATGTATGCATAATGAAAAGTAAAAACATCCTATGGTGGTCATAGAGTACTTCTTATGAAAACTGAATATAAAAGGTGGACACTTTGGATAGATAAATAAGTAGAGGTAAAGCATGAATAAGTTTCATCTAACTTCCAAACACTTCTACTTAAGTTAATGCTTGCAATGTGGTAGTCATTGGTGTGGAGCTCTCATTACCCCTATCATAGCATCTTGAATGATTAATGTTTAAAGTGAAAGCAAATATGAGTGGTGTGCTTGACAATGTATTGGTTGAATGTCTCATGTCCCTTGAATACAAGTACCTACACCATGTGTTACTCACTTTGGTCCACAAAGTAAATTCAAATAAAGGTCATTGCAAGTAATAATAGTATCATCAAGAACTGCACTGGGGTACCTCTTGCCCCTTGACATGAACAAGCCCATGTCAAAACAACAAGACAAACAGACAATGAACAATCTCAGCACTCTTTTATTTACTATGGGTATAGCTTTTTATTATGAGGTGCATCACTGAATGAACATTATGGTTATGCTGTAAATTTCCACCATGAATGATGCATGGCTTAGATTAGCGGCCCAGGCATTTCTCTAACCATTTATACAAACTCTTTGAACTTACTAAGTATCCACATTCATTTCACCCATGATAGGCATCCATAAACAAAAGTACATGACATCAACTAAATATAAATAAGTGCAATGTTGAAAGCTTGCCATGTGACAGCACATATGGGCTAACTCCCAACCAAAACAATTGTCAAGCCCACAACTTCATAATTTTAATCACAATGGTTCATGCTTATTAAATGCAATAAAAGTAAATTGTGCATCAAGTTCGTGAGAGCTTTTAACCAATTTTTCCCATGACAATCAATAACATAAGCATTTAAATTCAGAAATGTAGATAACACAATATAACATGATAAACATACTTGGAATAGCATAAAGCTAATAGGTAGATATGGTGGACTCACTGGAAAAACTTTGGTTGAAGGTGTTGGGAAACAAGCTTTTTACTTGTTGTAATTTTTGGGCTAGCAATAGGGAGAAAGTTGACCATCTAAATGCATGCATAAGTGTCCATAGAACTAATCAATCCATGTTAAACCAAGTAAAGTTAAAATTCAACATCTAAACATGGTAAAAGATAGCTCTTGACAACACACTTGCAAATTAACATTCATTCAAAGCACATGAATTATGCAACTATATGTATCTTTTAAAATCAACTCAAACATCCCTATCCCAATATATTTAATAGCATCCAACATAATTCAACCCAAACTTCCAGTAGCTCTCTCATATATAAATGATAGTGGTGGTCTTATTAACAAACCGAAATAACAAAAGCAAAAGAAAACAGACGCTCCAAGTTTATACGATAAAGTGCTTTGATCGAAAAACAGAAGTTAGACGTGTGCAAACCGAGAGTGTGTTGGTCCAGTGGGGTTGTCTTGACATCCCCAAGCTTATGGTCTTCACCATCCTTGGATAGCTCTTGGTGCAGCTCCTCTAATCCCTGTGAAAAAACTTCAAAACACCGTTTCTCCCATTTCTTTTATGTGGGGTGATATTAGTAGTGATAAACAAATAGGTTCCTTGCTGCATAAAATCCTTAGGCAAAAATTCATATGAATGTCCAGAGAGTATATAATGTTGTATGCCTACTCATAAACTCAATTGAATCAAAAAGATTCAAGCAAAAAGCTCAAAGAATGCATCAAACAATATCAAGACAGAATCTGTCCAGAAAAACAGCAGCAGAAAAACGCATTTTCTACCCTACTTAAACTCGTCAGAAAAATCTGCAAACAATCACGTATACAGAGGATGAAAAGTTGAAGCTACAGTTCAAATTACAGCTCAATCGGAGTTACAGATAAAAAATTAAAAATCAAACCGTGCACAGACTTCGTGCAGGCAGAAAACTCTCCGAAAATGAATAGCAACTTTTCAAACCCAAAATAGGTAAAACTTGGTTCTTTATTAAAAATCCCAGAAACAAAACTAACAAACTACTCTCTTGTTACAGCAAGAGGACTCAAAGAAAATCTCAAACAAAAACAACCGGGTTGCCTCCCGTAAAGCGCTTTCTTTATAGCCATATAGCTAGGCTTGATAGTTTTAATGATGCTCACATAGAGAAAAATATGAAACACATTTAAGTCTAACCCACTTCCTATGCATTGGGATCTTGTAAGAAAATAAATCAATAAAGCACAAAGTGACTAGCATAGGAAGGCAAAGCAAGTGCAACTTCAAGATTTTCAACAAAGAGATAGGAGACTTAATATTATTGTGGTATATGAAGTCATGTCTCCCTCTCTCATAAAAACTTTCAGTAGCATCATTGATAAAATCTACAATATAACTATCACATGAAACATTCTTACCATGATCCATATGCATAAAAGTATCAATATTTTCCACATAAGCAAAGTTCTTATTATTAATAGCAATGGAAGTAGGATCATTGTAAAGAACTCGAACATGATAGACAAGTTGTATATTAATTGGATGGTTTTGGGTGATCCTTCCATAACTATGACAAGTTTTATGAGGATGATTGTAATTATTAGCATCATCATTTTCAGAATTAGTACCAAAGAGATTTTCAATATCAAAAGTACTATGCTTTTCCCAATCATGATCACTACTATAAGTAACAGGCATAGGATCATTATCGAAATCAGACTCATCAGCAACAACTATAATAGGAGCAACATGCTTAGGGGAAGATACCGTTTCCTCTTTTTCATTAATAAGAGTAAAACAAACATTAGTCCTTTCATATTTGGGTAAATAGTTCCATCTTTTATAATATTTTGTATGTAAGTGTTGGCATGGCAATTATTAACACAATAGAGATAGCATCCATGTAACACGCTATTCATATCAAAAGCACTCATATCTAACGAAGAAGTTTTTCTTGATAACTCTTCACACCCCAAAAATAATGTAAGTTCATCATGTTGATTAGGAGTGATCATGTTATCACAAAAGTCTCCCGCAATATCCTTATTAGAACCTGAGTATTGAAATTCGAAATGACCCTCTTTATAGCAAAATTCACAAATAAAAGGATAGCGGGCACACACTTTTTCAGCCAAATCACTTAGAGTTCTGTACCATGTGATGACGTGAAACACACGTTCGTTGGGAGACCCCAAGAGGAAGGTATGATGTAGTCAGCAGCAAGTTTTCCCTCTGAAAGAACCCAAAGGTATCGAACCAGTAGGAGCAGCAACTCTTCAGAAGGTTGTCAACGGCGCCAGAAAAATAGTGTTGTTGATGGGAGTCTGGACTGTTGACGTGGAATCTGCACACAACACAATCAAACTACTTTGCTCCAATGAAACAGTGAGGTTGTCAATCTCACTGGCTTGCTGAAAACAAAGGATTAAACATATGGTGTGGAAAATGAGTATTAAATTGCAGAGAATGAAAAAGGAACAGTTTGCAGTTTGTGGTTGTTTAATCAGTGTAAAAGAATGGACCGGGGTCCACAGTTCACTAGTGGTGTCTCTCCATAAAAGATAACTAACATGTTGGGTGAACAAATTACAGCTGGGCAATTGACGAATAGTGAGCGCATGACAATGCATATACATGACATGTTGACTACTATGATATTTAATTGGGCATTACGACATAATACATAGATCGTTATCCAACAACATCTATGACTAATAATCCACCGCCGGGTTGTCATCCGAGTCCCCCATTGGTATTAAGTTGCAAGCAACGGATAATTGCATTAAGTAAAGTGCGTAATATAAACAAACACATATGCTCGTGGACATAGCATCGTTAGGTTATCCCTAGTGGCAACAGCACATCCACAACATTAGAACTTTCTGTCACTGTCCCAGGTTAAACGGAGACATGAACCCACTATCTAGCATAAATACTCTCTCTTGGAGTTACAAGCATCTACTTGGCCAAATCATCTACGAGTAACGGAAAGCATGCAAGATCTTAAATAACATATAAGATAGATTGATAATCAACTTGACATAATATTCAATATTCATCGGATCCCAGCAAACACAACATGTAGCATTACAATAATATGATCTTGATCATGTAGGGCAGCTCACAAGATCTAAACATGATGGCACAAAGTGGAGAGACAACCATCTAGCTACTGCTATGGACCCGTAGTCCAAGGATGAACTACTCACGCATCACTCCGGAGGCAGGCATGGCGATGTAGAAGCCTCCGGTGACGATTCCCCTCTCCGGCAGGGTGCCGGGAAGAGGTTCTGAACCCTCCCGAGCTAGGGTTGACGACGGCGGCGTCTCTGGAACTTTTCGTGGATATTTGCTCAGGCACTTAGGGTTTTCGCGTCGGGGGAATAAGTAGGCGAAAGGGCGGCGGCTGGAGAGGCCCGTGGGGCCCACACCACCCCAGGGCGCGGCAGAGGGGGGAACCGCGCCCTGGCCACGTGTGGGGCCCACGTGGCTCCTCTCCGTCGCCTCTTTGGTCCGCCAGATGAGTTCTGGTAAAATAGGGACTCCCGTGTAGTTTCGTCCAATTCCGAGAATATTTCCAGACTAGCTTTTCTGGAATACAAAAACAGCAGAAAACAGGAACTGGCACTTCGGCATCTTGTTAATAGGTTAGTCCCAAAAAATGTATAAAAGTGATATAGAGTAGATGCAAAACATGTAGCAATTGGTATAAAACAAGCATGGAACATCAAAAATTATAGATACGTTTGACACGTATCACCATGTTGTAGTTTTTTCATTCCTATGATGAATACAATATTCCTCTTCGATTTTATTCTTTTCACAAGGTCTAAGTGCTCCACAAAAATTAACATGCTTATAAGAAATAGTATTTTCAGAAGTTTGAGCATGTTTATTGCAATCATTAGTAACAATTATTTCCTTAGGAAGCTCATGGTTAGGACATTTGAGTATCAATGTTTTCAGTCTTCCCCAAGCTTGAGCAATGCTTTCTCTATCATGAGGATAAAAATTGAAAATTTAACTCCTAGCTAGATGCACTTCATGAAGAGGATAAAATTTAGAGTAAAAGAGAGATTCAAGCTGTTTCCAATTCGAAGGACGATCATCCAGCATCCTATACCACTTCTTTGCTTTGTCCTTAAGTGAAAATGGAAATAATTTCCTCATGACATCTTCTCTAGATAAACCTGCAACCTCAAACAACTCACAAAGTTCTGTAAGTTTCAACAAGTGATCATGTGGACGGACTGTTCCATCCCCTGCAAAACGTTCTTTCATAACCATTTCAACAATTTCCATAGGTATTTCAAAAGGAATACTTTCAGTAGATGGATTTAGAATATCACAAGTATCATTAGAATTATCACATGTAGGAGACAAAGTATTATCTAAGCAAATTTTCTCCTCCAAAGCTGGGGAACTACAAGGATCATTTTTATAAAAACTAGCTTCCCCAAGCTTAGACTTTTCCATAGCATTAGCAATAGTGTGCAAAGAATTTATAGTAATAACATTGCTACCATCATGCAAATGATTTTCCATAGATTTTTTAATTTTCTGCTCAAACTCATCATGTCCTAACTCAAGATAAATTTCATAAAGCTCTCTAATTTTTTTGTTGTTTTTCATTTTCTAATTTTTATGGGTTTTTGATATATAAAACTAATGAGAAACTCACAACCAAACAAGTTTAAAGGAACCTCCCCAAGCTTAGATGATTGCAAGATATAAAACAAGATAAAATAAATCTAAGTCTAGTGCACACAAGAATAGAAACTTAAGCGCTACGCTCCCCGGCAACGGCACCAGAAAAGTGCTTGATAACCCCCAAGAGCAGGGGATCACTGTAGCACCTCTCAATGTGGAAGTAAGGTATCGATCCGCAGGAGCAAGAAGGAAAAGTTATCTATTCCCTACAACTAAAGTGTCACAAGTTTTAGTTGATTATGCACTAAACAAGTTTAAAGAACAAGGTGGTTGATTTAATGGATGGAAGTTTGATGTAACAAAACAAGAATGTAAAAGTGTCCCAATCCTCTTCAATGCAAGAGGACAAGACAAAGGTTTTATCTTATAGGAACAATAGACATGGGTTCATGGGTTCACTTAATCCTCTCTCTCTCTCATCTACGGTGATTATCATGTTATAGATAAAGTACACACAATTGTCATGTTTTAATGGTAGCTTTTAATGACGGCTATATGTCCTAAAACACATAGTTGAAAGAAATACTTATTTGTGTGCTATGTCACCCCCGCAAGGCTAGCATGGCTGCTGTCACTCCCACGTCATACTCTTTCTTTTTACCCCCAGATAGAGGATGTTGGGCTGTATTTCACATGTCACTCAATACATATGCCGTGTCACATCGGCCATCCCGTACCTACATACATCATACTTCATAATGGACAATATTCTAAACACTAGTGCAATGATTCATAATTCGTGTGCATGACCACATCTCTCTTATCTATCCACACTTGGTGGTGTCAATCACCTCATGACAAGGATAAACAAGGCATTATGCATAAATCAAACCATCACATGCATCATAGAATATCTCCAAAGTATGACAAATCATAAAAGCTCCAACACAACGGTAAATGCATAACAAATCATCTCATACCACAATATCCACCATAGGAATTACATAGATGACCGTAATCATGTTCAGCAGCTCATACGGTACTAATTAGTGAAGCTCAAAGAGAGGAGAGATACATAAGTTACCACCACAAACCCAAGTCCAGGGGGTGAACTACTCCCCCTTCATCATGGAGACGGTGGAGAAGTCGTTGGAGAAGATGGAGACTACCCCGGCAGCGCCCCGCCGGAGTTTTCCCCCTCCAATCTGCAGCTCCAGGTCTCTGTTTCATGGTTTCTGTGTTTCGGCGGCGCTCCCTTTCGCGAAAGCCCTGGGGGGGTCTATATATAGTCGTTTTTAGGTCAAGACGAAGCTTCGGGAAGAAAGATCGACGGCAGCGGAGGCCCGAGGGCCAGGATGGGGAACCCCACGCGGTCAGGGAATCTGGCCACGTGGGCCCACCCCTTTCTGACTTCTGGTCTCCGTTTCTTCGATTTCTTTGCGCCTACGTTTTGTTCCTTCCAAAAAAATGATCCCCGTAAAGTTTCAGGTCATTTGAACGTCGTTTGGGTCCCTGAAACATCAAAATATAGAAAAAGGGGTTTTCTGACAGCGCAGGGTTAATTCCAGAAAAATGGGGAAGTTGTTAATTATCCGCAAAACTCAATATAAATCATGAATATAACCCTCATATGATGCAAATAACATGGAATAACATGTAAAGTTCATGTATGCATTTTACATGCATCAATGACGCGGGAGGAGAGGCACCGCCCCGAGAACGACGATGGCAAGGCGAACTGGGGCCGTTGGCTCGACCGCTTCTAGCGCTAGCAAGAGGCGGTCATCGCCACCGTTGACGGTGTTGGGGATCGTGGACAGAAAACAAAAAAATTCCTACCGACGATAACTATAAACTAGCCAAGATCTAACTATGCAGATATACTATACGGAGGAGGACGGAGTACATACCCTTATAGACCGAAAGCGGGATTACGTTCCCGCACAAACGTTGTCGATGAAGCCGACGAAGCCGACCTCAAGGTCGTGTAGAGGAAGTAGTCGTACTCCTAGCGCCACCCGTGTAGCGCCTCGTAGTTCCACACACGTACGGTGTAGATGACGACCTCCAGGCTCCAGATCCAGCAGAGCAGCGGAAGTAGTAGATTGGATCTAGCAGCACGGCGTTGTGCGTATAGTAGAGAGACTTTCCTCCTCGTACGTAGCTCCAGAAACAGAACCACGCTCAAGGTAGGAGAGAAGAAGAGGGAGAAGGGTTAATTTCCAAGGCATGGGGGGTCCCCTATTTAAAGGAGAGGGAGGGAGGCCACCTCCCTTGGCTCACCCATGTGGGACTAAACCCCACATGGGGTGCGCCGGCCAAGGGAGCCGCCGGCCACCTAGGTGGGCCCCATTCGGCCCACCTAGGGCGGCTGGCCTCCTTCCCCTTTTTTCTTTCCCCTTTGTGGGATTTTCCCCTAATGGGCCTCTAAGGCCCATTTAGGTTTTAATGCCTTAAAAAGTCGAATTTAATTAAATAAAAAATATATTTAATCATTAATAACACTTATTAATATTAAATATATATTATTTAATTCATTCGGGCTCCGAAACATATTTCGTTGCCTCCGATCAACATCGGACAAGTCCGAAACACTTCCGGAGTTCCCGGTTTCTTTCTCTCTTATATCCAATCTAATCGTCACCTACCTTAAGTGTGTTACCCTACGGTTCGGGATCACACAGACATGAACGAGACACGTTCTCCGATCAATGACTAACAGCGGGGTCTGGATACCCAGGGCAGTCCCTGTGCGTCCACAAAAGTCTTTATCGTTCGAACCTTTAGACGTCCAGTCTCAGCCTTTTGCCTGGCGATACTTAGATTGTCCGAGCATCGTTCTCCGGTATCACGATTATCGAGCATGATCTCGTCATCGACAAATCTATCTTTACTCGTCTGTGATATTACATCCCTGTGACCTAGTCACATGCTTGCAAGCTCATTGATGTAATCTCACCGAGTGGGCCCAGAGTATCTATCCTGCTATGTGGATCGGCAAATCCTGCTCTTGATCACTCGCCTCCACTGCTTCCTTCGATACCCGAAAGTGTCACCTTTATTGTCACGCTATATAACACATGACGTTTGATGCAATCAAAGCACCTTCCAGAAGCAGCGATTTGATATGACCTCACAGTCGAAGGTATGAGCACTACGTTTCTATATCTTTTGGGTATGTCCATCACATCATTCACCTAACGACATGACTCCGTTGTCAACGACGTAATTATCCATGATCAGGAAACCTTGATCATCTGTTGCCCAACGGACTAGTTAAATAGAGGCTACTAGGGACTGGTTGTTTATATACCACCGTGTATTAATGTTTCCGCGTAATACAGTTATAGCATGGTACAAAAACATATTATGAACAATTGAGATATGACAAATAAAATCACTTTATTAATTGCCTCTAGGGCATATCTCCAACAGTCTCCCACTTGCACTAGAGTACAATTTAATCTAGTTTACAACTTGGTAAAAGCCTAACACCTATAGCAGCTTGGTGTTTCTCATGCTTGTCTCGTGGAAGAGGTTTCGTCAGCGGATCTGCAACATTCAGGTCCGTATGTATTTTGCAAATCTTTACATCGCCTTCCTTGACGTACTGCCGTATGACATGGAAGCGTCGGAGAATGTGTTTGGCGGTTGAGTGAGACCTTGGTTCCTTCACGTTGGCAATAACACCTGTGTTGTCGCAGTAGATGTTCACAGGGTCTTGCGCTTGGGAACACTCCGAGCTCGATGACGAACTTCCTCAGCCAAACAGCTTCATTTGCAGCATCCGCAGCAGCAATATACTCCGATTCCATTGTAGATTGGGCTACTATGGGTTGCTTCCCACTTCTCCAGCTCACAGCGCCTCCGTTCACCTTAAACACATAACCTGTTTGCGATTTCGAGTCATCTGGATCTGTGCAGAAACTTGCATCAACGTAACCTGTTACGCCAAGTTCCTCTTCACAGCCTCCATAAACAAGAAACATGTCCTTGGTATACTTAAGATACTTCAGTATGTTCTTAACAGCTATCCAATGATCCTTGCCAGGATTACTTTGGAATCGACTCGTCAAACTGAGAGCCAATGCTACATCGGGTCGAGTACTTAACATGGCATACATGATCGATCCTATAGCCGAAGCATATCGAGTGCCATCCACCTCGGCTTTTTCAAGAGCCGTCACTGGACATGAGCCATGCTCAACATCTTTCCCTTGACAACCGGCAGAAAACCTTTCTTTGCCAAATGCATATTGAACTTCTTCAATATCTTGTCAAGGTAAGTACTTTGACTTAACGCTAATAGGCGCCTTGATCTATCACGATAGATTTTAATGCCTAATACGTATGCAGCTTCTCCTAAGTCCTTCATCGAAAATTTACTGTTTAAATATTCCTTCACGCTTTTCAGAAGTTCCACATTATCCCAATTAGTAATATATCATCCACATATAGAACTAGGAATGCAACTGAGCTCCCACTCATTTTCTTATAAATGCAGGTCTCTTCCGCATTTTGGACAAATCCAAAACCTTTGATCACCTCATCAAAGCGAAGATTCCAGCTCCGAGATGCTTGCTTCAGTCCATAAATGGAACGTTGAAGTTTGCATACCTTGCCAGCATCTCTGGATGACAAAACCTTCAGGTTGTACCATATACAACTCTTCCTCAATGTTGCCATTTAGGAACGCTGTTTTGACATCCATCTGCCATATCTCATAATCATGATATGCAGCTACTGCTAGCAAAACCCGAATAGACTTTAGCATCGCTACCGGTGAAAACGTTTCATCGTAGTCAATTCCATGAATTTGTCGGAAACCTTTTGCGACAAGCGAGCTTTGTAGACGGTCACGTTACCGTCAGTCAGTCTTTTCTTAAAGATCCATTTATTCTCGACGGCCTTACGCCCTTCGGGAATCTCCACCAAAGTCCATACTTTGTTGTCATACATGGATCCTATTTCGGATTTCATGGCTTCAAGCCATTTCTCGGACTCGGGTCCTTCCATCGCCTCTTTGTAGTTCGTAGGTTCGTCTTGTTCAATTAACATGACGGTGCAAACAAGATTACCGTACCACTCAGGAGATGTACGGGTTCTTCCAGACCTACGAGGTAAATAGCCTCCTCGACATTTTCTCCCACTCCATCTGTTATGGAGGACGGTTCAGGAACAGTTTCCGTTGCGCCACTCGGAATTTCGAGTTCAGGATCAACTATCTCGTCGAGGTCTATTTTCCTCCCACTTACTCCTTTAGCGAGAAACTCTTTCTCGAGAAAGGTGCCGCTCTTTGCGACAAACGTTTTGCCCTCGGCTTGGTGGTAGAAGGTATATCCTATGGTTTCCCGCGGATATCCTACAAAGACGACCTTCTCCGATTTCGATTCGAGTTTGTCGGGCTGTAGTTTCTTAACGTACGCCTCACAACCCCAAACCTTCAGGAACGACAACTTAGGTTTCTTGCCATGCCATATCTCATACGGTGTCGTTGCTACGGATTTGGATGGAGCCCTATTTAAAATGAATGCGGCTGTTTCTAACGCATATCCCCAAAACGATACGGGCAAGTCGGTAAGAGACATCATAGACCGCACGCTATCTAATAAAGTACGATTACGTCGCTCGGACACACCGTTGCGTTGCGGTGTCCCGGCAGGCGTAAGCTGTGGCACAATTCCACAGGCCTTCAGATGTGTGCCAAACTCAAAACTCAAATATTCGCCACCACGATCGGATCGAAGGTGCTTGATTTTCTTGTTGAGTTGATTTTCAACCTCACTCTGAAATTCTTTGAACTTTTCAAACGTTTCAGACTTGTGTTTCATTAAGTAGATATACCCGTATCTACTCAAATCATCAGTGAAGGTTACAAAATAACGATAACCATTGCGTGTCGACACGCTCATTGGACCGCACACATCTGTATGTATAACTCCCAATAAGTCCGACGCCCGTTCCATAAATCCGTTGAACGGTGTCTTGGTCATTTGCCCATAAGGCATGGTTCGCAAGTGTCAAGAGATCCAAAATCTAGTGACTCCAAAAGTCCATCAGAATGGAGTTTCTTCATGCGCTTTATACCAATATGACCGAGACGGCAATGCCACATATACATGGCGGTATCATTACTAAGTCTAATCCTTTGGCATCTACGTTATGGATGTGAGTACTACTATCGAGATTCAACAAGAATAAACCATTACTCTCAGGAGCATTAACATAAAAGATATCATTCATCGAAATAGCACAACCATTTGATACTGAATTGAACGAATATCCATCTTGCAACAAGCAAGATCCACTGATAATGTTTACACTCAAAGCCGGTACAAAATAACATTTATTTAAAACCAAAACTAATCCCGATGGTAGATGTAGAGGGAGCGTGCCGACGGCCACCACGTCAACTTTTGATCCATTGCCGACGCGCATCGTCACCTCGTCCTTCGCCAGGCGCCGTTTATTCCGCAACTCCACCTGAGAGTTACAAATATGAGCAACAGAACCGGTATCAAATACCCATGCATTACTCCGAGCGCTAGTAAGGTAAACATCTATAACATGTATATCAAATATACCTTTCTCTCTTCCGACAATCTTGCCGGCCTTCTTGTCTTCTAGGTACTTGGGGCAGTTGCGCTTCCAGTGACCATCTCCCTTGCAGTAGAAGCATTCCACGCCAGGTTTGGGACCAGGTTTGTTAGCCTTGGATTTGGCAACGTGTTTGCCATCCTTCTTGGGCTTCCAGTTCTTCCTTCCCTTGCCGCCAGATTTCTTAAAATCGACGGTCTTGTTGACCATCAACAGCGTGTGCTCCTTCTTGATTTCCACCTCAGCAGTCTTGAGCATCACGAACACCTCAGACAGGGACTTAGCCATGCCCTGCATGTTATAGTTCATGACGAAGCCTTTGAAGCTAGGAGGCAACGATTGCAGCACCCTATCAATCGCCAGCTCATCAGGAATCTTGCATTCCAGAGCGTTCAGGCGTTGAACGTAGCCAGACATTTTGACCACGTGCTCGCTCACACTGCTATGCTCTTCCATCTTGGCTGAGAAGAAGAGCTCAGAAGCTTCATACCTCTCAGCCTTGCCTGCGGCGCAAAGACAGCTTTGAGATCAGTAATTATCTCAAAAGCACTCATCTTCTCAAAGCGCTTTGCAGGTCGGCTTCCATGGCGTAGAGCATGCCACTCTGGACAAAGGAGGAATCCTCCATCTTGGTGATAGACTTTCTTGTCGTCCTCAGAGCGTCATCTGCGGGGTCACCTATGGCGGCTTCAATGACGTAGGCCACCTTGTGGGGAGTGAGGAGGATCCTCAGGTTGCGGAACCAGGACATGAAGTTCGACCCATTGGTCTTAAGCTTTTCTTTCTCAAGGAACAGGCCTAGGTTAAAGGTGGGGCGAGACATCTACAATGGAATTTGCAAAACATAAGACGTTTGTTCATAATAAAATATGGGTTCAAGTTTTAGTAAAATAAAACTACCAGAACTCCCACTCAAAACGAACATCCCTCGCATCGTTTTAGTGATTACACGATCCTAATCATTACACTACCCCCGATCGTCACGGCCGATAGCATAACTTCAAAAGTGGACATCGCTATGTCGATCACAACAACTTTGTGACTCGTGCTTAACCTTTCGGTCACTGTGTTCCGAGGCCATGTCTGTACATGCTAGGCTCGCCAAAATAACCTATAGCGTATTGCTTGTGCAACGTGGCTTACACCCACGTTATGCGAACGCAGATACGTCTGACACCCGATCGTCACGGCCTGCCTCGTATCGGAGAACTTTCGGTGGTGCACGCTAAAGGGAGAACACTATTTGGTATTTTAGGAGGGATCATCTTATATTACTACCGCCGTGTAACTAATATATAACCATATATATATACACAATATAAGATGCACTCAATAACATAACATCAAAATGAAATGTAATGCGACATGATATGGTCTCCTCCGCGCCGATGGTCTCTTCGCGCCACAGTTTATAAACAATTTACTAAACTTCCTCGACCATATCACATTGCCCCTGCAAAATAAAGTTAGACGCTTTCTACTTTATCTTTTGCATATTTTTACGTGGCTGCTAGGGTTTCGCACAAGAACCGTTTCTTACCTACGAACAACCACAACAGCGATAAGACAATTGTCTCTATTACACCCCTTTCGGGCCCTCCATTGTAAATGCAATATCAACTATTGTAGGAGATACAGACACCCGCCAGCCACATATACGGTACAAGCCGTATGTCAAGTGTGGAACCAGTCTCGCGTAAGAGTACGCGTAAAGTCGGTCCGGGCCGCTTCATCCGACAATGCCGCGATATAAACAAGTACACGCGAGAGGGTAACAAATGTAGAATCGATGCCCACATTCAACATGTGTTCTAACCGTACATATATATCTACGCATAGATCGGCTCTGATACCACTGTTGGGGATCGTAGACAGAAAAAAAAATTCCTACCGACGATAACCATAAACTAGACAAGATCTAACTATGCATATATACTATACGGAGGAGGACGGAGTACATACCCTTGTAGACCGAAAGCGGGATTACGTTCCCGCACAAACGTTGTCGATGAAGCCGACGAAGCCGACCTCAAGGTCGTGTAGAGGAAGTAGTCGTACTCCCACCGCCACCTGTGTAGCGCCTCGTAGTTTCACACACGTACGGTGTAGATGACGACCTCGGGCTCCAGATCCAGCAGAGCAGCGGAAGTAGTAGATTGGATCTAGCAGCACGGCGGTGTGCGTATAATAGAGAGACTTCCCTCCTCGTACGCAGCTCAAGAAACGGAACCACACTCAAGGTAGGAGAGAAGAAGAGGGAGAAGGGTTAATTTCCAAGGCATGGGGGGTCCCCTATTTAAAGGAGAGGGAGGGAGGCCACCTCCCTTGGCTCACCCATGTGGGACTAAACCCCACATGGGGTGCGCCGGCCAAGGGAGCCACCGGCCACCTAGGTGGGCCCCATTCGGCCCACCTAGGGCGGCTGGCCTCCTTCCCCCTTTTTTTTTCTTTCCCCTTTTTGGGATTTTCCCCTAATGGGCCTCTAAGGCCCATTTAGGTTTTAATGCCTTAAAAAATTCGAATTTAATTAAATAAAAAATATATTTAATCATTAATAACATTTATTAATATTAAATACATATTATTTAATTCATTCGGGCTCCGAAACATATTTCGTTGCCTCCGATCAACATCGGATAAGTCCCGGAACACTTCCGGAGTTCCTGGTTTTTTTCTCTCTTATATCCAATCTAATCGTCACCTACCCTTAAGTGTGTTACCCTACGGTTCGGAATCACACAGACATGAACGAGACACGTTCTCCGATCAATGACTAACAGCGGGGTCTGGAAACATTAATACACGTGTGGATCGGCAAATCCTGCTCTTGATCACTCGCCTCCACTGCTTCCTTCGGATACCCGAAAGTGTCACATTTATTGTCACGCTATATAAGACATGCCGTTTGATGCAATCAAAGCACCTTCCAGAAGCAGCGATTTGATATGAACTCACAGTTGAAGGTATGAGCACTACGTTTCTATATCTTTTGGGTATGTCTATCACATCATTCACCCAACGACATGACTCCGTTGTCAACCGACGTAATTATCCATGATCAGGAAATCTTGATCATCTGTTGCCCAACGGATTAGTTAAATGGAGGCTACTAGGGACCTGGTTATTTATATACCACATGTGTATTAATGTTTTCGCGTAATACAGTTATAGCATGGTACAAAAACATATTATAAACAAATTGAGATATGACAAATAAAATCACTTTATTAATTGCCTCTAGGGCATATCTCCAACAAACGGCCCAACACGCTCCGGACGAGGTAGAACTCCGCGGGGTCGAACGCATGGTGGGAGGAAACCGACCACACGGTTGCCTCCGCGATCGAAGCCGCCCGCCGGCACGCTGCCACGGGAATTACGATCCCGTTCTGCCTGCTACCACCGGCGCGGCGCGCCCCTTCCCCTTCCCCGCGCCGCGCCGCCGCGTCGTGGAGGTGGTGGCGGCATCGTCATATGCGAACGTCGCGAGCGTTCGCCACCGCGCGGCGGCCTCTACCTCCTCCGCCCCAGGACGGAGCCAATGCCGGTGGAGGTCATCCCGGCGGGCTACGACGTGCCGGCGTCGCTGCGGGTTCTTGGCGGCGCTCGCCGTCTCGGTGGCCACCATCGAGCGCGACGACAACCCCGGGTATGTGGCGACCATGGCCACCTCGGCGCAGATGGCGGCCTCCTCCGGCGGCGCCTCCACCAGCCGTGCGCCACGTCAAGACGGCGCCTCCACCAGTCGTGCTGCCTCCTCCTCCACCATGGTGCTCGTCGACCACGGCCAGGATGACGATGAGTCGTGGTGGGACAAGAAGGAGTAGGCTAAGGGTTAGGCTAGCTGTGTCGTTTATGAAATTTCATTCAAATATTTTATAACATATTCCCTCTGATTCTAAATATAAGATGTTTTAGCTGTTTCACATTTTGTCTAGATGCGGATTAAAATGAGTGAACATAAACTCTAAAACATATCTAGATACATTTTATACATGTGAATGTGGACAAAGGCTAAAACATTTCATATTTAAAAATGGAGGGAGCGAGAAATTTAGATGAAATTTGAATCTTTTTAAATTTGTTTGCATTATTGTCTTTTTTTGTTGATTGAGCGCCGCTGTTGGCTGAATCCGCCAATTGAATCTCAATTTGGGTGCTGGACACATATTTAGCGGCCCCGCTGGTGATGCTCTAAACCCTCCGAGCCCTTTCCGAGTAAAAAAAAATCATGGAGAAGCGGAGACCTGATACTTTTTGTTTTGTTTTGCGAAACACAGTACAAACGCAGACGCTCACATACACATGTATATACCCACCTCTATGAATGCACGCACGCACACCCTACCTTATGAGCACCTATGATAGACTGAGCCGGCGGGTCGAGTCTTGAGATTGACGAAGTCATCACGGACGCCTCGTTGTCGACGGGAACGTCACTTCACACTGAAGAATATTTCGTCTAAATGAGAAACACCAAAGTCAAACCTGAGATTTGAACTCTGGGTACAACCACCCTGTTAACATCTTGGCACAGGAAGTTCTCAGCGGTCAGCGGAGACCCAATACTGGTACCCCCGCACCACGTACTGACTGCTGTGGATGGCTACGTGTACGCGACCAAGCGACGCGTACGTACGCGCGCCGTGCGAGCGTGCTCAACGACAAGGAGTGATGTGATGCTCGAGTTCACGCGCGACGCAGCAGTCTGCGGATGTGGACAAGTGAGCACGGGTTTTGTCGCCTTGATCGTACGCATCGAATCATGTTGTTTGTCTTTTTTGCTTCGTCGAACGAACGACTGCCTTTCTTCCTTGCTCCGCTGCTAGATCTGTTTGGCCATCCACACCGCTTCAATCTGTCTGTTTGTCTGATGGCTGGCTCTCTGCAAAGAGGCAACCAGTAAGATTCTGCTTGCACCTTTCTTTCGTTTACTCTTTATAAGCTGACAGCTGCTGTAGCTACATGGTTCGAGATAATTAGATCTCCGTCTTGTCTCTAGCGCTTGCCTAACCATATACTACATGTAGATGCACCCAGTATCAAAAAAACCATTTTAAAATGTCAAAATACTCTTTTTTTTCTTCAAAATAGATATACATGGAGAGATTTTATGTTCGCACACGTATAGTTTCACGAAAGGAAAAAAGACATTAACCAGAACCCGTGCCTTTGAGTCGTTGACAGTTTACATGAAAAATGTTGAAGATGAGTTTTCATTAATAATAACTAGTTGGCCATTTTCAAATAACAATCATTGCTGTTATACTACATGTCTTCAACAGGAAGCATGCAACTTTCTCTTGGAATATCACCACTTCGATCAAGCTAGCAGCTAGGGCAGAAAATTTCAACGACCAATCTTCCTTTTTTGCAAGGTCCGAAATTGCATGCAGATATGCAGGTGCATCATGCAGTCGCAGAGCACTCATCGGCTTGGCATCTGCACACGCGCGTGCACCGGAAAGACAGGCCTACGCCGGCGTAGCTGCGAGCCTAGCTAATCGTAGTCGCGCCTGAGCAGTGAGCACGCGGTCGGTTCGGCCGGCCACTGGTTCTGTCTAGCTAGCCCCTTCTTCCCCCCTGCGTCAGGCGGGAGCAGCAGCAGCGCGATCGAGCGTGCGCTGGTGCTCGCTTGCGGTTCCTGTACGCACTCGGCCCATCCATCCATCAGGCTGAGACCAATGCCATGCCACCACCATGACTGATCCGGAGTCTGCCCCAACCTCCCTTCTCATGCTTTGGTCTGCCTTGCTTGCACAAAAATGCCGGCCTGAGCTGAGCGAGAGTACTCTGCCGCACCCCGGCAAGTGCTGCACCGGCACCACATCCACATGCATGCATGCGCTTGCCCCCACTCGATTGAATGCCTCTCCGGCCGGGCATGCAGTGTTATACATCTTCTGATCGATGTAACCCGTCATGTACGCCCTTGTCGCCCTCGATCGTCTCTCTCTCCACAGTTCGATCTCATCGCACTTCGATTGACGCTGAACAAGACTGGTCATGCTCTTTTCTCAAAAGAAAGTGAAGAAATGAACAATCGTGCTTTCAGGAATACGGGGATCACCAGTGTCTAAGAACAAACATCTTTTGCTTTAAATCCAATCGTGCATGATATGGACATGTCCCATTTGGTAAACAAAATCACACAAAGAAGGTTCCAAAAAATCCCGTCAATGTTTTCGATCAGTCAAAAGAGAGAAAAGGAGGTCAAGCCAGCATGCATGCAAAGCTCATGCAGGCTAGGTGGGTGGCCCCTACGTAAGTGTTCATGTAGTTTTCAACGTGGTGCTGAATTTGAGATCCATCATGCACGCCTTGAAACTTGCCATTGCCGCGACGCAATGGCTAGTTCGGAGATCATTGCAAGGATAACATACGTACGGGCCGGTAGGGCATGCAGTAATCTCTACTATATAATATAGCCAGAGGCACGCGTGGCGCTGGAGGCGGAGATGGATCCTGATCGGGGACGCACAGGGTCGTTCTCCGGCGCGTGTCAGAGAGGAGCCGCCTCCACCCAGCTCCTGCTCCCGGCATGCCTCCGCCGGCCGCAGTACGCTGCCCCGGCTAGTTGCCGCCTCGGCCGCATCCGCTGCACGCCGGGGCTAATCGCCTCCCTCCGCTGGCTTCGGCCGATCCGCTAAATGCCGCCCCAGCTCATCGCCTCCCTCCGCCGGCCTGCCCCGGCTCATCGTCTCCCTCCGCCGGCCTCGAGACTGAGTAGACTTTCTGTACGGGAGAGAAAGAGGATAAGGACTGCGGGTCTGATTTCTAGATTTCTCAGGGGGCTTTCTGCATAACTTCCATGACGTACCGGACACCGTTATCAATATTATATAGTAGAGATAAATAGAGTACTAGTTCATACATCTTTGTTTTTTCCATCTTGTTTGACAACACAATATGATTAGTAGAAAGTCATGTCGAAAAAAGTGTAACTATCCTTTCAAAAAAAAAAAGTGTAACTATGTTTCCACATAACGTAAGTTGGTTATATGTTGAATATAGTTGACTAAATATTTACATAGAATATATTCAATATAGAATATGTATGAAATCGCGCGAGGGCTTATAGTACAAGCAATTTCAAGATCGTTTCCTATTTCGGTTTGGCTTGTGGATTTTCCTGAATATAATGTGCACTGTGCACATCATTACTTTGTACGCGTTTGCCATTGACATAGCTAGGCGTACTCAGAATACTCTGACATGTTCAACATCATCATATTGTAACAGAAGCCCAGTTTGTAACGAATGGACTAGGAACGAGCAGTGTATGAATACAGCAATACCAACTACTTCCGCATTATTACTATTTTTTTTAAAGTGGATTCAATTCAAGGCTACACATCTCATTGCAAAAAGTAAAAGCTAATCCGCGTGTAGAGCAGCATAGGTAATACGAACGTCGCAAACTCCTGCTGGTAGACAGCGGAGACGTTCAGCTGCTTCGTCTGCAAGTTTTCAGAGGAACGAGCAAGATGGAGCGGTCTGTCGCCGACAAGAGAGCTCCGAGGACGCCGAAGCCGCCGCCGAAGCGGACCAAGCAGACCGGCCCGTCGTTGACCGGCCTGCCACGCCCGCCAGGTGGCCCACCGCCGCCTGGCCCCCCTCCGCCGTTGACGGGAGGCCCGCCACGCCCGCCAGGTGGCCCATCGCCGCCTGGCCCCCCTCCGCCGTTGACGGGAGGCCCGACACGCCCGCCGGGAGGCCCTGCCCCGCCGCCGCCTGGCAATGGCCGTGCGCCCGTGGGCGGCGGCGGCGGCGACAGGATGCGCCGCGCTCCGGAGATCGTGGAGTTCTACCAGTCCCTGACGAGGGGCAGTGAGGCAAGGCAGACGGGCTCCCGTGGGCGCAAGGCGGCGTCCGGCGGGTCAACGGCTCCGAAAACCGACTTGATCGGAGAGATCACCAAGAACTCGCCCCATCTCCTTGCCGTGAGTTGCTCCGAAAACCCGTTTCCTCCTTGATCACCAAGAATGCGTGCTTCTTGCTATCGCAGAACGGAATAAGTTGTACTCCGGCGTTGCAGGTCCAAGCCGATGTGGAGACCCAGGGGGACTTCGTGCGAACCTTGGTCACCCAAGTCCGGGATGCAACCTTCGCGACCATCGAAGACGTCGTCGCGTTCGTGGCTTGGCTCGACGAAGAGCTCTCCTTCTTGGTGAGCGGCGCCGGCTCCTTCTTTTGATCGTGCCTCCCGATTAATTAACCAGGAGGCAATGTAAATATTTGCTGGCCTCTTTTTTCTTCAGGTGGATGAACAGGGTGTCCTGAAGCACTTCGACTGGCCAGAGAAAAGAGCAGACGCGTTACGAGACGCCGCCGCCAAGCACCAGTGGCTGGTGCAATTAGACAAGCAGATTTCGTCCTTCGTCGATGATCGTGCGCTCCATCGCGATGCAGCGCTCGGCAAGATGTACTCCATCTTCGAGAAGTAGGTCTTCCTGGCTCATGGTTAGCTACTACCGCACTGATCCGAGAATTTTGACAAGTCTCCTGTTTATTATCAGAACAGAGAAGAGCATAGCTAAGTTCATGCTAGATCGCGATGCCGCCGACACGAAGATCAATCTCATCTCGCGGTACAAAGAGCAAGACATCCCTGTTGGCTGGATGTCAGACACAGGTTTAATTGTCAAGGTGCATTTTGCTCACTCATTCCTGAGCTATACAAAGCCTGGATTGTCTTCTCAATTCTCGTACGCCTTGTGATTTTCGTAGGTCAAGCTGGCGTGCGTGAACCTAGCAAGGCAGTACATGATGCGGGTTGTCTTGGAGATTGATGGTTTGTCAGGCACCAACAAGAATCAGGCCAGGGAAACCGCGCTCTACAAACGTCTGAAAGAGCAGAACAGACAAGTGTTGCTCCATCAGGGTGTCAGGTTCGCCTTCCGGGTTCATCAGGTAAAACTGAATCTTGATCACATCGTTTTCTTGATACAATTGATTAGTACTCCTAGTACCTATTTAAGTTCTGGATGTAGAAGGAATGCATTTTTTTGCGGACTGAAGTAACTTAGCAGTATCATCGTTGCCTTGATCTTAGTTTGCAGGCGGATTCACTGCTCAGAGCTTGGGTGCATTTGATTAGCTAAAACGACGGCATAATGAGGAACAGATTAATAACATGTAAAATTATTACAGTTCTAGTTTCCAACTTCCCATATATGTGATAGACTAGAGAAAGTTAACATGTATTTTCTACCAAAAAATGTGAACACCATGTAAATTATCACACTTTAAGTACTTACGCAGTATGATGGACTATGATGTATATACAAGAAAGCGGCTTTGCTAATTTTCGGGCGACTTCGAATTAGGTTAGTTCTTAGTCGACTCCTACGCCGTTCGATTGCGGCGTGATTCGTGCTAGCCGCAAGTTGCAACATGGCAACTAAGATTTCCCAATAGATCATGAGGCTGCTACTGAGATTTTACAACAGTTGTAACTCAGAAAGATGTTCCAAACCGTTGGATTGCTTCGTGATTCTGCCGGTGATGATTTGAAACATGGGTTGCAACAGAGAAAAATGACCCGGACCATTAGGTTGCTTCATGATACGTGCTAGTCATGAAATGCGACATGAGTTGCAAATGAGATCGATAATGTCACCGGGCTGACAATTAAGTTAGATTCTCACTTGACTGAGAATTAACCACGCCAAACAAGATACTAGAACATATATAAATTCAACAAAAAATCGAAGTTTCAAATGAAAAAGCTTAAATTTAGATTTGGTTCAAAAAATCTGAAGAATTCCCATAGAATTGTCATTGCATATCTTCTCTAAATTTATAAACTAATCGCTCAAATTCATCCATAATCACATTTTGTAGCATATTTTTCAAAATCCAGAGTAATTGTCGATAGCAATGACTTAGGACAAAGAGTCGCGGGGGCACGACCTTCTCGTCACCAGGTGGGCACCTGGCCAGGAATTGCCGAAGAAGGTCCTCAAGACCAGGCACCATCTTCGGTCATAGCCGCTGTCAAACATCACATCGGATCAAGAGTTCTCGTTCGACTTGGGAGTTGCTGATTGGGAAGGAGCGACATCTTGGAGCTCCCGGGGCCACCCATGGTGTAGTGGTTGGGCGCGCAATTGGTCCCGCGTGACCTCGGGAGAATCCATGCTGAAAAGTGGGTGGACGGAGGGGCACATAGGGGAATGACGACGAAGGTGGGGAAGTTAAGGAGTGCGACTCGGAGGAGCATGCCGGGGGAGGAGTGGCTCAACGCCGACGAAGGATGTCGGAGGAGTGTCTCAACACCAACGAAGCATGTCGGAGGAGGATATCGAGGAGGAGAAAGAAAGAACATGGGAGAGATGGGTGGCTGACGTGTGGGCCACTCCATACATGTGTTGAGGTGAAGGTGGGTATCAGACAGATGCTGATGTCTCCATTCTTCCATCAAATTTGGGGAGGTTTTGGGGGAAGTTAATAAGTTGAATAAATGGGGCATCCGTTGGGTCTAGTTTTTATCTTTTTTTCCCAAAATAAATAGATGGCAAGTGTTTGAGAAAAACCCTTGGAGATGCGAAAAGTGCAAAAGGAGCCCGGTATCCATGAAGCCCTTTTTTATTTAAAAATCGAGATTGGCATTTGTAAGTTTCAAAAAATCTAAACACAAATCCCAGGTGTAAATAATGTCGAACTCTACCAGTGTGCAAAATCTCAGTGCAAAATTCGTTTTATTTTAGGCTACACTAAAAAGATAAATCTGACAAAATTTCAAGTTTTTAAAAATGTGTATTGTTCACCGATCTGGATCCACACATTTATCATTTCTGCTTAGTCTAAAATATAATGAACTTCAGATTGATTTTTTGCACACCGTATATCATATCGTTATCTACACCGAGATTTTTTTGTCCGGAATTTTTAAAACTTCAAAATACAAATTTTGAACGCTTCAAAAAAAAAATCCTCGAGACCGAGCTCCAAAACTTCACACCCCTTGGAGATGCCCTTATAGGAGTATCTTGGTATGGGTACCGGAATGATTTGTAGTGGCAATCACAAGTATATTTAGCAATACTGGGAAGCACAAGATGCATGCGTCCAACACAGTGAGTTATAAATAGTTGAACTATTTGTCGAAAAAGAATACAACTACCAAACCTTATACATCAAGAGCGAGAGCAGCTGCTTAAGGGTCTGTTTGTTTGGGCTGCAGCTTTTGAAAAGCAGTTGTAGCTGTTGAGCTGTGAGAAGCAGCTGCTGAAAACAGAGATTTGATGTTTGACAGGAGTGCTGTTGGCAGCTGTAGTTGTTGGTTTTCTAGGTGAAATGTCTGGAACGCCCCTTAGTGCTGAAGATGTTATATAAGTGCCGATTTGAAGCGAAACATTTGTTTTTGACTTATTTAATTCATTATTACGATGTTTAGATAGCTAAATCATCTCATTTTATCTATTTATATGTAATAATTGAAACACATATTTATCCAATCATAGAGCATTACATATATCCGAAAGATCATAACACTTCACATATATCCGCCGAAAAGAAAAAGCTACAACACGAAAATTGTGGAAACGACGAGAGATGTCTAGTCAAGAAAAAAAATTCAACGGCCGACCGCGTTTGATAAAATTTGGTACAAACTTTGGTTCAATATTAAGAAGTTATTCGAAATCGATCATAGGAATGAAACTTATTCGTTGATGCACACATATTTTGTGTACAAATTATTTGGAAACAAAATATATTTGTATTAGATAGAGTATATTTCAAATATAAACATTACACATATGGACCATAGATTACGTGAGCTAGATTAATACGAGCTCACTTAAAAAAAGATTAATACGAGCTTAGATAATTTTAATATGAGCTAGCACGTACAGAGGTAAGCGAGTGTGCACAGGGATCAATCAGCGAGCTACTAGCACGTAGCCGGACAACTAGCAGCATTGCTCGGTCACGCGGCCGGAGCTCGGTGGCGTAAGTGCCCTCGGTGGCAGTTTGTCTGTAAATAGGCTAGATGACAGTGGCAAACTCGAATACCCTTCCGATTTCAAGGCAAGAAGCTGCGGGAAGCGGGTCCTGGCCAGCTTTCGCTCGCGTTCGCTCGACCAGTTCATTTTCGGCAAGCGCTTAACAATTGTTGAGTGTTTGTTTGGTCTTCTGTTTTTGAAGGCCAAAAGCAGAAGCAGAAGACCAAACAAACAGGGCATAAACACTTTGGACTAAAAATATCCTCAGTGTTCCATTCCAACGTACTCCCAAGGAGAGAGTAGAACATGAGTTTTGATGTCAACGTACATCAACATGATAACATGATGCTGCTAGTAACAGGAAACAGTGGGGAAAATATTTCGGAAAAAAATTTTGCGAGCAAAACTAGGAAATTTAAAAACGTGAACAGAAATTTCCGTTGTTCGTTCTTGCACTGAACCTGCTCATGCACGATCAATGTACCCAAATTCCGAAGAATGGACGGGGCGCAGCGGAGTCCGCGGCGGCGTCTTGGCATTCCACAGCCGATGCCCCTCGCCGTCGTACTGTATGGCCCCATTTAAATTCCAGCGGCTGGCACCTCTGGCCAAGAAGTATCGTTCGCCGCCACACGCACGGCTCGTCGGTTTCGTCATCCACCTTGCGACCGTCCTTACCATTGCCGAGGAATCTTCTGCTCGCCACCCCAGACGGGCCCTTCAGCTTCCTCTTCGTCTTGGGCTTGCCGAAAGGGCTGAGGGCGTCGCCGCCGCCGCCGCACGAGAAGAATGGTGGCCGGTGAATGGCGGAAGATGACGTGATCCTCTTGTTCCGGCGGCGGAGTCTCAACCGGTGAGCGATGGAGGAGAGGAGGAAAGCCATGTCATCGAACATGGCGTGGCGATTCTTTGATTAATTGCTGGGAGTGGGCGGGGTGGGTGCCAAATACCGGAGGGAGTACTACTGGAGTAGATTGTACTGGATTGGATTTACAAGGACTATTAATATCGGAGTAGCCTCTAGTTGATCAGTGCACCGTTTGACACCTCATGAAGAGATTCAGGAACGGTATTTTGAAATGGATGACGAAACAGTCAATTGCGCAGAAGAGGTTGAGAGTTTAATGGAGAACTGTTGCTACATTTTCAAAGGGGAGATTTATTTGGAAAAAAGGACTTCACCAAGTAAAAAAAGTTCAAAAATAACCTCTGGAACATGGGTCCACGTGAACCTGAATATCAAAAAAATCTCAAAAGTTGTATTTCAAAGTTTCAGTTTTTTATATAAATCAATGTACATATTTCCTGATAGTTACATGTACAAATTTCAACAACAAATATGATAATATGGCTTACACAAAAAAGAGAAAATAAAGTAGAAATCTGGGTCATTGTATTATTTGTTGGACACTTTGAAATGATCGGTATGGCCACCTATAGGGGGGGTGGGGTGAATAGGTGCTACTCAATTTTTAGCTCTTTTTAAGATTTAGGCTTGACACAAAGGTAAATTCTCTAGATATGCAACTACGGTGAATTTACCTATATGACAAGTTAACACTACACAAGCCAAGATACAAGCAATAACCAGAGTGTAAGGAGTAACCGAACGGGAAGCACACGGAGACAATGATGTATTCCCGAGTTTCTCCTTTTTAGGGGAGTACGTCTCGTTGGAGGGGTGTGAGTTTCAAACTCAAACGCCACAAATGGCCTCACCCTATTCTCCGATGAATCTTGCCCAAAAGCTCGGTTCACCTTCCACTATCGGAATCCTTCAAGGCGGAATCCGGAGCCCTTACAACAACTTGAGGCTCAACCCACAAAAGGATTGGAGGCTCCCAAGCACCACAAATCTTCTACACAAAAGTAGCAAGCAAGTAAGTACAACAAGATGCCTAGGTTTTCCTAATGGAAACGCTAGGCTCAAATCCCTCAAGTGAATGAGAGGGAAATGAGAAATGGCTTGGTGAAGATGTAGATCCGGGCCTTCTCCTTCAATCCTCCAAAGATCAACAAGTTTGGGTGGAGGGATTGGGAGATCTAGTAAAGCTTGAGCTTGCAATAATGGTGGTCCTCAATTTTGGACGAGCTTCCTTGCTGGAGGTAGGTGGAGGGGTATTTATACCCCTCCCAAGAATCTGCCCGTTGAAGAGTCGTCACACCGGATATTTCCGGTCTTCGGTCCGGATATTTCCGGCCAAATATCCGGCCTGGGTGCAGTACCAAATACCAGATTTGACTTAGCCAAAAACAGTGGTCCGGATATTTCCT
This sequence comes from Poa pratensis, assembly GCA_947311845.1. Lineage (NCBI taxonomy): Eukaryota > Viridiplantae > Streptophyta > Magnoliopsida > Poales > Poaceae > Poa > Poa pratensis. The sequence goes on from CAMZMU010000057.1 coordinate 13,744,114, forward strand.
GTCCTAGACACCGGAAATTCCGGTCCTCCCAGGTGACTTGCACAACTGCAAATTTGGAAGGCCCTCGATCCTTTTTGATGAACTAGTCAGTGACAAAACTTAATGACTTTACACTAAAAGCATTCGGCACACGGTTAGTAGACTCACTAGTGTTGTTAACTAACACACAAAACATAAAGGATCAAGAAATGTTCTTTCACACTTCTTTTAGAAGAACTTATATATTACTTTCAAACTTGACATGCACGTAATTGCAAACATTCTTTACATGCATATTTCAGCAGTATTTTTTAATTTTTGTTTACTATTTTTAATTTTTACTATTCACAGGGTTCACATGGACCCATGTCCACCAAATCCGTGTCGGGGCAGTGGACATGACCATAGGCGAGGTGTAGTATTTTACCGAATGATTGTTTCACGTGGCTCGAGTCTCTATAAGTCTATCTCTGAGTGCTACCTATCGAGATCAGCGCACAACCCCGTCCCTCTAAGCTCTGTCAGTAAGATATCTCCAAAGTTAGTGCCCACTATTGGCAGGTGTGTTTTGATCTACAAAGATTCTCAACGGCCCATGTCAAGATCATCTCCGGCATCTCCACCATCGCGCTTGGCCAAGGTTTCTGCTTCAAATCTATGGACTTCGTCGCCCACTCCGTCGACGTAGATCTCCCCAACAGCTTCTTCATCTGGCTAGACCCTGTGTAGGATCCAAATCTTGAGTTCATCTTTATCTAGCTACATGATCGAGATCATACGTTTTTGTTTTCATCGAAAACCTCTACCACATTACTCTTGGGGACCATTTGTAGGGATTCGCTGTAGAAAACAAAGAGTTCCGGCCTACGAATAAACCCAAGATCTTATCTGTGAAGGTGTAGGATAGAGGATCGATCTGGATCGTTATCAACAACCGGTAACGGAAGTAGATTGTTGGTGAATAACTGTTGATGTAGATCCCAGCAGCTAGGTGTATCCCTCCCAGCCGCGAGCATGTTCCCTCGTTCCTAGGATCCCACAGCTAGGTGTATCCTACCCAGCCATGAGGATATTCCCTTCTTCCAAGGATCGAATGTACGATTCCTCTACCGGTATCCACGCGTACTTGATCACCAATCCAGCAGTGCTCCACCGTCCATGACAAAGAGAAGCTAGAGCACTATCAAACTTATGGCGTATGTGAAGAGTAAGCGCGAGAAAGAGAGAGAAAGAGAGAGAGAGAGAGAGAGGAGGTAGCCTTTCAGCACTTAGCACCAGTTTGAGGGTTGTCCCAACTCTCCTTATATAGGCCAATGGGGAAGGCCAAGAGGAGAAACTCCCTATAATGGTTGGCCCATTAATGAGGGGGCTACCACCTTTTAAACCAATGCACATAAAAGAGGGGGCTACCACTCCTTAATAGCATGCGCATAAAAGAGTGGATACCACCCATTAATTGCATGCAACCCATGGTGCCTTCTGCAACATTCTATGGGGTTCTAGAATATTCTAGAACCTTCCTAGACCCTTCCGGCATCTTTCGGTTTTCCCGGGACTTTCCCGATGATCTGGAACTTTTCCGGTTTCACTTCCTAACTATTTCGATGTTCCCGGAACCATTCCGGTGACATTCCCTCGTACTCCTAATTATCTTATTACTCAACGGACTTGTGATACTTAAGGGTGTGACCCCGCAGGTTCGGTAACATGTAGACATTACCCGGAACTCCTTCCAATCAATAATCAATGGCGGGACTTGGACACCCCCATATTAACTCCTACAATTACACGAATGGAATCGAGTGAACATGTTGTTCTCGTACACAATTCCCTTTGCTTAATGATACATAACTAACCCGAAGCGAGATTATATCGGTATCCCTGTGAAGTAACACTTGATCACGGTAGCTAGTTATCGTCGTTGCCGGTTTGTTCTATTTTCTCGTTTCTGTATTCCGGTATCCCCGTGATCACATCACGATGTGTCTGAAACTACGATGATGGATACCGTAATATTGAGAGGTCCCGAAAAGTATCTCTCCATCGTCGGATGAGAAAATCTCAATCTTGAACTATCAAATCCTATACGTACTTTTTCGAAGTATCTGAAGACTGCCGTTATGATCACCATATTACAAGTAACGTTTGACAGTATCAAAGTAAAACGTCCGGTACGTAGGAACTAGATATTCTCATGGTCTTAGGACTTGAGTATACATTAACACTTCTATGATTATACTAACAACATGTGACGACGTGATCTCATAGTACATCATTTAATTGAGTCTGTCCAATACTCGTTGTTCTGCCAACAATATGCTCGAATTATTGCGGGCATCCTCAATACCCATGATCAGAAAAATGGGATCATCATGCAGCACATGAGCTAGTCTTAGAGGCGAGACTACGGAACTACTTTGTGTTTATGTTTCCACTCGTGTATATGAGTTTTTCTCTGAATCTCATATTAAAAAACCATAACAGTTAGAGCACAAAAATATAAGTATTAATTGCAAACTGAGATATTAATATTAATAATTATTATTACCTTTAGTCCTTTAGCACATATCTCTTTCACCGTTGGTTTAATACCGGCGACGATTGGGGAAGCTGCACCACTGCCGCGTCAGGAAGTGGCCGCGTTGGGCTGGAAACATACAAGGTGTTGGATGGGCGCCATTAAAACAACTATTGCCTGCACGGGCGTGTTCGGCATCCCGGAGTAGGGGGCGAATAATTGATGGCCGAACAGTTTTTTTTTGGGCTGTACGTACCGATGGGGCAGCGTCGCTGGGCCATTTTCACGTTCGGACCCCATTGGCCGAAGGGCAGACCTAGCTGGGGCGCTGGTGGAGATGACTAATTAGCAGAAAATATTATGTTGAAATTCTGTACTCTGTTAAAAAATGTTTAAATTCTATACTGTGTTAAAAATGTTTAAATTTTGTACACAATTCATGTGCGTCTACATTTTTATTTTTTTACTTGTTTCCGTCAAAAAAATCCCAGTTAAAATGTTTTAAGTACTTTCGTTTCGTCCGCGAGTGGAACAGTTTCGAACAGTCAAGAAGGACACGGAGGAAGCACTTGTCTTCTACGGCACTACCACTGATACCAGCACAAGCTTCTCGGTTCTCATCTAGCGACCACAATGGCCTTCACGACTCCGCAGCTGCCCCCTCCGATCCTTGGCGTTCCTCCTAGAATTGGCTGCACCGGCAGAAGCACACGGATGTCTGCGGTTAGCTGCAAACGTAATCAGGTACGGAATATTGGGAATTCGTTTTGTGGATCTCGGGAATTCTTCTACATGAACACATCGATTCTTTAGTAAGCCGGAGGAGGTTCTGAATGATGGGTTGGAAAGCACTAGTCTGTTGATAGATCGGGTGATAAGTTCTTATTTAGGATTATTTTGCAACTGCTTACAGTAATAATTTAGAAGCTTTTCGCAACCAAAAAAGTAGTAATTTAGAAGCATCGGGTACAAGTTCCATAACCAGAAAAAAAAAAGAGGATCAGACCAGGGATATGAGCTGTGTGGTTTGGAGTGAGCAAAGGGGTGGAACATCCTAGAAGTGTACTTTTGCCCGCAAAATCGTAAGCCAAGTTCTGAATCCTGTATGTTCCAGAATGAGTTGCCTGGTAAGCTAATAGATCCAGCGGTTGCCGATTGTGGATGTTTTTGTGTGGATTAAACTCTTCACCCTGTTTAGGAAATCACAGGCTAAGCTGAAGTATTCTTCATGTAGTGGTCCGTCCGTCTCTTCTGCTATTCTATCTTGCTAACCTTCTTGTTTTCTGAACTCTGTCATGTTTGAAAGATAAATTAATAGGTGAAAACTTGAATTAAGTTTAGTAATTGATGAAATAACTCCACAACATCATATACACAAACTTATCAGATGTGTATCCTACTAGGGAACTTAGCGCGACAATGCCGCGCCTGTCTGCTAAATAAAATTTAAATTTTGGTAATGTGCGCATTTATAAATTGTGTAGGTTTGGAAAATTTTGAAGTTTGGAAAAGTTTGCGTTCTGAACTTGTCTAGATTTTGAAAATTGTTCATGTTGGGGTGTTTTGTAGATTTGATTTTTGTTTACTTTTGCGAAGTGGTCAGGTTTGGAAGATATTTAAAAGTTTGAAATATCTAAAATTGAAATTTAATCATACTCTATAAATAGTCAGCATTTTTTTTTTGTGTTTATTCAATATATTTTTCGTTGGTGAATAAGTTTTTTTGATGGCTATAGTTTAAGTTACTGATTTTGCAGCATTTAGTAGATTTTGGAAATTGTGTAAATACCCTAAAACAATATTTAGAAAGTGTTTCAAATTGTTTGGAACATGTTCTATTTTAAATTTTGTTTGTTGATTCAATTATGTTTATTTGGAAAATAAGTTTGGCATAGCTACAGATTGTTGGAAATTAATCTAAAATTATGCGGTATTACTATTATTTTTCGTTGGTGAATTAGTTTTTCTGTAATTTGTGTAAGTATGGGAAATAGTCATATACATTTGAATATTCTGTAGCCGGTAGAAGTGCGGAAATATACTCATATACGTTTGAATTATTCAAAAAAATAAATATATTGTGAATTAGGGGGAAGTTTTGATATTTTAAGTATGTTTAAGAGTTGTTTATTTTTGTTTTGTCAAATAACCATGGTTAATTTTTTCGAGCAATCGTGAATTCGATATAAATAAGTAGAATTTATTTTTTAGAAAGCATTTAGGTATGTTTAATATTTTTTCCATGGAGTATTAATTAGTTATGAATTGTTTGGAAATTAATGTAAAATTCTGCGGTATTACTATTATTTTCCGTTGGTGAATTAGTTTACATGAGAAATAAATTGAGAAAATAATGTTCTAGTGCAATATGAAATATACGTGCTGATAAAAATAGTGTTAATAAAATTAGTTTTGGAAAAGTTATGTGGTGGTGATGTTACTGAAATTACTATGTGGTGGTGCTGTTACTGAAATTAGTTTGTAATATCTGGAGAACGCAAGGAGCTTTGCCTAAAAGAAATGCGTGTTTTTATTTAGGGGGCCATTATATATAGTAGTATTTTCTCAAAATATTCACTGAATTAAAATCTTCAATTATGTTTGCATTAGGACATAAGTAGTTATCATTCTAGAGTCGACCAAAATCGAAACTGATTACGGGAATGGAACCTACTCGTCGGCGCGATTTTTTTTTCGTATATATATTTTCTGGAGTTTCTGCAAAAAAAAAATTCACTGAATTAAAATCTTTAATTATGTTTGCATTAGGACATAAGTAGTTATCATTTTAGAGTCGACCAAAATCGAAATTGATTACGGGAATGGAACCTACTCGTCGGCGCGAATTTTTTTTCGTATATATATTTTCTGGAGTTTCTGCAAAAAAAAAAGTACTTTAGCAACGCACTGTAGCCGGAGGGCTGAGAGGCCAGCCATTCTTCACGCCATTATATATAGGGGCCACTATGACAGTTGGACTCGTTTTCCCCTTGTAATCCGACTTATCATGTCAAAGGTGGCTACTTTCACGCGTCAGTTAATTCGTACGAACCTCTATCGGGGCATTAACGCCCCTAGTTACTTAGCAGTTTAGCACTTCCTCCTGCAGTTAACCGATGCCCAAGGAGCAATCCTAACAAGCACGACAACCCGTAGAGGTACCCTGGCATACATTTCATCTGCCTTTTTGGCAACGTTGGTGGTGGTTGATCGTGCAGAAGCTAGAACATCGAGGCAAGAGAACAAGAGGAAAGTAATGGAGAAGCTGGAGAAGATCCGGGAGAACGCATTGGGCCCAAAGGTGAAGATTGAGGACACTGGCGAGAAGGAGTCTGTGGCGAACTTGCTGAGGTTGATGCTTACATCTGAGAAGGCATAATGTAAACTAGGTGAATTTAGCGCGGCGCACGCCGCGCCTTTGGTGTAAAATTGTTCTATGATTTATTTCGCTTAAATACATGTGTCTAAAATATGATCGTGGGGAAGAAGTCTAAAAATCTGTGGCTCACAAATTATGGTGGGAAATTTGTTCACCACGGGAATTGTTTATTGTTCGCATGAAAGTTGTGTTGGAAAGCTAGCCTTTTTTTTATATGAGACGGGAAATATTAAAATTTGCAAATTACAGTCGAAAATTTGTTCTCGATAGAAAAGTTACTCACAAAATTACTGTTGGGAAATTATGTTTAAAAACTTGTGTCGAAAGTGTCTATGGGGTCGAGAAATCTAAAAATTTGTAGCGCATAAATTGCAGTCACAATTTTGTTCGCCGTTAGCTTAAAGAAAGTATCACCGAAAAACTATGCTTAAAATTTGTGCCGAAATTATGAGTGCAGGAAAGAAAATTTATTTTTTTGTAAAAGTGAAAATTAGGGAAAAATAAGATGTTATTTTTTGTTGTTCATGTGAAAAGTGTCTTGACACTGTAGTGAAGAAGCTGCTATTGGGGAACGATGTTTAAAAGGTGTGTCAGAAATGTGAGTAGTTCATCGTCACCGTAGTTTGATGTTCGTAAAAAATTGTGGATCACAAATTGCAAGAAAAAATTGTTTGCTAAAGAAACTATCACTGGAAAACTATGTTTTTTTATATGAGATGGAAAATATTGAATTTCGAAGTTTATAGTTAAAAATTTGTTCTCCGCAGGAAAATTACCTAAAAAATTACCGTTGGAAAACTACCTTTAAAATATTTGTGCTGTAAATGTCTACGGGTTCGAGAAATCGATGCAGTCAAAAATTTGTTCGCTGTGGGAAAAATATTTTAAAGAAACCATTAACGGAAAACTTTAAAAAAATTATTACAAGAAAATGTGTTTAAAAGTTGTGTCGAAAATGTCGACAAAACTTGAAACTATTCAGGGGAATGGAACCTACTCGTCGCGCATATATTCCTTATATATAACTTTTTCGGAAAACAAAAAAAATTAAAAAAATCGCAAAAAAAAAGAAGGAATACTGTTCATGTGGGGCCCACCCCCGCACTGTAGAACACTGTAGACTTGCGCTGCAAAAAAAAAGAAGGAATATATTCCTTATCTGTAGTATCTGAACTCATGCACTACACACTCCACACACACAACACCACACGCACGCCACCCGTGCGCAAGCTAGACCTAACCAGACTATACTAAGACTTTTGAGCCTTCCGCGAGCCTAGATCTTCTGGGAAACCCCTGCGGTGGTGGACACACCACTTTTGAGCCTTCCGCGAGCCTAGATCTTCTGGGAAACCCCTGCGGTGGTGGGCACACCACAATACCAGTATCGAACCGCGGTGGAATCGGCTCAGCGCGAACACTGTTCACGTGAAACACTGTTCACGTGAACAGTGCCACGTGGGTGAGACAACCCGGAATTCGCTCCTGAGGAGTCGAACCCGGGTGGGCAGCCTAGCCACCGCTAGTGCTAGCCACTGAGCTAGAGCTCAGTCCTCGTGATATTATGTATGTTGATGCTAAGTGGTAACACTGTTCTGAATGTAATAGTAACAGTTGTAATCGAGAAGCCTGTCGAAAGAAGTTTCTTGTCTGTCTGCTGTGTTATTTCGATATTTGTTATGTCCCCCTATTCACGTTCGTCATCGTTCTAACTGTTTAATAGCAACAGTAAATTAACTTTCTTGATATTACATGAACAGAACCACGGAACTGATTCAGTTTTCATTCTACGGGATAATCTTTGGTGATTTGTTGAAGTTTCTTCTTTAGATAGGGTTGAAATTACAATTTAAATTCTAGGGGAGGGTAGACCGTTTTTTTCTTTGCGAATTCCCCTCTCATATCGGGATTGATAGTGTTGTATTATCTGGAAAGTGGTTTTTCCTCCTTAGGTCCCGTGCTCCATTAAAAAAAATAAAAATCATATTTATGAGTGCAAAAGTTCTTTTTTTATGTAGCCAATGATGTATCACATAAACATGTAAAATATCAATCTGAAATACTTTATATTATGGACTACACAAACATAACAAAATCTGATAAGATTTAGAAATTTGAAAATACGCATACTTTGAGAGCTATTCAACGGACAACAAGAAAACTTCATTTTTTATGTAGATCAGAATATAAAGTATTTGAAATTAATATTTTACATGTTATTGGATATAGCATTGGCTGCCCAATTTATGATGATGATTTTCGAAAAATAATAATTGGAGGGAACACTGCAACTCGGGGAGTTAAAAATCTCCACTCTTATCACGGAGCTTGCAATGTACACGCACGCGACCACAAACCACGAGCCATGTCGGTAAAGTACCACACGACAGCCCCAACAACATGTGCACACACTCACACATATGAACACACGCGCGCACACTCTACCCCTATGAGCACATCTGAAAGATTGAACCGAAGGGTCAGGTCTTGAGATTGACAAAGTCACTACAGACGTCTCGCTATTGATGGAAATATCGTCTCCCAATGAAAAATATTCTGCCTAAATGAGAAATACCAGTGTCAAACCTGGGGTTTGAACTCTGGTGGGCTGAGGGTATAACCACGCTCCTAACCATTCTACCACAGGCTGGTTCTCGTTGGTAAAAAATACTTGGCGCTTGCCCGAGGAGAGGTTTATCAAGATTAATACGGATGAAGCTATAAACTCTGGGTCAGGTACCGCTGGGGCGGATGGTGTCGCAGTAAACCTCACTCTAGGGTGACTGATCATGTCATTGCCGAAGCGGAATCAATGCAAGATGGAATTGTCTTTGCTAAATTAAGTGGATACTCATATGTGATCATCCGAGTCGTAATGCTTGGAGATTGTAAATTTCTGGGAATTTAGCCACAATTCACACTCGATTGTGGCACTATCCTCTTAGATATTAGAGAGCTAGCACTTCCTTTTACCGTCTTTGATATTGTTCATGTTAGATGAACAAATTTCTTGACCCATCTCCGTGCTGCTTGTAGGCTGATGGCGAACGATAGTTGGCTTGGAACTGTAACTTCATTCCTGATCGGCCCGTTGACGTTCACGGAGTGCTACGATTGAATAGAGGCTCAAGGAGGTTCTCTCTATTGACCACATCACACAATTTGCTTAGGTTTGGGAAATGCTTGTCGGGTGTTCATCTTACCCCAACTATTCCGGATGCAAAAGTTCACAAAGAGTGGATCATATTTGTTCACGTCGGCCTACAAGATTCAATTTTTGAGACACACTAATTCGGTGATGCCTACCTTCTTCACTTGGTTGATCCTCCAAAACCGTGTATGGTCGGCTAATAGACTTGATCGGAGAGGATGTCAAAATTATGACGTGTACAAACTTTGTAACCAAACGCAAGAAACAGCCGCACACCGGATGTCAAAATTATGACGTGTGCAAACTTTGTAACCAAACGCGAGAAACAGGCGTGCACCTCTTTTTTCCAATGTCGCTTCACCTTGCGGATTTGGTTGTCTTTGAAGGCATGGTTAGGGATGATCGACCTCACCCGAGCGGTTTAAATGGGTTTGCTTCCATCATTCGAATGGTGGATGGAGGCGATTCACAGAAAGGACTGAAAAAAGCCTTGCCCTCTCTCGCAATGCTCGTCTCGTGAAACGTCTGTTTCTTTCAGAACAATTTTTTTACTGTCCACATTTAACCGAAAAGATCAAAGAGGAGGCTTTGTGTAACATAATGCCGCGAGAGTAGACTTTCATTTTTATTTGGTAAGACTCTCTATTGGTAATACTCCCTAAAACCTCTCTTAATTAATGAAAATGGTAAATCATTTGACTTGTCTTAAAAAAAAGCTCATAAGTATTTTGCCCAAAAAAACTACTAACCGGGAGGTCGCTGGTATGCCTTTTGAGACTAGTCACGGTAGAAATAACATAAGGAGTAACATTAATGTCACGTAGTAAAAAAAAACTAATGTGGCGAGTAATTGATGGGGAGAGAGGTGGTTGTGGTAACATAATATTGTTACCGTAACATCAACATTTGAAGGCAAGATATGTGTGTACAACCTAATAAATAAATTTGTGCATGACACTACACATGTCTCCACCGTGAAGATAATAACTTAGAGTAATAACATATTGTTAGCGGCCTGAACGTTGTTAGCAGCCTGAATGAGTGGACGAGTGACGCGATAATTTGTTGTACGAAGGAAAAGTACCATCTTTCACTGAAAAAGAAAGAAGGAAAATACATGCCGTATCATAATATTAATGCAGTAGCTTTACATCGACGAAAAAAACTGCGTACAGCCACGGCGAAGCTTTGCAAGTTCTACTCCCTAATCACACACTGAGATACGAACGCCCTAGATCGATCGCACACTTTGTATCTCTGGAGTACAACACAGAGCACACTTTTATTGAACACATAATCACACACTGAGATGCGAACGCCCTAGATCGATCGCATGACACAGCCTGACAAGCCAATTCGAGCAGGCGAACGACGTTACCACCGACCAGGATTCAGGAGGCGGCCGTCGATCAGATGGGGATTGCTCCGTTGACGCGCGGATAGACGACCCCGGCCGGGTGGCCCATGATGCGGCGGCCCGTGCGGTGGCGGAACAGATACACGGCCGCGCCCAGCGGCCACTCCACCACTCCGGCCACCACGAGCGCCACGAACCCGAGCGTCGGGCCAATTACCTTGCACCGGCACGGGTTGCTCCTCGTCCCGCACTGCACGCAGACGAACGCCATTGATGTTGCTAAACTGAAAGCCTCTCTGCTTGTCGAGCACTGAACTCAGGTTGGACTTTTGATGGGGATGCAAGAAATGAATGGTTAAGCTTGTTAACCGCTGTGGAGTAGTCGAGGGACTTCGGGCATATATAATGCCTTTGCGCCAGGGACGCGTGGTACGATTGGAGCAGCACGTGGTATGCCATCAACTTGGTTGCAAGAGGTAGGCGATGACTCAGCCTAGTTGTTCATTCCACGTCGCGTAGGAGAAGCGCCCAACAAATCCAAAGCACACGTGTGTCTTTCGGTCTTTCGAACTTCTCTGCAATCTCTCAACCGAGAAGAGCCGAAGATTAGAGGCTTGTTCAGGAACACTCCAGCTCCCAGCTCCGCTGATGGACGCTGTGCAATTTTCAGAGCGACATACTCCCTCCGGTTTTATGGGCCACTTCCTTCTGCTTATACATTTTTTTTTTTTTTTTGAACAAGGGGAGGGGTCTAGAAGACCCCAGGTGCTGCAAATTTTATACCAAGCGGTGGGAACATATTACACGAAGGACCCAAAAGGAAAAAAAATTACAAACTAGCCCTCAGAAAGTAGCAAACAAGACCCTGCAAAGAAAAGAGGAACGCGATCAAGGACAAGGTCTTCTCCACCGGCGACATCTTCATCGGAGCCTCGCCACCGGCCTCCTGCTACCATCCACCGGGGACAAACCACTTGGTGGCTAGGAGGAGCACAGCGCCGGCCAAGGACTCCCTTTAGGGCCTCCAACATGGAGGTTGAGGGTGCGCCGTCATCGCGACGACAGATGTGGCCAACTCCACAGATCGCGGCGACAACGATGTCGACCGCGTGATACGCTCGCTGCAGCACGGAGACCTGCCTCACCCCAGTAGCGCAAGCAGGGTCTCCCACTTCTCCCTCGCCGCCACGGCCGGCCGAGAGGAACGAGACCACCAGCGCACTACCAGGAGGAAGACAGGGGCGAAGACGACGCTTGTGAGGGGCACCCGCCGCTATAGCATCACCAGGCATCTTCCACCATGGAAAACAACCTGGGATCTGCAGCCGCGCCCATCCATCACCGCGTCCAAGTGATGGGATGGAGAGAGCACCCGACCACCCACCAGATCCGCCGATACCCGCACCACTCCTCCCGTCCCCCTCGCCTCCACGGCCGGCCAGTCGGGGAAGAAGAAACACAGCATCTCGGCTGAACATAGGGTAGCCACGGACCTTATTCGCGGAGTAGATGGTGACACCGCAGCTCGTCACTTGCGGCTCCATCCGCCGGAGCACCATGCCGAGCACCAACATCACCACCAGCCACCAGATCTGGCCCCGGAGATCCGGTGAGATCCTCCTGGCATAACGCCAAACCACGGCACAAGGCCGAACTACTGCACAAAGGCAAACGCTAAAGCTACTACTATCTAGTTCTACCCCGGCGTCCTCCGCCACCACCACCCACCGGCTACTCCGGCGAGAGGGGTGCGGAAGCGACCCGGTCGCTCTCGCACGACTCTCAAAGCAGCTGTCGGTGGGAAGAGGGGGGAAATGACGGTTACATAAGTCTGCTTATAGATTTTGGTGAGAGAAACTGTAATGGGTAGAAACTCATAGAAACTAGAGACTTCTTTTGGTCTTTTGAATATTTGGCTTATTTGATGTGTTGAGTTGTGAAATGTCTAGAACACCCCTAGATTTGATATGTACTTAATAAAGTGATATTATGGTTTTATTTGCTCTACTGAGTCAGAGAAATGAGTAAGAAATAAAATCAAAATAATATGGAAAGACAAAAAACATGATATCTTGAAGATAAATATGAATAATTCAGTACATCCCAAAATATAATATGAAAAATTGATGTTGTCATACTATATTTTATTATATGCCAAAATAAACGAAATATTTAGGCTAGGCAAGGTTGAGTCGTGCATGCGCATGACGCATTAGACTCGGGTATATGAACTCCTAGGTACCAAATAGCATGATTAAAAAAAACAAATAGTATGATTAAGACCGTTCATAATGGGAGTACATAAAGTTAGTAACATGCATGTGTGACACGGGGTTTCGGGTCATGGGTGTAGAACTGTAGATACACTCGTTGTGTAAAACATTTTTAAAATGTTAACAAATTCTTAAAAAAATCGGATATACATAATGATATTTTATGTTAACACAAAAAGTTTTGCACAGGAGTTCGAAATTTAAGTTCAAAATTTGAACAAAATTAGTGGAGATAAGAGGCCTAAAATGGCAGCGTCACTGGATGTCAGTCCATCGATGACTGAAAGAAAAAGGGACTTCTGCTAAATCACAGCTAGTTGTGTTTCAATTCATTCACGCTCGTTTTTCTGTTCGTACAATCGACGGGTATTTGCGACGCGCGGTGCACAGTGTCCTCGTCTGATGGGTATGGGCTTTTTGGGGTTTTGAATATGAGCCCGTTTAGAAGTATCCAGTGGCTGTTTTCTGAATTTTGTTTTTTTGGTCTTTCTGCCGCGTGTCGAGTCGAGTCTTCAGAGGGAACAGGCGGAGGTAGAGAGGAGCGGACGTAGCTTCAGTGACTTGCAGGTCACAAGTCACCGAGTGACTTGGATGAATATTGTCCCTCCGTTTTAGATCCAACGGACAAAAATCACCCAAATCTGAAACTCAAAAATTAAACTTTTTAAATAATCCACATAACAGAGTTTGCTCGAGTGATTTTTTGAGTGATCTTTGCAGTACGGTACTGTGGCCGGTGGTAGGGAGGAGAGGGGGTAGCCTTTTGGGAATAAATCTGTTAACTATGCGGGTAGGGAAGGACTCAATAGTTTGAGCGAATGGCTTTTTAGGATGTGTGGTCTTTCGCCATCAGGTGTTCATCAGTAGCGCCCTGGGTCAAATTTCTGCTACCAACTGTGGTGATGGGTTTCTGGGGTGTGGAGACAGGGGGTTGCGGTATAAAATTGTGGTGTTGGTGCTTATTTTTTTCTGCAGGTACTGGACTGAAATTAATGAATTCTGGAAATTCAGTGTTAGGCATTCAGTTTTTGTGGAAATTTTGATTTCTGAAATCATAAACTTATAGAGATCCTTTCAATGCCTGCTATTTTAGAATATCCGTGCGGCACACTCCCAAATTAGTGCTATTTGTAGAATAAATTTGTAGGGATTTTTTTGAATGATGCATATATTCTATCGTTTCCAGGTCTGCTTATACTAACTGTATATTTTTTTGCTCATGTTGTTAGTAGTTTTCATATTTTTTGAGTCTCATGTTTGTGCGTTTATGTAGTTCGCATCGCTTGTCAACTGAGTATCGAGATGATGTTTCGACGCCGATAACAGTGAAGGAAACAACTTTTCCAGCGGCTCTGATGTGAGCTTATTTATCTTACTATGGGCATCCTTTTTTTCTTTTCTATTATCATGTTTGTGTGATGTTTGAATTTGCTGATGACAAGAACCTTGTTTTTCTATGCAATCAGGTATGGATATCCAAGCAAGAGACAGGTTACTAGATGATGCTTTGTTTGGTTTCTTGAGGAACAGGTCTGGTTTTTTGTTAAATGACATTTGCAAGCCTATTAAGCATTTCTATTTTTTTTTGTATTTTTTACTATCCTTTAAAGATTCAGATAAAGAGAAGAGAGACACGGGGAACTAGCGAGACATGTGTGCAGCCTTTTGGCTATGTTTTCTGTGAATATGTCCATAATACTTGTTGTAGGGTTGTTAACTTGTTATTATGTCTTTTCGATATTATATTTTCTTATTTCATATTATTGTGATGATAGTCTGACTTCATGTGAACTAGTGGTTTAGATAAAATTCATCTTTCAGTTTTCTCGCTTGTTTGCATGTCTGAATCTTTTTCTTTATCTGAATCTTTAACAACAAATTTGTCTTATTTTGTATGATTTTTTTTTCTGTCTCAGGTCTTGCTCGTGCCTCTTTCTTTCAGTTGTCTCACTAGTTCGTTGTTTCTCTCGTCTTGCTCTCTTTCTTTCTAGCATCCATTTTCTGAACTTTGTTTTGTGTCTGAACTTTCTCTTTATCTGAATCTTTAACAGTTATTTTGTATGAATCTTGGAGAACTGGATTTTCTTTTGGTATTTTTCTGTCCATTTTTCTTGTTTTCCCCCCTTTTTTCTTCCTTGTATTCCTTTCTTTTTCTAGTCCGTCTTCCATTTCTGTCATGCAGTTGGTTATCTGTCTTTATTTCTCTTTCTCTTTTTCAGTCATGAGTAACTTATATATCAGTCTTTCTTGTGTCTTTTTCTCTCTTTCTCTTTGTCAGTCTTCATTTTCCATGCATTGTTCTCTTGTCATTCTCTTAGTAATTTCTCTCTTAGTAATGTGTTTCTTAGTAACGTTGTCTATTTCTTCAGTTTCTTTTCATTCTTTCATCTTGTCTTTTGATGGTTCTTTTCTTCAGATTTGAGTCCTGTTTGATTCTTTAATTTAGTTGTATTTGTCATTTTATCTCTTGTTCTTTTTTTAGCCATGACTCATGAGTACCTGGCCAAAGCAGAGGGTCAAATCTCATGTGTTCGAAGATGCTGCAACTGTTGACGTCTTCGCAAATGGGCTCGAGCTCACAAATGCACAAACAACAACAATGAACAAGCATGTGTTGTCGCGAGGTTTCGGCATGGGGTTGTTCTCGTGGACGCTTGGTACACTTTCATTGATCAGACTTTTATGCTTCTTTTCTACTTCGGCATGGGGCTGTTACTATTTTAGGCGCTGAAAGAATTTATATGTGTTCCTCTTTTTTTTTTCAGCGCATCCCCAAGATAATTGTAGATTGCCAGAAAGGACTGGGCAATGGTCCAATGTGCAGGAAGCCATGCTACACGTCTACCGACGGGAGAATCAGGTTCAAGTCTGGTTGGGCAAAGTTTGCTCTTGATTTTGATCTGTAGGTCGGGCTTCTCATCATGTTTCACATGGAATGGAGCAGATGCATGAACATCTCCTTTGAGACTATGTTTATGTTTCTTTCCCTGCATTTGAAACCTTTTGTGTGGCTACCAGAACCAGAGTTATTTGCATTGGAGGTTACACAACTCGACAGCTATGTGCACTTAAGTCACACCACTCGAAAACTGAATTTTTTGGTCTCACAACTGACAAATGTGTGCACATTGGTCACAAACGGGACACGTAATCCCGTTTCGGACTGGAATTTTTCAGAAAAACCCCTGGATTAATATTACGAGGACTAAATTGAAAAATTCTACACCTGACGGGTGGGGCCCACCCGTCAGGGTCGTTTTCTACCTCTTCTTCTATCAGTTAGCGCACCCGACTGCCAATTGCTCAAGCAGACATGCCGTGGAGCTAGTTGGCAGCACGCACACACGAAACTCGTGCGCGGGCTGCACAGGCATGTGCGTGCTAGCTATGCATCTGGCCATGTGTGCGTCTGCTGCAGTTAATTTGTGTCGCCGGCGCAGAAGCGTTCACCGCCCTGATTCCGCGCCTCGCCGGAGAGCGCCGCCATCCAAGTCCCCTGCATCCCCCGTCGATTCCCTCCACGAGAAGCACCCCGAAAAATTCCTCCAACCTTCCTAGACCACCAATCAAAGATCTGAGCACCTATTGATGCTCCTCGGCAGCGGCCCTCCATGGCTGAGCTGCCGGAGTTCAGCGCACATGGTCCCCTGTCCCCAAATGCACTCCTCGATATGCTGCAGGTTTGGCGACGGCGACATATGCGTAGCTAGCAACCGCAGTCGCGTCCCGGGGCAGCGGAAGCCCACGGACCTCACGGTGGCGGATCCCCTTGGCCCATCGGGCGTGACGGGGCTGTGGCGGCGCCCGACCAGCAGGAGGGCGCGGCGAGGCTGTGGCGGCACTCGGGCGCGAAGCAAGGGGCGGCGGCGGCGCCCCGACCGCGAGCAGGGGGCGGTGGCGCTCATGCTTGAGGTAGAAGACGACCCTGACGGGTGGGCCCCACCCGTCAGGTGTAGAATTTTTCAATTTAGTCCTCGTAATATTAATCCAGGGGTTTTCCTGAAAAATTTCAGTCCAAAACGGGATTACGTGTCCCGTTTGTGACCAATGTGCACACGTTTGTCAGTTGTGAGACCAAAAAATTTTGTTGTCGAGTTGTGTGACTTAAGTGCACATAGCTGTCGAGTTGTGTGACCTCCAGTGCAAATAACTCCATGAACCATAACGAGATGCATTCCCCCTTAGATTTTTGCCTCTACCACTCCTGTTGTTCATTGTTTCTAGATGTGATTTGTCGGTGTCTTTTGTTAAGAATTTACTACCTCTGTGTCATTTGTCTATTTGTGCTTCATGGATTTTCACAGCAATATAAGGTGATACCCGATATAGTTTTTTGTTTTCATAGGGGGCGATGCGAATGCAGCAACCAGAACAGTATGTTTCACAGGTCGGATCACATTAGAAATATAGAGATGAATTGATTTCTCCCTAACCTGTAGGGATTTTGGCCGTGAAGGCGTATTCAGGTCAGTAGTTGAACCATAGTTTTGCGTGTGTTCTTCTTCATCGACAAATTCTAACTGAAAATTTCCAAGAGTCAACAGAAGGAATCTGTATTCCACAACATCCGCGATCGACGAAAACAGTAATATATTGACAAGAGAACATACATGTACAAAAACAGCGAGAGCTTTGTCAGTTTACAACACAAGAACGAGCCCCTTTTATTGAAGTGAATCAATCATGCACACATCACAAAATAGCTGACCAGTATACAGGTCGGGCCCGCCTGATGAGATTAGATTGGGATTGCGCTGGTGACGCGCGGGTAGACGACCCTGGCCGGGTGTCCCATGATGCGGCGGCCCTTGCGGTGGCGGAACAGGTACACCACAGCGCCCAGCGGCCACTCCACGACGCCGGTGGCCACGAACGCCACGAACCCCAGCGTCGGGCCGAGCACCTTGCACCGGCACGGGTTGCTCCTCGTCCCGCACTGCACGCACGCCGGCACGAACGGCATAGCTCCTAGCTAGCTTCTTCTTCTCGAGCGAAAGGTTTCTTCTTCTGTTCAGGACTTCGTCTTGGTGGATGATCTAATTGCCAGGCGTTTGAAGCTGTTTGTGGTTGAGGCATCATTGCCATCAGTGCATATATAAAGGCTTGCGCCTGGGACGCGTGGCTCGACGGGGTGTACGTGGAGCGCTAGTAACTGGTTTTGCTGAGGCTTTGCGAAAGGAAGGCGATGACGAGTCGTAGCCGACGGCCACGGCAGAAGCGTAGCACAAATCATTAGCTCACACGCACAGGTGTGTTCTGCTCGTTTCTTGGAGTTCTCTGGACACGTAATGGGGTTCTCTCGGAGAAAACTTTAAATATTTGCTTGTGATTTTCTCACTCGGTTCGGCATCTTACTTCTGTGTCAAACATGCACACGCGGCTCATCGGTCCGTACCTTACAAGTCACAACCCATGGCCACGTTGTGATGAAAGCGGAAAATACCGATAGTTTGTTAATCATGCATTTCAGCATCTCCAACAACATTTGTATATTTTGTTAGGATTGCTAAAACCAAAATATAGTAATCGGACAAAAACATTGCTTCAACAACTTTTATAAAAGTGGTTACCCAGAAAAAAATTAGGAAGCTGATTATATTTGCACCCACACATGCTATATTTGCAAAGTCGAGAGCCAACCAAAAACTTCTAATGTGACTTCCTTGTCCAATTCCCTTTGCCTCACGATATTGTAGACGAGCCGCAAGCGAGTTCTTGCCATCCTTGCGCAGCTTAACTCTCTTCTCGTTCCGTGATAGGTGATTTAACTCGACTAACACATTAGCGAATCAATTCGGTTAACACTTAACTGGATTGCGCATAGCCATGCTGTAAAGCCTTCACACGAGAGTGTCCTGGGAATATCTCTCCATGATGGAGGGGCAAACCACCTCACGCAGCTTGGTTCACAAACGGCCCAAGCACCACTTTTGTAGTTACCAGTTATGGACAGTGTTTGCCGGACTCAAAGCCGGTGGATCGCAACTCGAATAGTGTGAACACCTCAGGTTTAATGATTCCATTGTATGAGTTGGTTCGTATGACAGTATACTCCACCAACTCATGCTTTAAGTTAGTACAGCCGGCTTAAATCTTTAGCATAGCTAGTGCAAATCGGATTAGCATCTCTATGCACATATGACAAATAGAACATAGTTATCATCCGGCTTAACACATTATTCTCGACAGTCTTTATCCAACACAACGTCAAACGACTAAGGACAAAACTGTAAATGCACTAAATAAGGCAAATGTTCTACAACCAAATCACATATTTGGTGTCATAAGCTATCAGTTCATTACCGGACGTCTTATAAATACAAGGTGGAAATAGATCGCCTCTAGGGCACTAATATTAAGAAAGGAAACACTGTTAAAAACGAAATTCAATATAGCTCGAGTTCAGATGCTCCTGTTTGAGTACAAAATTAAAAAAACACTTCAAACAATTCTGAATAAATCAGGGACAAACATATTCAAAATTTCTACTCCCTTCGTTAAATATAAGATGTTTTAGCTTTTGTCCACATTCAAATATATACAAATGTATCTAGATACGTTTTAGTGTGTATGTTCACTCATCTTAGTATGCATCTAGACAACATGTAGAACACGTAAAACATCTTATATTTTCAAACGGAGGGAGTACATATGTGCAAAGTTTCGTGAAGAAATAATATTTCTTGTGCCTGTGCGAACAAAATTAAATCAGTGCCTAAGATAGGATTTAAAAATGTCTTTTTAGAGCACTGATTGTTTTTCACATTGCACAAAAAATGTTATTCCTTTACAAAATTGTGCATGTATGTAGAACACTTGAACATGTTTGTCTCTGATTTTTAGAATTTTTTATTTTTCTTTTTGAACTTCTTACTCAAACAAGAGCATATGAGCTCGGGAGCCAAAAATAATCTCCCATGGTAAAAGGAATTATTCACTCAATCCCAATTTTTTCAATGAGGGTATTCTAGATTCCGAAACAATTGTGTAAGGAAGTAAATGATGCAATGGCCAGCTTTGTGTGGGGTGATACCGATGAGCAAAAAAGGAAGCATTGGTTTGCATGATGGAGGATGTGTATCCCTAGAAACATAGGCGGGGTTGGTTTTCGTGATTTACACTCTTTTAATCTCGCTATGCTAGCTAAGAAAAGTTCGATATTGTTCAATAATCTTTACTCTCTTTGTGCTCGTGTGTTGAGAGAAAAATATTACCCTGATGGTAATCTGTTGTAAGTTGGTCCGAAGAAAGGATCCTCGTTCACTTGGGAGAGTATAATTGCAGGTATTTCATACATTCATGCGTGGTCACATCTGGAGAGTGTGTTCGGTTATGAAGATTAATATATGGGATGATCACTTGATACCAACTAGTCCAACATGAAATATATTTTTCTAGATGTGGGCAAAGTCTGCTGCATACAATAGATAAGCTTATTGATCTGTATTCCGGGAGATGGGACGAACAACTGATCCATGACAATTTCTTGTCAATGGATGCAGAACGGATTGTAAGTATTCCTTTGAGTAAGCACTTGACAGAGGATTTAATCGCTTGGCATCATACAAAAACATATACCTTCTTTGTTAGGCCGGCTTACTATATTGAATGGGATCATCAAATTGGAGCTAAGATCAGGAGGGGAGATGGTCAAGGTGCATCTTTTATAAATCCAGTTTGGGAAAATCTTTGAAATATTAATGTGCCAAGTAAACTAATAAGAAATCGTCTTATGGAGAGCCTTACATGGAGTGGTTCCTAGAAGGGCAATACTGGTAGCCTTGTAGCCACATCGGTACTGGCGGGATGTCCAGTGTGTCAATGGGGTATGGAAGATATTAAACACATTTTGTTCACATGTTGAGAACAAAGAAGGTTCGGAAGGAACTAGCCTTAACTGAGATAATTGAAAATGCTTCGAATGAAGATTGCTCGGAATCGGTTGTGTCGAATTATTTTTATGCCGCTCTAAGAAAAACTCGCCAACTCTGAATCAACTTAGCTTAAAAGAATTAGTAGTTGTGGGATGTTGGTATATTTGATGTCAAAGGAAGGAATTGGTTAAAGCTACTCATGTTGCTAATCCTTCCCAATCTGCTTTTGCTATTAATGACTTGACATAATATTATGGCTGAGTGAAAAAGAATGTGATGGTGAAGGAAGTTTCATGGTCCAAACCAATGTCAGGTTTCATCTTTTCATGTGGATAATTCTGGTGCCACGGGTGCCGTTCTAAGAAACCCTAATGGTGAATCTCTTAAGGGCGTGCCCTCTGAATCATATCTTAGATTCTGCTACAGCCGAGGCTTGAATTGATCCAATCTTGCAATGAGATTATTGAGTTTGGAGTCCATACTCAGCATTTTTTACATAATGTTTTCTTCATGTCCATACTCAACAATGTTGGTAGAATGTTTTCTCGAAGCACGTGTTGAATATATAAGCAATTTAGCATATGATTTAATTCGCGAAAACAGTAAATAAATCATTACTAGAATAACAAGTATTAAACTAATCATGTGATCTACTAATAGAGTAGATAAACAGATCGAATCTAGAGCAACTACTACAAGCGGAAACTCTAGCAGTATCTCAAACAGAAAGATGAAGAACACGTACGGTGCAATAGCGGAACCGTTGGCGTTCTGGTTGTCGGCCATGTCGTCGATGAAGAGGTTACCGATGTCGGGGAGAAGACATCGTTGGGGAGTACTCAATGCCAGTAGTCGCGCGAGTGCGCTCCCCAAAAATCTGATCGCCCCTCTCCCGTACAGGATCACAAGAGGCGGGGTTCCGGATGCCTACTGTCCCTTCAACCGGTGCACGTCGGAAGATAGGATGGAGAAGACTTGGAATACAGCGGCACAAAGGTTTGGTACTGGAACGACGAGAGACCATGTGTTGCGTAGCGGCGGTTAGGGTTCGCCCAGCCTGTATATATAGTGCAGATCGGGTAGGACGTGAGCGCAGCCACACTTTCGAGTTGGTAGTAGCCCCACGATTCATAGGAATCGAAAACGGCTGAGTAATTAAAGCGTCCGTTAATTATTAATCAATGACTCATTAAATTTTCCCGAACAGTAAAAATATAGGCATCGTCTCGGCTCATTCCCCAAACCCAAATGCGTCTCGTCGCGTCGCGACGTGTCGTGTCGTGACGAGACGAGCGAGGAGTGCGCGAGAGACTCTCCTATTGTCATGCTCATACAAGTGCTAGAAGATCTCACTATATAAAGTGGTGTTGCTCTCTCCCAACTAGCAATGTGGACTAAACATTAGTCCCCAAACCAGCCATGCAAATGGGTAATGAGATTTTCAGAATTTAATTACGCCATGGACAAAAGCCGACAAATCCAACAGCACAAGGGTGTTTCTTTCCAATATTGTTTTACATCTGCAAATGAGATGACTCGTCACTTAGCGAAAAACAAAGCAACCAGTGTTTTATTTCAGACCGAGATCCTCCAGAATTTATGATGTGGTTTGTAATAAACTACTCCTCCGTTTACGTTTATTAATGTAAGTCATTCTACCTAACATTTTTATGTTGACTACATACATATTATTAAAATGAGTGAATATATGTCTGAAGCAAAAAAAAACTAAAATGCCTTATATTAATGAAGCGAGAGAGTATCTATACTTCTATACTATTATTAAAAAGCAAACTCATCGGGATACATTAAATCTGTAGCGTTCAATTACAAATATACGATCCAGATTGTTCCAATGTCGAGCACCAAACAATTTTGACCGGTCCAACTGTTATTTTCACAAATTACACACTATGCCACCGATCAGTACAGAATAACTGTTCGCCTCGCTCCGGTAGCCCGCCGCCCTCCGTCAGGAGGAATACCATGGAAGCCGCCCTCCCGTGCGCCTCCTGTCCGGTGATAAGCGTCCCCGCGCCGGCCACAGATGGCGTGTGTGGGATGCTGCTCTTTATGGGATCCAAATTATTTCAATGTCGAGCACCAAACAACTTTGACCGGTTCAACCATTATTTTCACAAATTACACACTATGCCACCAATCAGTACATAATAACTGTTCGGCTCGCTCGATAGCCCGCCGCCCTCCGTCGGGAGGAATACCATGGAAGCCGCCCTCCCGTGCGCCTCCGGTCCGGTGAGAAGCGCCCCCGCGCCGGCGACAGATGGCGTGTGTGGGATGCTGCTCTTTATGGGCGTGGAGCACAACATCCCCATGGTCCCGGCCGCTGGACCTAGGGATCGTCGCCACCGCCGCGATGCACGCCGGGATCGCCGACCTGCCCTGGCTCAACGCCTCCCCTTCTTCCCTGTTGGTTTCGTTTTGTCCTGTCGCTCTCTAGATCAGGGGTGACCACACCAGTGTGGAACAGAGGTCAGGGGAGTGCGGTGGAACTGTTTGATGCGATCTGAAAGATTCGTTTTCTCTTTGCAGGATGGCCGGATCGATGGAACTCCCCGCCAAGGGCAGCTTCAGCTCCGACCTGTGCCACATGAACGCCATGCTGGTGAAGAGCGGCCTCAAGACGCCCGTCACCCACCTCGCCCAGGTTCGTACTGTCTCCCACATGAATTTTGACATCCAACTTAACCTGCTATGTGATTTACTTTGTGTCTTCGTTTGGAATTATAGAAATTAAGAATGGTTTATGTTTCTGCAAAATATAGTGCTCTACTTATCTTTCGTGCTTGCAGATTCAAGCTCAAAGATGCCACATCTGATGGAAGGAAATGATGTGATGGGAGCAGCCAAAACGGGCTCATGGAAGACCCGGGAGAAGAAGAAATATAGAGGATAAAGAGAAGAGAAAGTATGTGGCTTGCTCATGCGCGCCACCTAGCCGCCCTCGCCCTCCTCCATCGTTGCCACCGCGTGTTGGGAGTCCCGCGCGCTGCACCAGAGGATGTCGGCGGCTCCCCGGAGTCAACCTGACCGCGCCTGAGGGCAGGACCAGACCACAAGGTCACCTTGCCGTATTCAGCTTTCACTTAATTTGTAGTATGCTTTGGTGTTCAGGTTCCCCATCACTTTAAGTTATAGAATATGATATCTCGCCTAACCTTCTGGGAGTAATTCAAATTTTGTACAAAATTAGACTATGTGAATAGTAAAAACTGAAAGCGCTGATCATATATCTGTTGCTTACTAAATAATTACTTCCATTTTCATTGTACCGTAGATAAATGCCACTGTTTTGGTAAATTTTTTGATTGTTCATCTTTATCTGTTCTACTTCACCTGATGGTTTCAGTCAGAGAGAGAGGTGTGTAGTATGCCCTTCTCTAGATTTTCAAGGGTTCTGTGCATAATAAGTTCACCTATCAGGATTTTTCTCTTACAAGTACTGCATATTGTTTGAAATTTTTCAGAAATGCTACTTATTCGGTCAAATTGAGTGAGTTGGTATTGACATATACCATGTGTAGGAAAAAGATTTCTTGGTACACTGCATTTTGTAGCTTCCAGGATGCTCATCAGCAGAAGTGGAGGAGAATCATAGTCATGGAATCAATGTGAATGGTCATAAGTTAGTGAGCAGGTGAAGACTTGAAGAGAAAGAGCCAGAACGATGGAAAATTGGAAAGTGAATATATTCCCTGCCATCTTCAAACTTGCCCGATCTGCTTGATAAATATTTGTCCCTAGCTTATGTTATATGTTCTGATGGGCACTATATGTTCCTGTGTCACGCAATGCAGTGGATTAATGTGGATGTCATTTGTGCTCAGATCTGATATTGTGGTCTGCAATTTCTGCACTCTTTCTTCAAAGTTCATGCTATACGAATTGTTTAACTGTATTTTTCTTCCGACTTCGAACTGCACATGTTATTTCTTTGCATCTGGGATTTCTTTAGAATGCTGACACGAATTGAACAACTCGTGGTTCTTGTGGTGGAGTTGATGGAGTAATTGCTTATTAGCCAACCAGTTTGTGCATATTATATAGTTCTGAAGGCCTAAAGCATTCCACTCTTACATGACGAACCATCAAATAATGAGTGAGCTACCATTGTCCACCAGCGCTAACATGCACGGGAAAAGAAAAAAACCGTGTACTTCTAATCCATTATATGAATTATTGTCATGTGTATGTGCAAAGTTGTGTTATATTGTTTTGATAATTGCAAAATCAATAAACACATATTGATGAAATTTGAAGAGTGAGAATTTGAAAATCCATTGAAATGACAATGTGCATACTTAAGAGACAAACTTTTTAGAGAGGCTCTACAAGTTGAAATAGAGTCAAATTTGACACGTTAGACTTTGCCGCAACATGTGCTTTGTTAGAGGACATAATGGAAAAAGGGCGAACAAAGGGAAGGGTCACGCTGGTCAATAACATTTGGGTCACGTCGGTTTTTCATACAAATCTTGATTTTTTTTCTTCATCTGCAACGCACGGGTATGTGTGGTAGCTGTGTCCAAGAGTATAAAAAGTCATATTGTTTGATGATTTGAAGGTTTCTGTAAAAACACATTAATATAGGTCACGGGAGATATCTTGTCCCAATGGAGAATTTTTAGTGACATCTGAGTGATGGTTGTTGCACGTACTCTTACATCATTGTAGCACGAAACCTATTTAACTGGGTTGCTAGAAAAACTAAACGAAAAAATATAAATTCAAAAGATGTGTTTGTATTATAATAAATTATGAGACGTGCGGTTGCACGTGCACGTTGACTAGTCTATACTACTATTAAAAGAGCAAACTTGTGTTGATACATTAAATCTGAGCCCTTCAATATTTGACCAACGGTTCAGATTGCTCCAATGTTTGCCAACTCAACACACCTTTTCAATTTGGTGATAATTACTGGGGGTTGCCACCGACTAAAGAAATGGTTCGTTAATTTTCTGTACCCCACCCTATTCCTGTCTGTTGTTCGCCGTGGCGCTGGGAAAGGGGAACGAATCCGGCCGGATTCCACAGAGGCGGAGAGCGAGGGGATCTAGGCGGCCAGGCGACCACGCGCAAGGAGGCCGGCAGAACTTTTCTTCCCCGACCGAACGAAAAATCATGTCCAGTGCAGCCCGGGTGTCGACGCTAGCGGATGGTGGAGGAGTCGAGGCGGAGGGAGAAAAAGCCGTAGTTATCCGGTTTGGTATGTCCGCAGCTCTCCCCTGCTTCCTCCGCCGCCGGCCTACCTTCGCTTCCTTCGTCGGCGACCGTTGCAAATTCTCTCCGCCGTGTGCGCCTCCAAGATCGCCACGGCCGATCGCCACAGACCGGCCCCCAACCCCTACGACGCCATCAAATTCCCTGCCGCCGGAAGCACATACCATGTCGTCGTCGGCGCGGCTGGAAGCGATGGCTCGACGGCGCTCCCGCCGGCGCGCAAGCTGGCTCCCTTTGTCCGTTCGGACGAGGAGCCCCGCGCTGCACGCCGTTGCAGTTCCTTCGGACGGTCTCCCTTCGATAATCCGATCATCCAGTGAGCGTGTGCACGGGGGAATAAGGCACTAAGCTGATGCCCTTTTTTTTCGTTTCCGCAGGCCGTCTTCAGCGAGCTCTGCAACATGCTGGATCCCGGGAAGGCGCCCTTCATCCCCAAGAAGGGCAAGCCCAGCATCGTCATGTTCGTTGGATTGCAAGGTCAGTCTGGCTGACACAACCTGCTCGCTTGCTTGCTCCGTTTTTTGTTCTGCGCCTGTTGTCGAATTCCAATCGCTAGATATGATTGTTTCATGATTCCCCCCAGTTATCTTGGTAGCTGAGTAAAAGTCTGGTATGAATGAGAATAACCCAAACCTGGTTGAACGTGGCGTAGTATTGGGATAATAACTGTATAAGGTGTGATTAGTATCGTGCCAATCAATAGAAAGGGCCTGCGATTATTTCTGACCGTGTAGGAAAAATATATCAGTCACCTAGCAATCAGCACCAATAGAAGCAGGCCTTGTTGGTATGAATTGTGATGACAAGCGACTATAGAAAGTAGTATTACTCAAGCGAGTTGTCAATTCTGGGGGCAATTGATGATAACCCCCAGTTCGCGCGCCTTCTATATATGCCCCCTTGTGTCAGTGACACAAGGGGGCATATATAGAAGGCGCGCGAACTGGGGGGGTTATCGTAGATTTTGCCGTCAATTCTGTCTTGAGATAGATGACAAGATAAGTTGTTTTGTTGAGAATTTACACAACCCAGGCATCCCCAGCCCGCCACCCCTCATCCGCAGCCTCCCTCATCATCCATCATTGGCGCCATTGACACCCTTTTCTTCTACTTCAGAACTGCCATCCTCCAAATCAGTGCAGCTCAGATATTTTTATTTTCGGTGCTGGCTTTGGATTAACCTGCTTAAGTCCAGGTTATTGGATTGCAGATGGAGGTGGCAATATTCTTGGATTACAGACCAACCAAGTAAATAATGTCAATCTGCGGTTCTAAACTCCAAGCTGCAAGCCTGCAATATGAATCATGGTACAGACAACTACACACGCGATTTTTTTTTAGAAGTTTCCTATCCGCTGTGTACATGCATCTTGAAGTGTTCTCCGATCGATTCAAAAGCTGTCTTTGCACTTGAATCCAGTTGTTTTCTTGCAGGTCTGACGGAGCATCCATTTTCCCATGCATGTGTTCTACTTCTGCCTCTACTATACAACTGTTGGGCCTGGCCTAAGTAGTAGGATAGGCAATGAGGTACCCATTTGTCTTTAAAGAATTCAATACTTTGCATTCCCATAATTTCTGTGTATCCTTTCTTTTTATTTCAAGTTACACAATCCTAAAGAAATGTCTTCTTTTTCTGTAAATACCATTGATTTTCAAATGCTAAACTCTATTTGTGAGATGTGTCGAAGGTAAGAAGGGAAATGTATTTTGTTTAAACTTGGCAACATGTAGCTGAAATGATGTTACATTCGAATTTTGTTTAAACTTGGTAGTATGTCGCTGAAATGACCTCTTAATTATTGTGTATGTATTAGTCAGCACGTACATTAGATGTGCAATATTTCCTACTTGTAAATTGCCCCTTTAATTATGAAACGTGCGTTGCACGTACATGCCAACTAATACTATTAAAAGAGCAAACATATTTCGGATACATTAAATCTCACGCGTTCAATTTCCGATCAACCATCCAGGATCATCCAACCCGTGTTGAGCACCTCGACACATCCGGAATAGCGAACCGGTACGAGTCTAAAAAAGAAACGAATCGCTAATCTTCTCTCGCCGTGCCGCTGAGGAAAGAGGGACGGATCCGGCCGGATTCCAAGCAGGCGGACTGGCGGAGAGCATGGGGATGGAGGCGGCCAGGCGGCCACGCTCAAGGAGGCCGACGGCGGTCGCGTGCGCGCTCTACAACTGCCGTCATGCCCTACCTCAGCGCTCAATCCCTCTGCCCGGACTCACGTGCGCCGCCTCCATCTTGTTCCCGTTTTTCCTCATCGTCGGAACATCGCGTTCCTGCCGTCTCCGCCCTGCTCCCGCGCCCGGCCGACTCCGACGCTGTCTGGGCCTGCCTCCTGCCCAGCGTCCTCCCGCCGCTCGCTGACAGGGAGCTGCTCCCCGCGCCGCTGCCGTGCAGGAAGGACCTCTTCATCCGCTCTCCGATAGCCCCGTCCTCATTCAGGACAAACTCGTGGTATGTAATATGCAGCCGATCCCCAACCTGTGAACATGTTTGGTTCAATCGATCGATTGTGATTTCCTGTGTGTGTTGATCGCTAATCAATTAGTCAGAGCTGGATCCCTCTTACTGACTCTAGCTCCGTTCACAATCCTATTTTAACGCAGATCATCTAAATTATTGTCCATCTTGTGTTGATGCAGATTTTACCGATTACTATTAACTGAGCACGGGATTGTACTGTGGTCATCTGGTCTTACTTGCTGTGGGTGATCCAAGTGTATATTTGCTCACGGTTGTTGATATACCAGGCGATAAGATATGTGACAGCTACTTCTACTCTACTTCGTTGATCTGACAAAAAATTACTCTGCTTGTTCAGGTGTAGTTAATCTAATTAGGCTTTTGTTTCATGTCATAGATGATATAGGAGAATCTGGCCCTCTACTTTCCTTTAGAATGCTCTATAAGGTCAGCATGTTGGTTTTGTCAGGTAAAACTTGAATCTGGTAGCTCACCGGAATTCTTTCAAGTATTATGAAAGAAGTTAAACTGAAATGTTTTTATGAAGTTGAATACTGTAGCATGTGTGTATAGTACATGGTTATGTGGGACAGTACTGATATGGTCAGATGATATGAATTGAGAAGGATCTGATATTGTCAGATGAATTTTTGAGATGAGAATCCGGGGAAGCAGCACACTTGCTCGACAGCAGTGCGGTAAGGCATCAATGAGGGGAGCAAGCGGCAAAGGAGCCAGAAGGTCCATCTCACTAGGGAATGTACATGCTTCTTCGGATGGTGGCCTTGGGGTGGTTGTTCTGATCTTGTTGAAACGCCACATAGTAACCAGTCTTCCTGTATTTTACCATAAAAGTGGTGCCAAGTTCATATTATTAAGTGTAAATTCATAAGTTATCGTTGAACGGGCAGCTAAATTCCATTGCCTTTACAAATTTATCAATATTTGTTTATTGCTGAATGCACTTCTAAAAATACATGTTCATGGTTGACACCCTTAGAAATTGTCTGAATCAACACAGTTCAGTCGCACTTTCTGGTTAATACAAAAGAATTTATGTTTTCTCTACAAAGTGATTTGTTGAATTATTAATTAACAAGGGAAAATCGGCTGTCAGCATCTCCTGGTGCTTAGAGATCTGTGTTCCTTCTTTTCCTACATGTTTCAGGATTACATGGTGTATACTTTTTCTAGAAATTGTTTGAATCAACACAGTTCAGTCGGCACTTTCTGGTTAATACAAAAGAATTTATGTTTTATCTACAAAGTGATTTGTTGAATTATTAATTAACAAGGGAAAATCGGCTGTTAGCATCTCCTGGTGCTTAGAGATCTGTGTTCCTTCTTTTCCTACATGTTTCAGGATTACATGGTGTATACATTTTCATGTATGGATGTTATGTTTCAAGATTTTTGAAAATGTTTCGTACTGTAGTTCAGGTCATTGCTACAGCTTGGGTAATAATTAGTAACCTTGGTTATATATTTCAGTATTTTTGCGTGGGAGATGAAAAGAGGTATCTATAAAAGTATTGGGTTAGTGTGCCTGATAATATTTTCAATAACACACAAGGACTGCACTTAATATTTTCAGCTTTTCAAATAATATGGTTCCTGCTGACGGGATCAGGTATGCATGCCTGATTCAGTGATCCTATATTGATCCTAAATTCTCTCTCTGTGCATATAGTAGGTTGGTACACATCGCTGATCTTGCTATATTGTTCACATATCATGTGCTGCACTTTTGCTTTTTTCGAGTTCTCTTTCAACCCCTTTGCGTTGCTTGGTGAGGTTACTCTTGTAACTTTTTGTTGAAAAAACATGAATCATGTTAGTATAACTCATTTCACTTCAAAATAGGGGTTCGGTGGTGTCAATTTTAGGATGGGAGTTAAGATATATATTTCTTTTCACAGAATCAATCAATATAAATGCCACCAGTTTCTTTGTTCCTAGAACAGTGCTCATCATTTCTCCACTGTGTTCTAGACATGTTCGGTACTGTATCAGATCAATTATTTGTCAATTTTACCCTTGTTTTTTATCTGATACTATTTTCTTTTTTCCTTTTTGGCATCGAGCATTGGAAGATTTTCGGGTTGAGACCTATAGGGACTGTAATCGGAGATGAAAGAGGGGATACTCTAGAGGATGATTGTGTATGGTGCTTGTCAGGTTTAATTAACTGAACATGTACATCGCGAGAGCATCTTGATTGTGGACATCAAGAGTGAATAGGGTTAAATTGATTGATGATGTGATACATGTCCAGTTTCTGCTATGCTATGTTTGTAGCAGACATATACAATCACAGTTTTACGCCGTGTGGATTTTTCAAGACGTAGTTGGGGTAAAGCAGCCCCTTCTGATTACAAGACTGTCAACTAATTCAGATGTTGCATTCATTATTTCTAAAAGGGGTAGCGTGAAAGAGTTATGTGGATTAGTGGCTGGGCTTGGTCATGGCAGGAGTATGAGAGATAAGGGAAAAGAAGAATGGAATAAAAACTGCGACATATGTATGTTCAATCCAATCCGACTATAGCTACTGAGTAAATGACTTTGAACTTAAAATGGATACTATTGCTCTGAGCTTAGTTTCAAATGGAGGTTGGATTTTAAAATTTTGCAACTAAAAATACTCTATTTTTGATCTTTTTGAATTTCCGTATATTGATCGATTGTAGCGTCTTGCGTTGCACGTGCACGGTTACTAGTATAACGAAACGTCCGTTTCAAATTGTAAGACGTGTTAGTTTTTCTTCTATTTCACACTTATCTATACATATTTCAATATGTAGATTTACTCAATTTAATCCATACTGAAAAAGTTAATTTGTGGCGCTGGAGAAAAACTCCAGGCCTCTCTTTTTATTTTTGGCCTTTTTAGTTTTCGTTCTTTGGCCTCATGGCTTTGTACTTCTTGTACGTGTTCTCGCCATCTAAAGCAATAAGAAAAGTTGTACGTGTTCTCCCCATCTAAAGCAATAAGAAAAGCAGGCTAGGCTGCCTTTTCATTAAAAAAAAAATTAAAACATCTTATAATTTGAAACGCGGAGAGAATAATAAATAAACGCCACCGAGCATTCTGCAAAGAAAATGACATTATTGGTATTTCGGTACGATTCCTTTTTATTGCAGGGAAGTTTCGGCGGAAATTATAACTGAAGCACCCAAGAATCAAGCGAGCAATCTGTATTCCACAACATCTGGGAGCGACGAAAACAGTAGTATATTGACTATAGACAGCGAGATCTTGTCAGTTTACGACACAAGAACGAGCCTCTTTTATTGAATCAATCACTCACACAACACAAGAACGGACGCTTCTCTTTTGCGCCTGCTTTCTTCTTTATTTATTGCAGCAGCTAGCCCCTTGCTAGGGGTTGGGGTAGTATGTTGCTCAGTCTTTACTTCCTTATCCCGCCTGACTCAGATTAGATTGGGATCGCGTTGGTGACGCGCGGGTAGACGACCCTGGACGGGTGGCCCATGATGCGGCGGCCCTTGCGGTGGCGGAACAGGTACACCACCGCGCCCAGCGGCCACTCCACGACGCCGGTCACCACGAACGCCAGGAACCCCAGCGTCGGGCCGAGCACCTTGCACCGGCAAGGGTTGCTCCTCGTCCCGCACTGCACGCACGCCGGGAACGCCATAGCTCCTAGCTGAAGACTCTTCTTGTCGACCGAACGATTTCTTCTTGTTTAGGAATTTGTCTTGGTGGATGAATGGCCAGGCGTTTGAAGCTGTTTGTGATTGAGGCATCATGCCGTCGGGGCATATATAAAAGGCTTGCGCCTGGGACACGTGGCGCGATGGGGTGTACGTTGGGCGCTAGTAGCTGGTTTTGCCGAGGGCAAAAGGAAGGTGATGGCGAGTCCTAGTCGGCTGCTACGGCAGAAGCGCAGCACGAATCATTAGCTCACACGTATGTTCTCTGGAACCTGCTCACTTAATGGGTTCTCTCGGAGGAAAGCTTAAGATATACAGTTTGCGAAAAGGCTACGAGCGCGCTCGGTCGAGCCTTTCCTCGTCCGTGCGTAGCGTGGTCCCACACAATAGTATACGCGTTCGCTCCGCCGTACGTACATATGCCTGTCCCAGCTGTCTCCTTCTCTTCTCTTTTTTTCTTGACAAAAGAATCGCGAGGAGATCGATCGACAGGCGCACGATTCTTTTTTCTTGCTAACTTGCGGGAAGAACTTGATCCTATTCCCTTTCTGAAGAGCGCAGCGAATCCTCACTAGTCACGATACGTTTTTTATACGTGGGCCCATCCTTTTTTTCTTTGTATATATAACATGCGGGCCAGCTTAGCAACTATACATCTTTTAATCGTTGACAATGTCTGACTTAATCGCTGCCATCTCTTACTGTAATAAATAATCCATAACCGACGCAGCACATAGGCGATTTCAATTTCTATTCCCTTTTCTTACAGATCAGTAAATTGAAAAAGTATAACTAAACTAAAAAAATCCTCTTTTTAATGAAAATATGTACTCCCTCCGGTCTGTATTAAGTGTCAGAGAAAATATACTTACGATGCACAAATCATACATGTATCAGCGACAATTTTTTGAGATCAGAGGGAGTATTTTGTATAATACA
This sequence comes from Poa pratensis, assembly GCA_947311845.1. Taxonomy (NCBI): domain Eukaryota; kingdom Viridiplantae; phylum Streptophyta; class Magnoliopsida; order Poales; family Poaceae; genus Poa; species Poa pratensis. Next base: position 13,776,994 of record CAMZMU010000057.1, read on the forward strand.
GTTTTTTAGGCCAAATTTACGAGAAATAGGAAAAATACACTTTATGTTAGTATAAAAATAGAAACATAATAGAACTACCACTTTCTACTAGTATGGACATGGGAACATGTATTTGTTTTTTAAAAATCAGATCTAATCACCATTATGTTGAGAATGAGAGAAAATCTTAAAGCGATTGGTGGGTAATATTTGACTAGTTTTTTCTTATCGATAACTTGTATGCCAGTGTATTGCTAATAATGTTATAGTATCCCCAGCTGATAATTTGTCTGCTATGTGATTGGTAATATTTGACTTTTTTTTCTTATCGATAACTTGTATGCTAGTGTATTGGTAATAATGCTTATAGTATCCCCTCATGATAATTTGTTTGCTATAAGATTGGAAATATTTGACTTGTTAATTTCTTATTGATCACTTGTATGCTAGTGTATTGGTAATAATGTTTTTAGTATCCCCCACCTGATAATTTGTTTGCTATGTGATTGGTAATATTTGACTGGTTTTTTAACTTTAATAATTTGTATGATAGTGTGTTGGTAATAATGTTTATAGTATCCCCACATGATAATTTATTTGCAACATGATTGGTAACATTTGACTTGTTCATTTCGTATCGATAATTTATATGATAGTGTATTGGTAATAATGTTTTTAGTACCCCACCTGATAATTTGTTTGGTATGTGATTGGTAATATTTGACTGATTTTTTCTCCTCGATAATTTGCATGCTAGTGTGTTGGTAATAATGCTTATAGTATCCCCTCGTGATAATTTGTTTACTATAAGATTGGTAATATTTGACTAGTTTATTTTTTATCGATAACTTGTATGCTAGTGTATTGGTAATAATGTTTTTAGTATCCCCCACTGATAATAAGTTTGCTATGTGATTGGTAATATTTGACTAGTTCATTTTGTTTTGATAACTTGTATGCTAGTGTAGTGGTAATAATATTTTTAGTATCCCCCGCCTGATAATTTGCTTGCTATGTGATTGATAATATTTGACTGGTTTTTTCACATCAACAATTCGTATGATAGTGTGTTGGTAATAATGTGTATAGTATCCCCTCGTGATAATTTGTTTGCTATATGATTGGTAATATTTGACTATTTTTTTCTTATCGATAACTTGTATGCTAGTGTATTGGTAATAATGCTTATAGTATCCCCTCATGATAATTTGTTTGCTATAAGATTGGAAATATTTGACTAGTTAATTTCTTTTCGATAACTTGTATGCTAGTGTATTGGTAATAATGTTTTTAGTATCCCCCACCTGATAATTTGTTTGCTATGTGATTGGTAATATTTGACTGGTTTTTTCACTTCAATAATTTGTATGATAGTGTGTTGGTAATAATGTTTATAGTATCCCCACATGATAATTTATTTGCAACATGATTGGTAACATTTGACTTGTTCATTTCGTATCGATAATTTGTATGATAGTGTATCGGTAATAATGTTTTTAGTACCCACCTGATAATTTGTTTGGTATGTGATTGGTAATATTTGACTGGTTTTTTCTCCTCGATAATTTGCATGATAGTGTGTTCGTAATAATGTTTATAGTATCCCCTCGTGATAATTTGTTTACTATAAGATTGGTAATATTTGACTAGTTTATTTTTTATCGATAACTTGTATGCTAGTGTATTGGTAATAATGTTTTTAGTATCCCCCACTGATAATTTGTTTGGTATGTGATTGGTAATATTTGACTAGTTCATTTTGTTTCGATAACTTGCATGCTAGTGTAGTGGTAATAATGTTTTTAGTATCCCCCGCCTGATAATTTGCTTGCTATGTGATTGGTAATATTTGACTGGTTTTTTCACATCAACAATTCGTATGATAGTGTGTTGGTAATAATGTTTATAGTATCCCCTCGTGATAATTTGTTTGCTATATGATTGGTAATATTTGACTACTTTATTTCTTATCGATAACTTGTATGCTAGTGTATTGGTAATAATGTTTATAGTATCCCCTCATGATAATTTGTTTGCTATAATATTGGTAATATTTGACTAGTGAATTTCTTTTCGATAACTTGTATGCTAGTGTATTGGTAATAATGTTTTTAGTATCCCCACATGATAATTTGTTTGCTATGTGATTGGTAATATTTGACTGGTTTTTTCTCTTCAATAATTTGTATGATAGTGTGTTGGTAATAATGTTTATAGTATTTCCACGTGATAATTTGTTTGCTGTATGATTGGTAACATTTGACTTGTTCATTTCTTATCGATAATTTGTATGATAGTGTATCGGTAATAATGTTTTTAGTACCCACCTGATAATTTGTTTGGTATGTGATTGGTAATATTTGACTGGTTTTTTCTCCTCGATAATTTGTATGATAGTGTGTTGGTAATAATGTTTATAGTATCCCCTCGTGATAATTTGTTTGCTATAAGATTGGTAATATTTGACTAGTTTATTTCTTATCGATAACTTGTATGCTAGTGTATTGGTAATAATGTTTTTAGTATCCCCCACCTGATAATATGTTGCTATGTGATTGGTAATATTTGACTGGTTTTTTCTCTTCGATAATTTGTATGATAGTGTGTTGGTAATAATGTTTATAGTATCCCACGTGATAATTTGTTTGATATATGATTGGTAACATTTGACTTGTTCATTTCGTATCGATAACTTATATGCTAGTGTATTGTTAATAATGTTATAGTATCCCCACCTGATAATTTGTTTGCTATGTGATTGGTAATATTTGACTATTTTTTCTCCTCGATAATTTGTATGCTAGTGTATTGGTAATAATGTTTATAGTATCCCCTCGTGATAATTTGTTTGCTATAAGATTGGTAATATTTGACTAGTTAATTTCGTATCGATAATTTGTATGATAGTGTATTGGTAATAATGTTATAGTATCCCCACCTGATAATTTCTTTGGTACGTGATTGGTAATATTTGACTGGTTTTTCTCCTCGATAATTTGTATGCTAGTGTATTGGTAATAATGTTTATAGTATCCCCTCGTGATAATTTGTTTGCTATATGATTGGTAACATTTGACTTGTTCATTTCGTATCGATAATTTGTATGATAGTGTATTGGTAGTAATGTCTTTAGTACCTCACCTGATAATTTGTTTGATATGTGATTCGTAATATTTGACTGTTTTTTTCTTCTCGATAATTTGTATGATAGTGTGTTGTTAATAATGTTTATAGTATCCCCTCGTGATAATTTTTTTGCTATAAGATTGGTAATATTTGACTAGTTCATTTCTTATCGATAACTTGTATGCTAGTGTATTGGTAATAGTGTTTTTAGTACCCCACCAGATAATTTGTTTGGTATGCTAGCTGTGTACTACTTTTTTTTGGAAGCTTTTCTACTGTGAGGCAAAAGCCCCACAGTCCATTTTCCACCTTTTATTCAAAAGAGTACGGGCAAGTTACAGATATTTACAAAAAGGGGGGGGGGGGGGGGGGGGAGGGGGAGAGAGTTTAGTGACTAGACCTACCTAGGTGTGTATGAATATTGAGAGAAGTAATACATCAAGGGAGAGCAGCTATCCAATCTAATAACTTGTTCTTATGTGCAAGTTTGAGACGATGTGCCTGGAGAGAGATATCATGTACAAAGCGACTCTTCCAGGAATAAAACCTAGGTCTGACCCCTTCAAAAATCTGAGCATTTCTTACTTTCCAAATACTCCAGCTCGCGAGCAAGACCACTTCCACAAAGAAAGGTTGACCGAAATCTCGCCTAGCTTCTGTCAGAATCTGTAGCATGTTATCCCCTGGTTGCCATGTGATTTGCAAGTATTTCCAAATTGAGTAATGAAGTTGCAATTGAAAAAAAGTGATCTCTGTCCTCATGAGTATGAGCCGAGCAGAGAACACGGTTGTGGTCATCAGTGACATGCCAATGCCTCCTCTGCAACATGTCTTTTGTGTTCAGCCTGTCGCTGAGCATAAGCCATGCAAACATTTTGATGCGAAGGGTACACTTGCTCTTCCAAATCCAGTTGTATAGGGGACAAACATGGATATTGGCATACAGGCTGCGATAGAATTTGCTGCTGTATAGGTTCCCCAAGAGCATTTCCACACATCGACATATCCTCATCAAGCTGCACCTGGTCCAGCCAACTGGATAGCAGCATCCACTCATCATATGCTCTTCCAGACAGGGGTAAATGGAATTCCACTGTTTTATCCTCCAATTGCAACATGTCTCTGACCGAGATCTTGTCGTCCTTGACAAACGAGAATAGACGAGCAAATCTTTGGCTTAACAACACCGTAGAGTTGCCAACTTCCCAAGCATCAGACCAAAAGAGCACCGAGTCTCCACAATTAACCTCAGGTGCTGCCACTGTCCTATATTTGTCCATCAGCTTCGCAACATCACGCCACCAATAAGAACCACAAGATTTAGCAGCATGTGGAACATCTTCCCGATAGTACGTTTCCCAAACGAGTCTGACCCAAGGAATATAATCTTCCTTATTATAAAATTTGTGCAAAAACTTAATCAGAAGAGCCTCATTTTTATTCTGAAAATCAACTATACCTAGGCCTCCGTGCTGCTTCGGCTTGCAAATTATTTCCCAGGAGGCTAGAGACTGCTTGGGAGTGTCTGTGTTATCTCTCCAAAGACATTGCCGGATGATTCTGTTAAGCTGTTTAATGATTCCAGGGGGTATGTAAATTGTGGTCAAGATGTGGAGGGGCATTGAGGCCAAGGCAGAGCTAATTAGTTGCAATCTAGCTACCTGAGGCAGAAAACTTGAAGTAGCAAGCAGTCTTCTTTCCAACTGATGCACAATAGGGGAAAGATCCTGTATAGTGGGACGAGTGGTGCCAACTGACAGGCCTAGGTAAGTGAAAGGTAAGGTGCCAATCTGACAACGAAAACCATTAGCCAACTGTGTCATTGCATGAGCCTCCACATTAATAGCCATCATTGAGGACTTGTGATAATTGATACGTAGGCCAGTTGACTCTAAGAAAACATTAAGAACTTTTTTGAGAGCAAGCACTGTTCCAAATCCGCAGGCATGATCATCAGGGTGTCATCGGCATACTGAATGACTAGGAACTCCACATCACCAGTCACAATTGGTAGCTGAATCTCTCCATCTCACAGCATTTTGTTGATTGCCGACTGCAGTAAATCTCCTCCTAAAACATACAGCAAAGGTAGGGGGTCACCCTGCCGAACCCCTCTTTTGCAGTGAAATTGTTTCCCTGGCACACCATTTAGGAGGACAGAGGAAACACCAGATGAAAGAAAATCTTTGACCCATCTCAGCCACTCAATTGGGAAACCTTTGTGTCTCATAATTTCCAGAAGGGCCTCATGCTCAATTGTATCAAATGCTTTTTCAAAATCAAGTTTCAGAATAATTATGGGTTTCTTGGAGGCATGGCACTGAAACAATATTCAAGTGACCAGGCCAAACAATCCTGAATCGTTCTGCCCTTAATGAAACAGTACTGGTTTTTGTGGACACAACTCAAGATTTTGGTTTGTAACCTGTTGGCCGCCAACTTTGTGATGAACTTGAGACATACATTAGTCAGAGAGATTGGTCTATAGTCACTGACACTCTCAGGTGAATTAACCTTGGGTACAAAGCAATGAAAGAATTGTTTATGCTATCCAAGGAAATCAAACCAGCATGGAAATCATTGGCCACCTTGTAAAAGTCAGCTGAAATGAGGTGCCAACATTTTTAAGAAAAAGGCCATTAAAGCCATCCGGACCTGGGGCCTTATCAGGAGGCATAGACTTAATTATGTCATCCATTTCTTTCTTTTCAAAAGGCTTTACAAGGTCAGCAAGATCCTCCACTGGCTGCAGCAACTCAGCTAGGTTAAAACCCATAGAGATACCATCTGATCGGCCCATCCGATCTTTGAATTTTTAAGGATAATCCCAGCCATCTGCTCATGGTCAGAGATCAAATCCCCACTCTCAGTTTTGAGGCCAGATATTGCATTTCTCCTGTACCTTTGGCTAGCCATGGCATGATTTTTTTGGTGTTGTCTTCCCCTACCTTGATCCATCTGATGAACACCTCTTTCTCCAATAATCACTCTGCGCCTTAAGAAGATTCTCAAGGTGTACTTTGACAATGACCCTGAAGTTAAACTCAGGCCTTGTTAGTGCTCTAAGCTCCTCAAGTTCGTCCAGGACCAAAATAACCTTATTGCAGTCTGCAATCCAGTTCTTAATAGTGGATAAACTGGTTTGCCATTTCTTCAGATCATATCTAAGGCACTTGAGTTTGTGAGCCAGAACTGCTGCACTGTTCTTCTTATGGGATGTTCCAAGATTTCTCCACACATGGAAGGAAGGAAGGATTATTCACCCAAAAATTCTCAAACCTGAACAAACGAGCTTTAGGGATCACTGTGTCAATAGTCACCATGCAAGGGACATGATCAGAGGAGGATTTTGCCAAAGGGAGCACCAAGGTATTTGGAAAATTAGTTGTCCATGACGGCGTGGTGAAAAACCAGTCGAGCTGCTCCAGCAAAGGCTCATTCTGCATGTTGGACCAAGTGTACATCCTGCCCTTGATGGGGAGCTCAATAAGGCCCAAGTGGCCAATAATATCATTAAAAATGGACATATCATTTACATCCCCTCCAGGCTTATTTTGTTATCATTCGACCTGATGAAGTTAAAATCACCTAGAAGGAGCTAGAGAGTGTCAACAGGGATTTGCAAATGGTACAGCCAATCAACGAAATTATCTCTTTCAGGACCATTGCAAGGACCATAAACAGAGACCAGAGTCCAGCTGAGAGCACTGTGAACCGAGGTGAACTCCACCACTATAGAGAATCTCTGAATTTCCACCAGATTACCTGGAAAGACCGACGAATTCCACAAAATAATGAGACCTCCAGAAGCTCCTACTGAAGGAGAGTATGCAAAGTTGTCAAACCTTTTCGGACAGAATTTCCTGATAATTCTGTGATCAAAGTAATCCATCTTTGTTTCTTGCAGGCAAATGATGGAGCATTGGCTTTCCTCAATTTTAGCGCGGACATCAAGTTGTCTACCTTCAGAGTTCAAACCTCTGACATTCAAATCCAGAACACACCACTTTCTGTAAGCTGTACTATCCATTAAACACGTGCGGAAGGTAACGGTGGAGAGACCAACAGCTAGGTTCAGCCCCTTCAGCCAGCGAATAGCAAATGAAACAAATCTTAGGTACAGTCACCATGAAACTCTGAACAGTAACATAAGCAGCGTCCCACACTAGCACAGCAACAGTCAAAGGAAGAATGGCAGTATCATCTCCACACAAAACCACCAGAAGCAGCATAATTGATACCACTGACACAGCACAAATATAAACTGCCACATAGTTCAGAGGCCACATAACTGACATTACATAAATATTGAACTACTTTCAGTACTACTCTTAAGTTATGTGCTGCAATGTGTGAACTATGTGGTGTTACTAAGTAATCAGGGTGTTCTAATGATGCTGGTATGTTTTAAATTTGGCTTTTCTTTTTGGATTGACTCGTTCTATTATTGTGATGTTGTTTCCCGTTTATCAAGCGCGTGATTTATTGTTTTGAGGACATTGCGAAAAAGTTGGAACTGGTTGAATTTAGAGTTGTGCATCTCTACACCAATTTGTGGGACTGCTTTTGAAGCTGAGTATGCTAGGTGCACTGTTAGAAGTTCGCATTTTTATACCTCACTGGACAAACTTTTCTGCATCAAATGGTATTCATTATGGACAGCTTTTTGCGTTGATGGTACTTTGTAGAATATGTATTAAACATCGCGTACTCTTTTTTATGTCACTCCTATTTATCTTTAATTTTAAAAAGAATAGTTAACATCTAGGTTGTCTTTTATTTTATTTTATACTACTTGGAAGTGGAGTTCTTTAATTGATCAAATTATTTATACTAGTTGGAAGTGGAATTCTGAGCTCCCTCCCATTTTTTCTACCCTAAAATATCGCTAGCCCAAAAAGGGAATTGTGCTTCCATACATTTTTTTCCAGTGGAAATCACAATTTCAAAATTTGTCCTGCGCAAAAAAAGGGAATAGAAGAGCTGGGCGCACAATCCAGCCCACCTGCCCAGCCCAAGTAAAGGGAATAGAAGAGCTCGCTGCACGAACCCAGCCCACCCAGCCAGCCTGGCTCCAAGCGAACCCAAAAAAGGAATGGAACAGCCCACGCGCACGCACGTACGTTTTCTTTTTTTGGGCTTGGCACCTGGTCGGGAACCGCGCGACGGAAACAAATCTGTCGAGCGCGCGCAAGCTAGCCTGTCTATACAGTTTGTGGCTTTTCCTTCGGTTCGGCATCTTCATTCAGTGCCAGAACGTGCACACGCGGCTTACCGGATAGTGCCTCAGAGCATCAGATCCCGTAAAAGGGCTAAACCAGTAAAACTCCGGCCGATTTACGGGTCCAGACTGTTTTCGCGGCCCGACCAGAGCCCGTAAAAATGGACGGTCCGTAAAACATTTTACGTAGGCCCGTAAATCAACCCGCGCAGCCGCTATATGTACGGGGGGGGTCATTTTAGGGTTCTCCACCCGCACTCTCTCTGCCGCAAACCCTCGCCCGACGCCGTACAAAACCAACCTCCTCCTGCGAGCAATCCACGACAGCGCTTCCAATCTCCCTCCCCCTGGTTGGTCCCCGCCGACGATGGGGCACTAGTAGCTGGTTCTGCTGAGGCTTTGCAAAAGGCAGGTGATGATGAGTCCTAGTCGGCTGCCACGGCAGAAGCGCAGCACGAATTGTCGCACCCCGGGAACATGGGGTTCCCGTGAACTCCTACAGCGTGAGATATCAACACCAACGATTGCGGGACGTGAAGACGAAGCTTCCTTTGGTACCCCGGGTACGAGGGCTTCGCAGGACTAAGGCAAAGGGGACATAGCATGTGTGCGGTTGGAGGTTAAAGTTGCCAGAGCTTGTCCTTATCTAGGGGAGGGCAGGTAGTACGACTGGCAGGTCGATGTGGTATCCCCTTGGTGTATATAAGGAGGATCAAGACCCCGAGAGAGGGGGATCGCTTTCCAGTTCACCAGGAAGCAAAGATCAGATCTCGGTCTTGCCTTTGGACCTGAGATCAGGCATTGCCCGGGAACTCAACCCTGTAGCCCGGATACGCAAACCACCACCATATATCCATACAAGCAGGAGTAGGGTGTTACGCTTCCGAGCGGCCCGAACCTGGGTAAACTGCTTGTGTGCTTTACTTTCCACGTCTCCTACTCGCTCGCCAAGATCTACTTCGCGCCCCTCACCGAATCTCTAAAAGGGGGTCTCTTGACTCCCGGTGTTCGTGACTTCGCACACGACATCTGGCGCGCCAGGTAGGGGGCGCAAGTGATCTAGCGAGATCCTTCAACCTCGTTAAGGCCAACTACGATGGCGCCAAGGAGGAAGAGAGGTGCCTCGACCACCGCTGCTGCACGAGCTGCGCGTACTCGGGCTGCCCGGCACGCTCGTTCTCCCACTCCCGAGGCGCAGAGTTCTGCTTCGAGCCATCACACTCTGCCTCCCCCTCCGCCGGCGGCTGCTCCAGAGGTCGTCCTGGAGGCTGAGGCGGGAGTTGCTGCACCGGGTGCCATGCCTCCTCCTCCTCAACCGGAGGCGGCACGCTTCCCGACGCGGTACCACAAGGAGGTGTTGGTGACGCCGCCGGTGCCGAGGGTGCTGGAGGAATCCCTCCGCCTCCTCCGTGACGCGCCGAATCCGTCCACCCGCACCCACCAAACGGTCCGCCCGGAGGGGCGGCCGGTGCCACCAGCGTCATGACGGGCCCTGTTCCGTCCGGGTTCGTCGCACATGCGAAGCCATAACTGCTGCTCGTGCACTCTTCCAGCACGCTCCAACGCCCATGAGCACCCTGAGCGCTACAAGAGCTGGGCAGATCATATCGCTGAACTGCTCGCCTTCACCCAGCAGAACGCTCACCCCGAGCGGCCTCCCACGCTCCTTCTGTGGGTGGACCAGAAGTGCCAGGGGCTGCATGTCGCGCCCAGACTGCTCCTTTCCCGGGATATGTTCCCGGGGAAGTGCCGATGCACGGTGCTCCTCGCGGCGCACCTTCCATGGCTGTACCAGGGGCGCGAGCAGAGGTTCCCCGCCGTCTTCGACATGGCGGAGCTCCTCATGCTCATCACCATCACGCAGCAGATCCTGGAGATCACATTTCAGTGGGATCCTCTGCCCCGCCCGGGCAAGACTCAAGGGATCCCGGAAGAGAGCTTGCGCCAACTGCTCCTCCACTCGGTGTCGTTCGGCACAGGATTTGGACAGAGGGAGTCAGCACGGGCTTCACAGCCTTCACGCCTGCACTGCGGGTCGTCCATTGGCCTCACAATTTTCGGCCAGAGATGCCGGTCAAGTTCGGCGGAAAGACGAACCCGCGAGACTTCCTCCAGATCTACACCACGGCGATGCGAGCATCTGGAGCCGATGAACCTATCATGGCGAACTGGTTTGCACTGGCTCTCAAGGACGAGGCCTTGTCCTGGCTGTGCAACCTCCCTGCAGAATCGGTCAAGTTCTGGCTAGATTTGTGCAATCAGTTCCTGGGGGCTTTCCAGGGAGCTTACAAGCGCCGGGAACGATCAATGATCTACATGGCATGAAGCAGGGTGAGAACGAGAGCCTGCGTGACTACGTCCAGCGCTTTTGTTCCAAGATCAACAACATTCCTGGCCTCAAGGAGGCGGCGATCCTGTCGTCGTTTCATGTGAGTGTCCGGGACCAAAAGATGCGAGAGAAGCTAAGCACGCACAACATAGAGACCACTCAGGACTTGTGGGCGCTGACAGAAAAGTGCGTGCGTGCTGAGGAGGGGCATCGCATGCCCGGGAGTCTTCTTCCACCAAGGCCGAGCCAAAGAGAACTAAGAAGCGGGAGCCACCAGCACCCGCTCCAGCTCCTAAGGTTCTGGCGGCCGAGCCTGAACCCAAGAAGGCAAAAGCGGAAGAAGTGGCTGCCCTGGCACTGGATGTGTGGTGTCCCCTCCATGGCGCTGGGAAGCATGACATCAAGGATTGTTTCAAGATACAGGGCTTCGTCCGAGACCAGCGCCAGAACCATGAGATCGCTAGGCAAAGTGGTGGATGTTTTGGATGTGGCGACACAACTCACATCCGCCGCTTCTGCCCCATAGGAGGTCGAGGTGGACGTGGTGGCCGTTTTGCTGGAAGGGGTGGATTCGTGGGTGGACGCGGTGGTGGACGCGCTGGATTTGCAGCACAGAACTTGCCAGCCATCGCTGCGGAACCCGCAGGAGAAGAGAACGGCAGTGGAGCATTCCAAGCTGTCGTGGACTCTTTATGCATTCACGGTGGAGCCTCTGGTTTCCCATCCATGAGTGCTTTCAAGAGGATGTCCCGAGAGCTGAATGCAGCGGAACCCGCCCTGGGAACACACAACCTTTGAAATGGTCAAACCGGGTCATCACGTTCGATTCCAAGGATCACCCTGATCGCACTACGGGGGTTGGAGTTCTACCGCTCGTTGTATCACCAACTATACAGAATCTGGCTGTGAGCAAAATGTTGGTTGATGGTGGAGCAGGGTTGAATTTGCTCTCCGTCAAGGTCATGGAGAGGCTGCAGATTCCTCTTGACCGCTTGCAGCCGACTGGGGCTTTTCAAGGGGTTAACCGGGGACTTATGCACCCGCTGGGGCAAATTACTTTGCCGGTTACCTTTGGAGAGTCAGAGAACTTTCGCACAGAGGATATCACTTTCGACATCGCTGACATTCCGCTGCCGTATCATGGCATACTTGGGCGACCAGCTTTGGCCAAGTTCATGGAGGCATCCCATTATGCCTATAATGTGCTGAAGATACCAAGCAAGGCTGGGGTCATCACCGTGAAGGCTGATTGCCATGACGCCATCTTTTGCGCAGATGCAATCGCAAAAGCAGTCATGGCCGTCAGCCCCAAGAATGGACAACCTCTACCCGGGGATAGTGATGAACACTTTGTCACTGTCACCTTGCCCGGGAACGAAGCCTCCGCCAACGAGCCGGAGGGGTCCAGTTCTGTCAGTGCACCCGTGAAGCTTAACCCTGCCGCTCCAAAGCAGAAGTTGGAATGCAATGATGCCAAGCTTACTAGGAAGGTCCGATTGACCAGTGATGGGAAGATCACAGTCACTATCGGCACAGGGCTGCCCGATAAATAGGAAAGCGCGCTCATCGCCTTCCTGCGGGAGAATTCTGATGTGTTCGCTTGGGATCCATCAGGTCTTTCCGGTATACCCAGGGAGGTGATTGAGCACAAATTGGCCGTCAAGGCAGATGCTCGTCCTATTTAGCAAAGAATCAGACAACAATCAGACGGGAAGCGTGAGTTCATTCTTGCTGAGGTTAACAGGTTACTGAAGGCAGGGGTGATCCGGGAAGTACCACTCGCTGCATGGTTGGCAAATCCGGTGGTGGTGCCTAAACCTCATAGTGATGACATGAGGTTGTGCATCGACTTCACTGACCTCAATAAAGCTTTCCCTAAAGATCCCTATCCTCTGCGCAGGGTTGATCAAATTGTGGATTCTACTGCTGGCTGCGATCTGCTATGTTTGCTGGATGCTTTTTCCGGGTACCATCAGATCAAGATGGCCAAAGAAGATGAGGAAAAAACCGCCTTCATCACATAGAACAGTTGCTACTGCTACATCTCCATGCCCTTCGGACTGAAGAATGCGGGAGAAACTTTTCAGCGAGCCATGCGTGCTTGCCTCGGGTCGCAGATTGGGACCAACGTGGAGGCGTACATCGACGACATTGTGGTCAAAACCAGAAAAAGAGAAACCCTCATCTCTGATCTAGAGGAGACCTTCAACAACCTGAGGAAGATCAACCTCAGGTTGAACCCCGCGAAGTGCATCTTTGGAGTGCCTTCCGGGAATTTGCTTGGTTTCTTAGTCTCTCACCGAGGCATTGAAGCCAATCCTGTTAAGATCAAGGCCATAGAAATGATGGAGGCACCAAAGCGTATCAAGGACGTGCAGCGGCTCAATGGATGCATAACTGCCTTGGGAAGATTTATTTCCAGGCTCGGAGAACGAGCGCTACCATTCTTCAAGTTGCTTAAGAAATCTGGTCCAGTGAAATGGGATTCCAAGGCTAAAGCAGCTCTGCAAGATCTGAAGAAGTATCTGTCTAGAGCCCTCCCATCATGGTGGCACCAATGCCTGAGGAACCCCTTCTCCTCTACATTGCAGCCACTAACCAGGTTGTGAGCGCAGCCCTGGTTGCAGAGCGGGAAGTGAAGCCGGGGGCTGGAATAACAGTTCCCGGAACGCATCTAAGTCCACCCCAAAGTTGGAGCAGCGACCAGTGTACTTCATGAGCTCAGTCTTACGAGATGCCCGAGAACGGTATCCGATGATGCATAAGCTTCTGTTGGGAATTCTACTGGCATACAGGAGAATGAGGCCTTACTTTGAAGGACGTACTATCACGGTAGTATCTTCATACCCCCTGGAACGTGTTCTACACAGCAAGGATGCCACTGGGCGAATCGCTGAATGGGCTATGGAGTTATCAGGGTTGGGTCTGCAGTTCAAGCGGGCTAATGCTATCAAAAGTCAGGCACTTGTGGATTTCTCGGCAGAATGGACTGAAACGGTAATTGACTCAAAGGAAGAAGAATCCAGCCTTCCCGGGAAGGAGGAACCAGATACATGGACACTCTATTTTGATGGATCCCTTTCCGGAGGACATGCTGGGGCAGGCGTGCTACTGGTATCACCCACGGGTGAGCAGCTCAAGTACGTCATTCAGATGCTATACAAGACCGGAATCACCAACAACACAGCCGAGTATGAAGGATTGCTTGCTGGACTTCGTGTGGCCCTTGGGGTGGGCGTCACTAATGATCAATGCAGAATAGGGGGGTTTGTCGTTCTCTCCACAGGGACTAGGCGATCTACAAACGAACTTCGGCTAAAGCTAGATCACAATATAATTGTGGACTTGCAGGAATTTAAATCTAACTACCAAATCATATTTTTGGTATTTTCAATTTAGGAACTAACACTTCAATAGAGCAACAAATAATCAAAGACACACAAGTATTAGCGCACAACAAATAGACATAAGCATCTTTGAGATAGGGGCAGTAATAAAGGACTAGCGCAAACACAAGAAAAGCTAGAAGCTAGATACGTATGTACATGCACCAAGGCATCACACAAGGGCATCACACAGGTGACCAACTTTACTAGCACGTACACATACACGAACAGAAATTACAGACAACTGTCTACTTTAATATTCAACAGAGAACACTACCGAACCAAACACAGCTTATTATTCTGAACAAATCACAGTCACAACACAGCAGTAGTTCACAAGATTCAGAAAATTGAAGAGAGTGAGAGATGAATCGATTGGAGTCAACCAGGACGAGCTTCAGGTCGTTGAGGAGCAGCAGGAGGTGTAGATGAAGAGCAACACTTGTTGGGGCTAAGGAAGAGTAGCAGCAGTGAAGGTTGGGGAAGAAGGTGCTGCAGGCTACCGGAGCAGGTCGTCGTCGTCGTCGTCGCTGGTTCGTTGGTGAAGAGGAAGCAGAGAAGAAGACAGGGGCAGATACGGAGGAGCTTCGGGTCGCCGTCTTTGCTGGTTCCTTGATGTCGAGCAGCTGATCGCAGGGCAGGGCTGGAGCAGCTCGTGGTGGTGGCTGGGTGGTGCGTTGGAGTGGTGGTGGCGCACCGCCACGCCTGCCTGGCCGCGGCGGCGGCCGACAGTGGAGAAGGAGCTCGGGGGATTAGGGAAGAGAAGCCTGCCTTCCAATGGAGGCAGCAGCCTCCTTTTCACCCGATCTGATCTGGTCATTTTGCATATGTGTCCCTCCATTTCTCTTCTTTCTTCACAAGATCATCCCTCCATTCTTAAGCCTGCCCCTTGGATATTTAGTATTCTTTGCACTCAGGTCCCTCTGGTTAAGTTGATACGCAGCCGCTTGTCCAAATAATCCAGATTAGAAGAATTTGTGCCTTGTCGCACTAATCTGCAAGGAATGGAAGCAAGAATGTAAATATGTTCATTTAGGCATTATTCTTCTATCTAACAACGATTTGTAGTCCATTTGACCAATGAAACAATATAGGAACTTCAGAAAATGGCAGATAAAAATGGTATAAATATGATGCATATCATACCCCCACACTTAAACCTTTGCTTGTCCTCAAGTAAAGCTGATTGGAATTCAAAATGACAACAACTGAAAATGAACAGTGACCTTTCTTGAAGATATATGGATCCATGTGGTTATGACTCATTTCTAGGTTTAAACTTATGAATTGCGCATGACAAATTCAGAATGAGATTTCAGTAGAACTTTCAAGTGCTTCAAAGTTTAAAAACATTGGACTACTAGGATACTCTACAGGCAATAAAGTGAAATAACATGATCCAAACAATAGCCAGAATGCAAGGATGTAAATGCTGAGTTAGAGCTTCACATGTCGCCGATCCCTAGATCATGGCATGCTAATGCTAATGCAAATGTTAGTATGCAGATGGTCTTTAGTTAGTTTAGTTAGTGCTTCACATACTACGGATCCCGAGATCATAGTATGCTAATGCTCAAAATTCAGAGTGCTTCGTCCTCCTGAGAGGGAATTATGCAAAACTTTTTCAGGTTAGTGCTTCACATACCACAATCCCGAGATCATGGTTGCTAATGCAAAAATTGTTAATTTGTAAACATGGAACTTGAAATGAACTTTCATAAGTTAGTGCTTCACATGTCGCCGATCCAGAGATCATGACATGCTAATGCAAAATTGTTAAGTAGAGAAGGCTACTAAGAGGATCATGGAATTCAGCTTTAAAAATGAATTGAGCATCCTAGAAATTCAAATATTTTAAGCAAAGAAGTAGAGGAAATTCATGACTGATTGTTTCGTTCTAAATGCATATCTTGCATTACTCATAAGCCAATCCTAAGAAAGATTCATAACTACATGAAAGCTTCTATACAGAAGATCAATCACTGATAATTTTCAAATGATGCAGTAATCCATTTTCAACATTTTGAAATAATGCTACAGAACTATGACCATGCATCAAATGAATCTCCCCCACACTTAGAATTTACACAAGTAGAAACAATTAAATGGGGTAAGAAACAGCTCACAGGGCACATATTGTAGCAGCTCACAACCTTCTGCATCCTTCTCCTATTCTTCATGCTCTCTTCACTCTTCTCCTTGCTCCACTCCAACCATTCTCCTCAACACCATACCATGAATCCACCAGGATCCCATGGAATGTCGACTCGCACCATGTACTGCCTCAATGAGTAGTGCACAAGCAGAATCCTGAAATTACACCCACACAAAGAAAAACTTGCACAAGTGATAGGGTTCACACCCACTAGATCATCAATTGAGTAACCAATAATGTAAGTATAGCAATAAAGCACATGGTGATAATGAATTGCATTCGGATGTGTGATATGAGCAATATTAAAGCATGCATCCTTAGGGAGATTTCTAGCATTTGAATCATTTGTGTTATCATAGGCATCATACACAATGTCACAATCAAGATTTTGATGATCAAAATTCAGCAAATCATTTTTCACATCTTCCTTTACACTACTAGGAAATAGCCTATTAGTGGCGCACCAAATTCAACATTCTGTGGCGCATGGTGGGTGCGCCACAGAATGCTCGCCACTATTTTTTTTTCTGTGGCGCACGGGCACATGCGCCATAGAAAGACCAAGATTCTGTGGCGCACGTATCCCCGTGCACCACAGAATTATTTCAGTGGCGCACCCCCAGCCGTGCGCCACAGTTTTTTTTTGAATTTTAAAAAGGGCAGCCAGATCTAGATCTGGATCTAGCGCCGCCGGAATTTCGCCAGAATTTCGTCGGAGCTCGTCGGAGGCCGTGGTGCCCGTGGCCATGGCCGTAGGTGGCTTGGCCGAAGGTGGGTGGAGGAGGGGGGTCGCCGGAGGTGGGTGGGTGGAGGATGGGGGTCGCCGGAGCTGGTGGAGGAGGAGGATGTCGCCAGAGGTGGTGGAGGAGGTGGATGTCACCGGAGGTGGTGGAGAAGGAGGAGGGGGGTCAACGGAGGTGGTGGAGGATGTCGCGGAGGTGGAGGAGGATGTCGCTGGAGGAGTAGGAGGAGGTCGCCGGAGGTGGTGGAGGAGGAGGAGGATGTCGCCGGAGGTGGTGGTGGAGGAGGAGGTCGCCGGGGTGGTGGAGGAAGTCGCCGGGGTGGAGGTGGAGGAGGAGGAGAGGTGGAGGAGAGAAGTGGAGAGGAGAAGTGGAGGAGAGAAGTGTGGAGGAGAGGAGGGAGGAGAGGGAGGAGAAGTGGAGAGGGGGTGGAGAAGAGAAGGAGAAAAGAGAGGGAGAAGGGGGCCGGCGCCGGCGGGATTCAAATTCGAATCCCGCCCAACAGTTATGTGGCGCATATGTAGTATGTGCCACAGAATTGTCTTTTTTGATTTTTTTTTGATTTTGTAGAAAAAATCTTCTTTTTGAAATAACTTTTTTTCCTTTTGAAATAATTTTCTCTAGTTTTTTTTGATATATTAAACACATTTTTTCGACGTCGTATGCAAAAGTTATGGCCGTTTTAATTTTTTTCCTGTTTTTTTTGCAAAAAAAAGGTCAAAATTCATATTTCAAAATTTCTATACCTACTAGACACTAAAACCTAACTATATCTCAAAGGATTTTATTTTTTGAAGGTTTTATCATTTTCCTTTCTTGTTTGCAAAACTGAAAAGGCGATCCGGGGGGGGGGTGGGATCTGTTTTCAACAATTCTGTGGCGCATGTGGCCAAGTGATTCTATCTATAGCTAGTTTCCTAGTAGTGTTAGCAATGGTATCATGTAGTGCAAGGTAATGGCAGAAGTTTCGCAAGGAAACATGTCATCAAGGGGATTAGATAAACCTTTTTCGTCATGCACTTGTATGCGGCATCCTTGTGCACTTCAATCTCTTCTTTATCTCCATCTACAATTGCAACTTCTTTAGCCTCTAGCTCAAGCTGAATTGAGACTGTGTGGCTGAGCTTCATGCTTTTCTCAATATTCTTCACCTCCTCTATCAGATCTTTCCCATCCTTAATTTTCTTCATTTCTTTGATTAGGATTGGCCTCAGAGGATCATCTTCAGCACTCCAAGTGTACTCCAGGCACAGCAAACTGAGCTTCTCTCTATCATCGAACTCTTTGTGGTTGTGGGTTCTTGCACTAGAGGAGGACCATTTAACTCCACCAGTACAGGCCCTGGAGGTTGTTCTTGATTAAGCTCTGGAGTATAAGTTGGAGCTGCATAATATTGATGTTGATTGTAATGATTCTTCTCTGCACACCTAAATTCCCGCATAGGATAACTAGGAGAAATGATGAGATAGGTGGGCTGTTGCTCCCATATGTCATACTTGGGTTCTCAGGCCATCCAGGAGAAGAATTGTTGTGGTATGAACCATGCGGTGGAGCAAAGTTCATACCAAAACAATCTGGAGTGAGAGAATATCCACCACGCTGGCAATCAGCGGGTGTATGGCCGTAAATACCACAATGATGACATATGGGCACAACCGGAGAATAGCCACTGGAATAAGGATCATAATAGCTGGGCTCATCCTCCAAAACTATACCTCGCTGCTGCGCATACTCATGCAAAGTTTGAGATAGCTTATTTACCTGTTCTTGAAGATTTTCCATAGTATTGGTGCAACCAGTCACATTTCCATGGCAAGCTGAATAGTACGACATCTCAAACATAGTGGTGGTTCTACTTCAACCTGCACAAAAGAAAGAAGAAACAAGGAGAAATACAGAAAATAACTAGAACAAGGGTTAGAGGTTAATAATATGCACAAAAAGCAAACAAAGACCTAGTCTATAGCCTAACTCAATTGTTCGACGCAGTCCCCGGCAACGGCGCCAAAATGATCATTGCAGAATAGGGGGGTTTGTCGTTCTCTCCACAGGGACTAGGCGATCTACAAACGAACTTCGACTAAAGCTAGATCACAATATAATGGTGGACTTCCAGGAATTTAAATCTAACTACCAAATCATCTTTTTGGTATTTTCAATTTAGGAACTAACACTTCAATAGAGCAACAAAATAATCAAAGACACACAAGTATTAGCGATAGGGGCAGTAATAAAGGACTAGCACAAACACAAGAAAAGCTAGAAGCTAGATACATATGTACATGCACCAAGGCGTCACACAAGGGCATCACACAGGGGACCAACTTTACTAGCACGTACACATACACGAACAGAAATTACAGACAACTGTCTACTTTAATATTCAACAGAGAACACTACCGAACCAAACACAGCTTATTATTCTGAACAAATCACAGTCACAACACAGCAGTAGTTCACAAGATTCAGAAAATTGAAGAGAGTGAGAGATGAATCGATTGGAGTCAACCAGGACGAGCTTAAGGTCGTTGAGGAGCAGCAGGAGGTGTTGAGGAAGAGCAGCACTTGTTGGGGCTAAGGAAGAGTAGCAGCAGTGAAGGTTGGGGAAGAAGGTGCTGCAGGCTACCGGAGCAGGTCGTCGTCGTCGCTGGTTCGTTGGTGAAGAGGAAGCAGAGAAGAGGACAGGGGCAGATACGGAGGAGCTTCGGGTCGCCGTCTTCGCTGTTTCCTTGATGTCGAGCAGCTGATCGCAGGGCAGGGCTGGAGCAGCTCGTGGTGGTGGTTGGGTGGTGCGCTGGAGTGGTGGTGGCGCGCCGCAACGCTTGCCTGGCCGCGGCGGCGGCCGGCAGTGGAGAAGGAGCTCGGGGGATTAGGGAAGAGAAGCCAGGCCTGCCTTCCAATGGAGGCAGCAGCCTCCTTTTCACCCGATCTGATCTGGTCATTTTGCATATGTGTCCCTCCATTTCTCTTATTTCTTCACAAGATCATCCCTCCATTATTCATCCTGCCCCTTGGATATTTAGTCTTCTTTGCACTCAGGTCCCTCTGGTTAAGTTGATACGTAGCCGCTTGTCCAAATAATCTAGATTAGAGAATTTGTGCCTTGTCGCACTAATCTGCAAGGAATGGAAGCAAGAATGTAAATATGTTCATTTAGGCATTATTCTGCTATCTAACAACGATTTGTAGTCCATTTGACCAATGAAACAATATAGGAACTTCAGAAAATGGCAGATAAAAATGGTATTAATATGATGCATATCAACTAACTTGGTAGCTCGAGGTGATTCTCAGCTGGTTGTCGGGCAAGGGAAAAAGTTTATGAATGCCCAACCATGGCGCCATTGTGGAGGAGGTTGCGAAACTGAAGCGGAGGTTCAGAAACGTGAGGCTGGAACACATTCCCCGTGATCAAAACTCTGTGCAGATGCACTGTCCTGGATAGCTTCTCAGCGTGATCTAGTACCACTAGGGGTGTTCATTGAAGTACTACACAAACCTTCTATCCCCGCTGATAAGTTAAAAATGATGGTTGCATCAGGATCGAGGGCTGCCATAGTAGCACCTGTTGAACCGGCTAGCTTGATGGTGCTGACCTGGTCCCCGGGAAGGATGTTCCACCTGAGCCTGATTACATAGAGGTCCTTCCCGTGGAGAAAGCAACATGACCATGGGCTGTCGAATTGGTCAACCACCTCCAGAATCAAATTTTGCCCGAAGACGACGTCAATGCAGAGCGGGTAGCTCGTCAAGCTAAAATGTATACTATCATTGATGGCGAGATATACCGAAAAAGGGAAAATGGTGTCAGGCTTCGTTGCATTTCCTAGGAAGAAGGCTTGTAGATCTTGTCCGAGATTCATGAGGGTACCTGCTTCAACCATATAGCATCCAGAGCATTGGTGGGGAAGGTTTACCGTATGTGTTTTTTCTGGCCTACTGCTCTGACTGATGCAGAAAAGCTGGTCAAAACCTGCACAGCTTGTCAGTTCCATGCCAAAAGTATTCATCAGCCAGCCCAAGCCTTGCAAACCATCCCAATTTCTTGGCCATTTGCAGTCTGGGGGCTGGACATTGTGGGCAAACTGCCGCGAGCCGCTGGGGGATATGAATACCTGTTTGTGGCCATTGACAAGTTCACCAAATGGGCTGAGGTTGAGCCAGTCAGGATTATAACTGCTCAAGCAGCTATCAAGTTCATAAAAGGAATTGTGTGTCGTTTCAGAGTGCCTAATCGCATCATCACTGATAATGGCTCACAATTCACAAGTGGAACAAAGGTTTGCTTTGCTTCCGTGGCACATCCAAGAAGTAATGGACAGGTGGAAAGAATGAATGCCGAGGTGCTAAAGGGACTCAAGACAAAAACTTTTGACAGATTCAAAACCTCAGGCAAGAAATGGATAGATCAACTGCAAGGAGTTATGTGGTCACTAAGGACTACCCCAAGCCGAGCAACCAATGAGACTCCATTCTCGCTCGTTTATGGGGTTGAAGTAGTTACTCCCTTCTGAACTTAAGCACGGCTCACCACGAGTCTTAGCTTATGAAGAGAGTGATCAGCTGGAGCAGAGAATTGATGACTTGAATCTTCTGGAAGAGGCACGGTGCAAGGCTGCAGTGCGATCCGCTCGCTATCAGCAAACCTTGCGCCGCTATCACAGTCGCAATGTGCGTCCTCGAGTACTCGATGCTGGCTATTTGGTCTTACGCAAGGTGAAGGTAATGGCTAGGAGAAACAAAATGTCACCCAAGTGGGAAGGACCTTACAGGGTCGCTCGGGTTTCTAGGCCTGGAGCAGTGCGATTGGAGGCTGAGGATGGTACGTTAATTTCCAACTCCTGGAACATCGCTCTGTTGAAAAAAAATTATCCCTGAGAAAAGTCCATATCCGAGACCTTACCGTGAACGACACTGATGAGTGTGGGTCTGGGATCCATTCCGCCACCATGATGAGTGTGGGCCTTGGATCCGTTCCGCCACGGCTTTCTCTATTTAAAGTCAGTTATGTAATCGGGTCATCATCTTCTATCGAGTAACTTAAGTTAAGTTAATTCTGGACTCAGTTTTCTTCCTGGTTAAGAGTTTTTGGGAAAAATCTTTATATATGCATGCTTTTTTAGTTCCTGGTTCTTGAGGTTGTCCATCCATAACAACCCCGACCCGGGGGCTATCGGGTGATTGTTTGGTCTGCCCTGACATCACCAAATCCTGCTTATGCTACCATTTGACGATCAGGCGACGGCCCGGTCAAGTAGTGCTATGCGGTGTTGGTCCTCCAACACCGGTTAGAGCGCATGTGGACTACTGGTCCGTCCAGGCCACAGAGAGAACGGATGATTTCGCCAAACAACACTGATTGATGCCTCGCTACAGTGATAGCTGGTCTAACCTGGTCGCATAGTGCTACGCGGTTACTGGTCGCCCAGCCCGGTAGAACCTGTGGATAGCTGGTCAGTCCAGAATCACACAGAGTGGCTTCGATAGTGCCGTATTTATTTGGGCTCGAGGATTGTTATAGATGTTCAGGTCTCAAGAACCCAGGAGAAAAACCAGATTTAATTAACTGAAATGGCTTGTTTTGGTGCAAAGAACAGTCTCACTTGATTGGATTGGTTTTCAGGTGTTGATAGAAGAGACAGATGCATCTTATTCACCTTCTGACATGTTATCTTCATGGGAAGTTTGTTTATCTTCACGGGAAATCTTCTCCAAGCATGAAAAAAGTTAAGTGTTTCATGACCATCTGTTTCATTTGGTCGCTTTTACGTTCCCGGGGAAGACAGATTTTCCTAAGCATTACAATCGGATCGAGAGAAAAACATCCTAAGGTGAGAACGCTCACGGGATGGTGCGTCCAGATGTTGATCTGGCCTCATCCTGTCTGGGAGTCCAGGCTCACCTTAAGCGTTTAAGCCGCGAGCAAACGGTGAATATCCCTAGGCTGTTTGACTTAACGCCCCGCAGCTATTCACCCGTGCACTAGCTTCTCTTCTGGAATTGTTCGAGGGAGGGTGTTCCCGGGACACATGCGTGCAAATCTGCTCTAACGCGTCTTGGCTGGAACACTCGAGCACCCGGAAACATAGAATTTCTGAGATCGCTGTGACGCCCTGTGAGGAGCGTTTAGATCCGCTCTGACGACCACAGCCTAGCCCACATGCACTCAGTCATCGCCCATGAAACCGAATCTTGAGAGTATGTTGAGGATCAGAAATCCTAATCGGGGACTAAAGCGCTTTCATTTGTGAACTTTTGTAAATCAAGATATGCAGAATAGATACTGACAAGATTTCCATGATATTTTCCTGCTCAACGAGCTTACATGGTGAAAACAGGTACAAGGAGGTGGAGATTCTAGACTACGCCTGGGGGCTTCGCCCACTGATCTTCTTCCGGGTCTTCAGCTTCAACACCTCGGAAGAAGGCCGGATCCCCCAGATCAAGCATCGCTTCCTCTCATCTTCTGGTGCTTCTTGAGGGGAGACTAGAGACGTGAGGGAGGGAATCGACCCAGGGATCCAAGATCGCCAAGAATCGTCTTTAGTCCAAGGTTGGGGATCGCCCTGCTTGAGCCGTCTCGACCCAGCGAAACGATCCTCCAACTCCCGCACAAGATCTGCAGTCACCGCGTGCTCAGCCTGCATCAAGCAAGAAGTCACATCAAGAAGGGGATCTGGATTGGATATCTTTCCTTTGAAGTCAAAGCAAGGTCACATACCTGAAGGGCCTCCATGAGGTCACCTATGAGTTGCTATTCGAGCATCTCCTGCAGTTTCCCTGCGGAGGCGGCGCATGGCTCTCACGGCCCTCCGCGAGTTCAGCAATGGAGGAAGATCGGGCCTTGATCGACCTGCATCTGGGCCTGATCTGACAGGGAAGCTGAGTTCGTGTGCCGAGATGCGCCGGCAAAGAGCTCCTCTGTTATCCCCTCCCTGCTCCACCAAGGCTTGGGAGAGGATAGCTATTCCCGTTACCAGACATCGCTTTGCATTTGGATGAAGCGAGAAAATGGAGAATGAATGTGGCTCTGCCTCTCTATCACAATTTATAGGTGAAAAAGAGACATCCCACCAGTCGCACTCTCCTTATGGAACGGAGTCCGTGAGGCGCGTTTCCCCAAGAGTCGCGCCTTAACTCGATACGTGATGTCAAATCGCACTAGTGGCGCGGCAGACGGGGTCATGATGGCGGTATCTGACTGCACTGGCAGGGAAGCATGATGTGACTGAACGAAGCTAGCTTATCCTCGCAACGGTATCGAGACAAACATACATGAATTGTGACAAGAATGGCAACACGAAGCAATTGCAGAAAAGGAAATTTCATTAATACATCGGGGAACTCAGCCGAAGGAGTTCCCGGATACAAAAGGGGCAAGCATAGAGCAAATAGAAACTGAAGACTAATCTATCCTAAGCAGACTAGTTCTCCATCTTTACATGACCCTGCTCCGGGGATCCTCCTTCATCGTCGTACATGACGGGAGGCGCCTCACAGTAGCTGGTGTCGAAGATCGTGATGAAGAGTCCATCCGACCCGTCGAAGTCAAAGTGCAGATGAATCCTTGCAGAATCTTGTACATCTGGGTGAAGATCACCCATCCAGGACCCAAGAACAGCTCCCCGTACTCCGCCACTGTACGGACAGGCGAAGCTGCCGTTCGGACTCTCACCGACAGGTGGAAGAATCCGGGATCCGAGTCCCCAGCCTAATCCTCACAATTTCCGGGAGGCGGAGGCGGCTGCGGAGAGGGAACAGAATGGAGATGAAGAGGAAGGGCCCGCACTCGTCAGGGCCTAGCAAGGGAGCGGCCAGAGCCGAATCATGGCTGCGCTTCCCATGGCGGGAGGCTCGTCCAGATGATGGTTCCCGCGCTCTCGCACTGGAGAAGGAGGCGGAGTCCCCTTCTTGCGATTCCTGCTTCCTGGAGTCCTGCCCATGGCTATTGCGTAAGATTGAGGCAGAAGCTTGCAGAGGTTGAAGATAAACAACGCACAAGCTATCTATTTATGGGGATTTTCCGAGACCCACGGTGCCTCGGGAACTTCTCCCACTTTCTCCACTAAGTGGGAATGCCCGCGAAGATCGAGGAGTCATGACCGGTCAATCGAAGCTGACCCACGCATGATGACGGCAGCCACGCTGTAAACTCCGTGGACGGGACGTGACAAGACCGAACGATGCCACCACGCTATTTTTATGGACCCAGCCTTGTCAACCAAGCCCATGTTGACAGGACCGCACCCGGGGCTCCTGTCGCACCCCGGGAACATGGGGTTCCCGTTGAGATATCAACACCAATGATCGCGGGACATGAAGCCGAAGCTTCCTTTGGTACCCCGGGTACGAGGGCTTCACAGGACTAAGGCAAAGGGGACATAGCATGTGTGCGGTTGGAGATTAAAGTTGCCAGAGCTTGTCCTTATCTAGGGAGGGCAGGTAGTACGACTGGCACGTCGATGTGGTATCCCCTTGGTGTATAAAAGGAGGACCAAGACCTGCTTGTTGACGTGGAAACGCACGTTAGTTGGAAGACCCCAAGAGGAAGGTATGTGTGGTAAGCAGCAAGTTTTTCCTTGATTACAAAACCAAGGTTGTCAGATCCAGTAGGAATTGGAAGAGCTTCAACACGGTGTCAACAACAACGCCGTTGAGACGCCGTTGACGTGGACCTGCACACAACATAATCAAACTACTTTGCCCCAACGAAACAGGAAGGTTGTCAATCTCCCGGCTTGCTGAATACAAAGGATTAAACGTATAGTGTGGAATATGATGAACCAAAGGTAACAGCAGGAAGTAACGTAGAGCGCGGTGAAAACGGTGTTTGTATCAGTGTGGAATAAAGGACCGGGGTCCATAGTTCACTAGAGGTGTCTCTCCATAAGACAAATAAACATACATGTTGGGTGAAAAATTACAGCTGGGCAATTGACAAAGTGCAAACGCATGACAATGCAATATATGACAAGAACATGTTCATTGTTAGATCTATTGGGCATTACAACAATATACATAGACCGCTTACTAGCTGCATCTATGACTCATAATCCACTCACAAGATAGCTTCTGGGTCTCCCATTGTCGGGGGGCTACCCCCGGGTAGGGTAAGTTGTGGTATAAAGAGCTCTAAAGAGTGGACCGGGTCAAGGTCAAACCGGGTCAACCAAGTCCCGGAGGGACCGAGACATGGCGTAATACAAACCGGCTTATGACAACCGGGTCACTTAGGCTGGGTCATGTTAGCTGAGTCACCTTAACCGACATACCACCGTCGGTCTGCTCTTATTTATTCTCATGTGCAGGAAAGGGACGAAGATGATCTGGCACAGACTTGCCGGGTCAAAGAAGGGAATCCGGAATAACCATGCCGGGTTAAGGAAGAGAAGAAACTTTACCTCGGATAGGAAGTCAAGGGCCTTTGTCTTTTAGCCTGGCAGAGGAGCACGCCTGGCCGGAGAACCCGGAGCCTGGCAGACCGACATCCCGGGATGGACAGCCCGGATAAGCTGGGACAAGACAGAAAGGGTCCCGTCATGGTAGAGACGACCGGAGATCCCAGAGTCGCGAGTCTCCAGCAGGAATCCCGGAGATCTCTGCAGGAGCACGTGATGCCACCGTGGAGGAGAGAGCTGTTGTCACCAGGACAGCTATAAGTACCCCTGTACCTCCTCCTGCGTGAGGGACGGAAGAGGAGATAGCTCATTTGCCCCCTTTGTGCTTAGCTTCATCTTCTACATCGTACCACTGTTCATAGTCTAGCAATACAGCTCAAGGAGCAGATCTTGTACTTGTGCTTGTGCTTCATCCATATACATCGAGAGATAGGCAGGAGTAGGGGTGTTACCTCCTCACGAGGGCCCCGAACCTGGGTAAACCGTGTGTGTGTGCTTGTGTGTTCTTGGTTCGATGTTCGTCCGTGCGCGCTTCTCAGCGTGCAAGCCCTCCCCGGATACCTCCAGCGTCCTTTTGGCCCCACACTTAGCCATACCTATGGCATCTGCCGTGACACCACCACGACAGTTGGCGCCCACCGTGGGGCCAGCAGCGGTGCTGGCTGGAGTCTTCATCCGGACGGGTTCCATCACCACCTCCGGCGAGCGTGTGCTCAGCGGGTTGGTGTGCAAGCTCGGCGACATGCACTTCGTCAGCGACAACTCCGGTTGTTTCGGCGGCAGGCCTCTCCCGGCTAACGGCTGCCTCATCGCCTTCGGCTCCCTCCACACCTACGTCGCCACCGAGCTCGTCTGCAAGTACCCCGCGCGGGTGCTGGAGGCAGAAGATCCTCCTGCTCTTGTGCGGCTCGCGGTCGGCGCATCACTCGCCCCAAGAGCTGCCCAGAGGTCATGATGACCGGAACTGCGGCTGGAGCTGGTCTGGAGGATGATGCCTCGACTCCGGAGAAACGGTTAGGACGGCCAGGCCACCCCTGGAGAGGGTGACCCGGGAGCAGGGCGGCACGCCCGCGGTCAGGCCTCTTCCTCTGGATAAGGTGATCGAAAGACTCGCTGTTCCCATAGTACCTGGTACGGGTGCAGCCCTGACCGAGGAAGAGTTAGAGCAGCAGCGCAAGGACCTGCATGCTGAGGCCTTAGAATGGCCAAGACTAGAGAAGAGTTTGATAGATCAATGCGTGAATATAACAAGGCTCATGGCCTTGATGCTGCTCGCATGGCTGATGTGCGTAAGAGAGGCAAAGGCCTCAATGTAGAGATGGCTAGGGATGGTAGATCCGGGTCAAGTGTGACTCGGGTAACGGCAGCAAAGCCGAATTATAGCTCTCCTGCCAAGACCCTTAGAGCTGCAGAGGCAGCAAGAGCTGAGCTAGCCGGTTTAACCGGCGAAGCTTACCAGAAGCAACAAGCAAGAGTGAATGAGTTGGTGGCAATAGCCAACCGACAGAATGAGGCATATTTGAAGGGCAACACCATGGCTGGGGGTTCCCAGATTGTACACTCGGCTAAGGCCGACAGTCAGAGGTCCAAAGGTCAAGCTTCCTCGCCGCATCCGAGTAGAGATCGTAACCCGAGTGTAAACTCGGGAAAGAACAAGCAGATCCAGACCTACAACCCGGACTATGCTGAAAAGCAGATGGCCGGGCAGAACGGTGCAGGCAGGCTAGGAGTAACCCGGCTCAGGGAAATCCGGGTCAGGGGAATCCCAATCCAGCTGGCCGAGGTCCACCACCTCGGTATCCGACTCAAAACCGTGGTCAGCAACACCCGAATGCTGCGCATGTTCAGGAACCGCAAGGTGTTGACCAAAGGAACAACCGATATGATGATGGCAATTCGGCTCTGGAGAGAGCCGGATATCAGAGATATGACAATGCACTGGGAGACAGGTTAGGACCGCGCATGTTGGCCGGGTGATGCACGCATCAAGTTGGACAGGCTCCATTGGTCTGAGATACTGGAAGAGCAGGGCCCACCTGGACCTAAATGCTTCGGGCCCCGAATCATGGGGGAGCCGTCAGTGCCACACTTTCAGTTGCCCCGAGGTTCGAAGACCTATGATGGTAATTCCAAGCCAGAGGACTGACTGTCGGATTATCTTTCGGCAGTAAATGTGGCCGGAGGAAATCGCCGGTGGGCTGTGAGATACATACCTCAGATGTTGGAAGGACCAGCCCGAATTTGGTTGAACAATCTGAGTGAGGGCAGTGTCAACTGCTGGCTGGATTTTGAAGAAGCCTTTGTGAGTAACTTCTCTAGCACATACAAGAGGCCAAATCGGCCACAACAGTTGGCTATGTGTGTGCAGAGGCTGAATGAGACTGACCGAGACTACTTGACTCGGTGGAGTACAGTGCGCAATTCCTGCGAAGGAGTTGTGGAGGCACAGGCCATTTCATGGTTTGCCCAGGGATGCCGACATGGCTCCATGCTGTGGCAAAGGTTACAAAGGGAGATGCCAGCCACTTTGGCCGAGACAATTCGGATTGCAGACAGTTATGCACTTGGAGATCCAATGCAGCCTCTGCTCAACACGGCTGAGCCGAGTCGACGAAACCCGGGTAACAGCAGATCCGGACAGTTCGGCCTAATGATAGCCAGAACTTCGGTACGGGTCAAACATGGTTGCTGCGGTAGATCAAGAGCAACCGAGTGCTGGTTGCAGCCAGAGGCCGAAGAACAATGGCCCACCTTGGGGCCAGAACCAAGATGGAAAGAAACCTGGAACCAAGATGCACAACTGCCTGCCACTTATGAGGCAATGCTGGATGGACCATGCAGTACCACACCAATGATAAGCGTGGGCCGGCACATCACTCGACTCGGCAATGCAGTTGGTACCATAGGACCTTAAGGGAAGGAGCTGGATCCGGAGGAAACCAGAGGGTGGTCCTCCGAGGCGCCACTGCCGAAACCTCAGCAGCGTGTTGCGCTAACCGGGGCAAACAACACTCCGGTGAACCGGCCGAATCAACAGCAGCAACAGAGGCCGAATGATAACAGGAGGGAACCGAATGATGTGAATCAGGTGAACCACGGAGGCAACTATGGCAATGCCGGTCCTAATCGCCAGAATGAGTATCACGAAGCTCATCATAGTTATGTGGTGTTCGTGACCGAGGCAACTGACAAAAAGAGTCGGGCGCGGCGCCAGATGGAGGTCAATGCTGTTATGCCGGCTGTGCCAAAATATATGCACTGGTCGGATCAGGAATTACCTGGGGGATAAAAGATCACCCCGAATCATGCCAACCCCAGGAGGCTATGCTCTGGTGGTGGACCCAACATTCATTGGGCCCAACCAGAATGTCAGATTCAGCAAGGTTCTGATTGACAATGGCAGCAGTATCAACATCATGTACCGAATACAATGGTGAAGTTGGGTATTACTGCCAACATGTTGTTACCAACCGACACAACTTTTCATGGTATAGTGCCTGGTGTCTCATGTGCACCTATGGGTAAAATGTGGATTGATGTATGTCTCGGCACCAAGGAGAACTCCAGGACCGAGACTGTCCTGTTCGAGATAGTAGACCTCGAAAGTCCATACCATGCTCTACTCGGCAGGCCAACTCTGGCCAAGTTCATGATATCCACCCACATGGCTTACCTGAAGATGAAGCTGCCAGGACCGAATGGTATCATTACCATTGCGGGTAACTACAAGAGCTCCATCGAGTGTGCCTCGGCTGGCTCTAACTTGGCCGAGTCTCTGATCATAGCTGCTGAGAAGAAAAAGATGAAGCAGGTGGTGGCCATGGCTCAAGCTGCACACTCGGCATGCCGGGAATGGCCCACATGGAGCAAAATGCGGCGTTCGAGGCGCCCAAGGAGACCAAGAAGATCACTGTTGACCCGGAACACCCGAGCGCAAGGCTATCATAGGGAGCGGGTTAACGGAGAAATAGGAAGGCGAGCTCATCCAATTCCTCCGTGAGAACCGAGACATCTTTGCATGGTCGAATCATGACCTGGAAGGTGTTCCGAGGGAGTTGGCTGAGCACTCATTATTTGTGAGGCCCGAGATGAAGCCCGTGAAGCAGCCGATGCGGCGACTTTCGGACGAGAGAAGGCAAGTGATACAAGATGAGCTGACCCGGCTACTGGCAGCCGGATTCATCATGGAGGTACTGCACCCGGACTGGTTGTCTAACCCGGTCCTGGTAGAGAAGAAAAAGGATGACCCAAATGTAGCCAAAGTGTGGCGTATGTGTATTGATTACACGAACCTGAACAAAGCATGTCCTAAGGATCCATTCCCGCTGCCTCGGATAGATCAAGTGATCGATTCCACAGCCGGGTGTGAGCTGTTATCCTTTGTAGATGCTTACTCTGGTTTTCACCAGATACCGTTAAATCCGGATGATCAAATGAAAACTGCATTTATCACCCCGTATGGGGCTTATTGCTATCGTGTCATGACATTCGGTTTGAGAAATGCCGGTGCTACTTATCAAAGGTGTATGCAAAAATGTTTGCAGAATCAAATAGGAAAAAATGTGCAGGTGTATGTCGATGACATAGTCATAAAAACTAAAGAGAAATCAACCTTGATCGATGATCTAAGAGAAACATTCGCAAATTTGAGAAAATACCGGATGAAACTTAACCCGGATAAAACATTTGGTGTACCAGCAGGAAAGTTACTCGGTTTCCTTGTATCTAGCCGAGGTATCGAAGCTAATCCGGTAAAGATTCGGGCTATTGAATATGAGGTTGCCTCAAAATCTTAAAGATGTGCAAAAATTTACTGGTTGTCTTGCATCCCTAAGCCGGTTTGTAAGCCGGTTAGGAGAAAAGGCCTTGCCCTTGTATCAATTGATGAAAAGAACCAATAACTTTGTGTGGACTCCACAGGCAAATGCGGCTTTTGCCGAGTTAAAAAAGATGTTGGTCACTGCTCCGATACTTGCTTCCCCACTGCCCAAAGAGCCGATGTTGCTCTATATTGCAGCCACAAACCGAGTTGTGAGTGCTGTAGTAGTGGTGGAGCGGAAGAAGATGGCAAAACCGTGCAGAGGCCGGTGTATTATCTGAGTGAGGTGATATCGACATCCAAGCAAATTACCCTCATTACCAGAAGATGGTGTATGGTGTCTATATGGCAGCCAAGAAGTTGAAGCACTACTTTCAAGAGCATCCAATAAGGGTGGTGTGTGAAGCTCCTATCTCGGAGATCATCGGATGCAAAGATGCAAATGGCCGAGTTGCCAAATGGGCAATCGAGTTATCCCCTTACACTCCACAGTATGAGAGAAGAGATGCAATCAAATCTCAGGCACTGCCGGATTTCCTTGTGGATTGGGCCGAGATGCAGTATGAGCCACCAGCCCATGACCCGAATTACTGGACAATGCATTTTGATGGATCCAAGACAAAGATTGGTTTGGGTGCGGAGTAGTTCTTACCTCACCGAAGAAGGATCAACTGAGATATGTGCTGCAAATTCATTTCACCGCATCCAATAATGTAGCCGAGTATGAGGCACTGATCCATGGGCTTAATGTGGCCAAGGAAGTGGGGATTCGCCGAATTGAGTGCTTCGGTGATTCGGCTCTGGTTATACATCAAACCTCGGGAAATTGGGATGCAGTGGATGCCAACATGGCATCATATCGATTTCATGTACAGAAAATTTCGGGATTTTTTGAAGGATGCGAGTACACACATATACCTCGGGGAGAATGAAGCTGCCGATGTACTATCCAAACTCGGTTCATCCAGAGATCCAATTCCACCCGGAATAGCTTTGGAGCATTTGAGAAAGCCGTCCATTAAGCCATCGCCAGAATCCGAATCAATTTATATCCCGCCGATGCCAAAGTCAGATGCAGTTCCAATGGATGTTGATGTCGGTTATGTCGGGGATAACTCGGGGACTGCCAAGCAGAACCCGGGGACTGACGAGGAAATGTCGGACGAGCCAGTAGATGCTGAGCCAATGGATATAGATATGCCAGTGTTTCCTGTAAGACCTGTCCCGGAGTGGGCACAACCTATAATGACATATCTTGTTAATGGGAGCCTGCCGGATGATAGAACCGAGTCTAGGCAAGTGTTGAGAAGAGCAAAAGCATACACCATCATCAATAAGGAGCTATACAAGAGAAGCACAACCACAGTGCTGCAGAGGTGTGTTGACCCGGCAGAAGGAGAAGAAATGCTCCTAGAGATTCATCAAGGGGAGTGTGGACATCATGCCTGCTCAAGAGCCTGGTGGCCAAAGTATTTCGGCATGGGTTCTACTGGCCCACTGCTTTGCAACAAGCTGAAGACATAGTCAGAAAGTGTGAAGGATGTCAGAGATTTGCAAAAAAGATTCACATGCCAGCCTCGGCACTCAAGACAATTCCAATCACTTGGCCTTTTGCTGTTTGGTGCCTTGACATGGTGGGAGAATTCAAGCCAGCCCGAGGTAACATGACTCATATACTGGTGATGGTGGACAAATTCACCAAATGGATAGAGGTAAAGCCAATCCGGAAATGTGATGGACATACAGCAGTGACTTTCTTGAAGGACATAATTCTGAGATATGGTTATCCACACAGTATCATCACAGATAATGGAACCAACTTTGCTGTGGGAGAATTTGCTCGGTTTTGTGCCGAGAAGAGAATTAAGCTGGATGTAGCTGCAGTTGCACACCCACAGGCCAATGGGATGGTAGAAAGATCAAATGCCTTGGTACTAGATGGCATAAAGGCTCGGTTAATTGCACCATTGTTACGCACTCCGGGTTGTTGGATAGATGAGCTCCCAGCAGTATTATGGGGTCTCAGGACCACACCGAATCGATCGACTGGCTACACACCATTCTTTCTGGTTTATGGAGCAGAAGCTGTTCTGCCAACCGACATACAATATGATGCACCGAGAGTGACAATGTACACTGAAACCGAGGCAAAAGAAGCCCGGGAAGATGGTGTTGACCTACTTGAAGAGGCCCGAGAGCTGGCCTTATCTCGGTCAGCAATATACCAGCAAAATCTCCGACGCTATCATAGCCGGAAGATCAGCCCTCGGGTGTTCCAAGAGGGAGATTTGGTACTGAGGCTGGTGCAACGCACTGCAGGCCGACATAAGTTGACACCTCCATGGGAGGGACCGTTCATTGTGAGCAAGGCTCTGCACAATGATTCATACTATCTTATAGATGCACAGGAACCGATGAAGCACAGGATGGACAAATCCGGAGAGGAAACCAAGCGTCCATGGAATATAGCTCTACTCCGACCCTTTTACTCATAAAGGGCGCAGTGTATGTATCTCGGTTTCTATATGAATGAAATGTCGGCACCCCGAATCAAAACTCGGGGACTGCCTCGTCTATATGCTTGTGTCATCTTTTGTTTTTTCATTTATGTTTTTCCTATGCCGAATGATTTGAAGCCTTGCCTCAAAGTTCAAAGTACTGTATGCTATCTTATTGTGATCTTGTGACTCGACTGACAAACGCCAAAAAAGGCAGTCAAGAGCTGAGGTGATGGTTCGTAGTGAACATGAAAATGAACTCGGAGACTCGGCCAAAAATGATTCGGCATAGCTTGTTTACTAACCCTGTTTTTCATATTTGTTTATGTCGGATGACTTTAAACCCCAACTCGAATGTTATGAAGTATTGTATGCTATAATTCCTATCTTGTGACTCGACTGTCGAACGCCTAAATGGTAGACAAGAGCAAAGATTGACAAGTATAGTGAACAAGAAAATAAACTCGGGGACTCGGTTTAAATTGATCCAACATAAACCTCGTCTTGTTCGAATTAAGCAAAATAAAAGTAGTCTCGGAGGAACTTAAAATGTATATTACATCTGCACCCGGCATTCCGGGGATTTAACAGTTTGAATTCATCTAAGTTAAGCAGCGGCTTCGGAGGAAGGAGCAGCTTTGGTTGCAGGGACAGACCCGGATGACGCAGGAGCCTCGGTGGAAGGAGGAACCTCGGTTGAAGGAGCAGCCTCGGTTTCAGGGACAGACCCGGATGAGGGAGCAACCTTGGTTGAAGGAGGAACCTCGGTTGCAGGAGTAGCTTTGGTCAGCGGAGTAGCAGACTCGGGGGCAGTTGGAGTAATCTTGCTGCTTGCCGATGCATCGATAAGATCAGACATAGTCTTCAAGGAAATATCGGTAGCACTCTGTTTGGCCGGGTCAACCGCTGGCTCTTTGGAGATCTCGGCAGCAGATGGTTTCGCAGTCTTAGCCGAGGCATCGGAGTTGATTCGGAGTCATCAGACTCGGAGTCAGAGTCACCGTATTCTTGCTCAGAGTCACCATCAGCGTTGACCTCTTCTTCTTCGTCTTCATCATCCGAGTAAACCACACCAGGTTCAACAGACCGAGTGTTGGCAAACCTGGCCATGAAAGTAGCAGCTTCCCACGCTTCGCGATCAATGCCGGGTCGGTAGCCCATGGGGAGCCATCGCAGGGTACGCAAGCCGTCGAGGTTAATTTCCTCATACCAAGACATCAGAAAAAGCAAGGCTGCGTCGGCCCCGGCACGAGCAGAAGAAGACCTCCATTCCCTTAACCGAGTCTCGGTTTGCTGCAAGCATGTGGATAACTCGGCAATAGTCTTGACACTGGGAGATTCGGGCCACAAGACATGGTAGGCTCGGATACTGGCATTAAGAAGCTCGACGCCGATGCTCTTCAAGGGAGAAATGCGAGCTTGGAGTGCGATCAAGTGATCGTCGATATCCCAAGCCTCGGGTAGCGGAGCCCAGATGCCTCGGCCCTCCTAGCTCGGGCCTTCTTCACAGTGTTGGCTGCTGCAGCTTGGCAGTGCTCAAAGTGTTCTGAGAGCAAATAGGCTGACCGAATCAAATGAGATACCGACACAAAGTTTCATGTCAGGAAGATATAAAAAAAGGATATGATTCAGGAAACTTACTGTCCATTTCGGCATTGAGTTTGGTGAGCTCAGCCAGCCACTTGGCAGCATTTGCCTTGAGGGCATCCGACTCTTCTGAAGCTTTGGTAGCTTAGCCTCGCATGCAGTGATGTGCGCTTGAATCTTCTGGTCACCAGCGGCACGCTTCTCCAGAGCTGTCTTCACGTGTTCCTCTCCTTTTTCAGCTCAGTCTTCTCTTTCTCGACCCGGTCAAGATCCCGCTTGAGCCGAGTCACCTCGGATTGTTCTTCTTTAAGAGCACGCTTGTGCTCCGTTTCCTTCTTCTTCATTTCCTCCTGCTGGTTCTGGAAGGAGAGCTTAAGCGCCGGTGCTCCAAGGCTAGATTCTTGAAGATCCGGCTCCGAGTGTTGGTGCAATCCTGCCAGAAGGAAAGATGTTAGTGAGGGTAAAAAGAATCTCGGGGACTGGAGCCCGAGATTGATAAAAGATCATACCGAGTCAGCTAGACATGAAACTCGGGGACTGGTTGTCCGAGTTTAATGTAAGCTCATGCCGGGTAAACTCGACATGAGACTCGGGGACTGGGAATCCCAGTGTTTTTAACAAGTTAAGTTTAAATGATCAAGTTTTTGAAGATTCGCGCCGAGTTACCTATTACTCGGACGAGTATCAGTTACTCAGCCCGAATCTCGGGGACTGTGGATGGTGTGACTATTGATCATTGTAAAGTAAGTGCTAAGTTCCGAGAGATTTACCTCGACAACCCTGCTAGCCTGAAGGGCCGAGACCTGCATGGAGTGTAGGGATTGTGCAACCAGGCCGGGGCCAACCGGGTGTGGATTTGCCGGAGTAGAAGAAACTTCGCTCGGGTCCGCGGCGTTCCAATCCATCACGTACTGTCCAACCGAGCCGAGGCTGTTATCACTCGGAGTGCGAAGACTCGGAAGAACATGGCTGTTGACCCGGGGGCGGGAAATCATCTCGGAGGTCTTGGTACGCCCGGTTTGCTGTTGGAGTCACAGTAATTTGCTTGCTCTGGACAGTTGAAGGTTGGCCAGAGGCTTGCTGAGTTGGCACACTTGGAGGCGGTGGTGCCGGAGTATGGACCGGCACTGGGGGCTGCTGCTGCTTCCGAGACTTGTCTTGCTGCAGCTTCTGCTGTTTCTCTTGCTGCAGCTTTGCTGTTCTCCTGTTGTTTCTGGTCCTTCTCCTTCTGCTGCTGCGGCTTCTCCTTCTGCTGTTGCTCTGCTGCTTTGCTGCTGCTTCTGCTGTTGCTTCAACTGTTGTTGCTTGGTGCTTTGCTGTGCGAGGTGAGGGTCGAGGATCCAACTTAGACGAGGTCTCAGTCGGAGTCTTACCCCGCTCCGTCTCCAAATCCTTAAGAGGAGAGGGGAGATTGGTCTGACCCGGAGCCGAGGTTTGCTCGAGGCCTTGGTCCCCTCCCAGATCCGAATCAAGATTCGGCGGGGAATGTCGGCGAGCTAGCGCACCGGGGAAGGGATTGCCTCCGGGGCTGCTAATCCCGATGTTGGTGTCAGGGTGGCGATGAAGGAACAGGAGACAAAATAGAACTGTGGGTCTGTTTTGTGGCGATCGGATCGCTGCATAAACCGAGGTAGAATGTTAACTCGGATGAGGTTAACTTCGGTTAAAGGAAAGAGAGAAAGAAGGAAAGAGAAAAGTTATACGAAGTTTATCTTACCCCTTGCTGGTTGGTAGGACCTTAGCCTTGCGCTTGGAAACGACCTTCTTGGCTTTCTTAGCCGGAGGAGCCGCTGACCCGGACGCACCGGCGCGTTTTCGGGATGTGCCTTGCGCACCCGGATTGGCTGTAGCAGGAGGTGCAGACCATGAAATAGGAATAGCATCAATGGGATCTAGGATTTGACAATCATCATCTTCGTCGTCGGACAAGTCTTGAACGAAGACACGGGCGGATGGCTTACCCGAGGTAGAAGCCTTGGCACGAGGAACCGGCATATAATCCTCGTTGTCCGGATCTTCAGTCTCCTCGGGTCGCGCACGGCGATCTTTTGTCCATTTCCTGGTCTTCAGGTCCCCATCTTCGGTGGCTTGTCGAGTAAACAGCTGCAGGAAAAGCAAAGTAGATTCGGATTAGTCAGAAGGTGCATCACCGAGATAAAAGTAGCCTCGGAAGGCAGAGCTATGTCGTTCAAAGGTGACAAACTAACCGAGGCGGAAGCCGGGATCGCTCAAACGGCTCTACGCCCCATTGCCAATCGTCCGCCATCTCGGTCTGGGCGATGGCCTTGACCCGTCTCCTAACTTGGGGTGGGTAAGATCATGGGTGCTGACCCGGATAGGGTCCAGCAAACCACTCATGTGGCAAATCTTGTGCACACGGTGCTGAAGAGGGTTGACTCGGCGCATGACGAAAGTCCTCAAGAGGTCGTCTGCACTCAACTTCTTTTCCAGCAGCCCCTCAAGGGTTTGGTGGATCAGTTGGACCTCAGGAATGCTGTCCTGCGGGTCATAGTTCCAGTTTAACTCGGCTGTGGGGGGAGCGATGTTGAACTCCGGCAGGTTGAGAACATCCCGATCAGCCGGGCTCTTCACATAGAAAAAGGACCTTTGCCACTTCCGGCAGGATTCTAAGCCGGTAATCCGAGGAAAGATGGAGTGCTTCCTCGGAGTGATGCTAGCCGCACCGCATGCGGTCATATCCTTCACGACCTCCTCCTTATTCGGGATGGTTTGCTTCCGGAGGCGGAAGTACTTGGCCCAGGCGGCAACAGTGGGCCAGAGGCCGAGGTACCCCTCCATGAAGGAGGTAAAAGCTGAGAGAGATGTAATGGCGTTGGCAGGGAGATGGTGAGGTTGTAGACCGAAGTAGTCGAGAAAGTCCCGGTAGGGGCTAGCTGGGAGTCCAAATCCGCGCTGAAAGTGCGCAAGGAACACCACTCGTTCACCCGATTCTAGAACCGGTTCGAGTTCCGTTCCCGGAAGCCGGCATATAGCCTCGGCCGTGATGCGCCGGGTCTTGAGCAGCCAATCGAGGTCATCTTGCACACGTCGGATCCCTCCCATCCACCTCGTTGCAGGTGCAGCCAATGACTCGGGGGTCGGGAGTACTGCGGCCTGACATCTCAGGGAAAACCTGCAAAAAAGTACAAATACAACCGAGATAAGTGAACTCGGAGAAACAATGCAAATGACTCGGAAACCGAGACATATGACCCGGAAGAGCCGTGCAACTGCCTCAGGAGTAGAGCACGGAAACCGAGTTATGTAATTCGGAAACCGAGGTAGAATCACCCGGAAGGATGATTCGGAAAGATAAGTGTTAAGTGATTCGGAAATCGAGTTAAGTGATTCGGGTAAAAGTTATAAACATTAGTTTGCATGAATCTGTGAGAAGAAAGATCTACCGAGCGAGTAAAAAAGGAAGTAAAAAACATGAGTCTAAGGCAGAGAAGGATGAAACTAACAGGAACCGTGCCAGGACATCAGTGCGAAGAAAGATCTAGCAACGGATCTAGGCAGGTGCATCTGTGAGCAAACAAAACTAATCCTAGCAAGCCAGCGTTTGGAGATCTAGAACACCTTAAGGATGAACTGAAGAACATGTGGAAGAACACCAGAAGGATTCATGAAGAAGATGGAGATTGGGGATCCATACCAGAATGCAGATCCCGCGAAGGAGTTGGCGGCGGCGGCGCGGTCGATTCTGGTCGTCGGCGACGAGAGCGCTCTCGGGTCGAGCCAGGGCGGAGTGCTCTTCGCGGCGGCGGCGGGAAGTGTTTTCGCAATGGAGGAACGAAGGAAGAAGAAGACCACACCGTCCTCCTTCCCTATTTTATAGGCGCGGAGGCGTGCGGTTGGCGAAGCGGCGGGGGCAGTTCCCCAAACTGCGCTCGAAACCGTCCGTTAGTGGGCATAATGGGGGCCGCCATCATTGGCGCGGTTACCCAGGCGCCGCGGGGTGGTCAAAGGTGGTCAAAGGCTGTGCTTGAAGTGACCGGACACGACACGTGTGACGTATGCGACGTGCGTGCGCGGCGCGTGCAGAGGCACGGTCGGCCGTACGCGCGAATCAAGGCAAACCGAGATATCTTTGCATCGTATTTCGTGACTGGAACTCGTGGAGTTAAAAAGAATCCGTTGTGTCGGTTAGACCAAGTTGAGGAGGAAATTCGAACAAGGTTACTAATTTGACTCGGAGAAACTCGGCTAGACCGAGACATACTTGAGTCGGAAAGGCTGTTGGTTGGTTTTGTTTGGTTAAACCTGGTGTGGCCCTCCATCGAGGCTGTAGAACCGCACCAGCTTCGGGGACTAATGTCGGGGGGCTACCCCGGGTAGGGTAAGTTGTGGTATAAAGAGCTCTAAGAGTGGACCGGGTCAAGGTCAAACCGGGTCAACCAAGTCCCGGAGGGACCGAGACATGGCGTAATACAAACCGGCTTATGACAACCGGGTCACTTAGGCCGGGTCATGTTAGCTGAGTCACCTTAACCGACATACCACCGTCGGTCTGCTCTTGTTTATTCTCATGTGCAGGAAAGGGACGAAGATGATCCGGCACAGACTTGCCGGGTCAAAGAAGGGAATCCGGCATAACCATGCCGGGTTAAGGAAGAGAAGAAACTTTACCTCGGATAGGAAGTCAAGGGCTTTGTCTTTTAGCCTGGCAGAGGAGCACGCCTGGCCGGAGAACCCGGAGCCTGGCAGACCGACATCCCGGGATGGGACAGCCCGGATAAGCTGGGACAAGACAGAAAGGGTCCGTCATGGCAGAGACGACCCGGAGATCCCGGAGGCGCGAGTCTCCTGCAGGAATCCCGGAGATCTCTGCAGGAGCACGTGATGCCACCGTGGAGGAGAGAGCCGTTGTCACCAGGACAGCTATAAGTACCCTGTACCTCCTCCTGCGTGAGGGACGGAAGAGGAGATAGCTCATTTGCCCCCTTTGTGCTTAGCTTCATCTTCTACCTCGTACCACTGTTCATAGTCTAGCAATACAGCTCAAGGAGCAGATCTTGTACTTGTGCTTGTGCTTCATCCATATACATCGAGAGATAGGCAGGAGTAGGGGTGTTACCTCCTCACGAGGGCCCCGAACCTGGGTAAACGTGTGTGTGCTTGTGTGTTCTTGGTTCGATGTTCGTCCGTGCGCGCT
Organism: Poa pratensis; assembly: GCA_947311845.1. Lineage (NCBI taxonomy): Eukaryota > Viridiplantae > Streptophyta > Magnoliopsida > Poales > Poaceae > Poa > Poa pratensis. The sequence goes on from CAMZMU010000057.1 coordinate 13,817,387, forward strand.
TCTCAGCGTGCAAGCCCTCCCCGGATACCTCCAGCGTCCTTCGGCCCCACATTTAGCCATAC
>CAMZMU010000057.1:13817461-13894202 GCA_947311845.1 Poa pratensis
TTTTCAGGTTAGTGCTTCACATACCAACAATCCCGAGATCATGGTTGCTAATGCAAAAATTGTTAATTTGTAAACATGGAATTGAAATGAACTTTCATAAGTTAGTGCTTCACATGTCGCCGATCCAGAGATCATGACATGCTAATGCAAAATTGTTAAGTAGAGAAGGCTACTAAGAGGATCATGAATTCAGCTTTAAAAATGAATTGAGCATCCTAGAAATTCAAATATTTTAGCAAGAAGTAGAGGAAATTCATGACTGATTGTTTCGTTCTAAATGCATATCTTGCATTACTCATAAGCCAATCCTAAGAAAGATTCATAACTACATGAAAGCTTCTATACAGAAGATCAATCACTGATAATTTTCAAATGATGCAGTAATCCATTTTCAACATTTTGAAATAATGCTACAGAACTATGACCATGCATCAAATGAATCTCCCCCACACTTAGAATTTACACAGTAGAAACAATTAAATGGGGTAGAACAGCTCACAGGGCACATATTGTAGCAGCTCACAACCTTCTGCATCCTTCTCCTATTCTTCATGCTCTCTTCACTCTTCTCCTTGCTCCACTCCAACCATTCTCCTCAACACCATACCATGAATCACCAGGATCCCATGGAATGTCGACTCGCACCATGTACTGCCTCAATGAGTAGTGCACAAGCAGAATCCTGAAATTACACCCACACAAAGAAAAACTTGCACAAGTGATAGGGTTCACACCCACTAGATCATCAATTGAGTAACCAATAATGTAAGTATAGCAATAAGCACATGGTGATAATGAATTGCATTCGGATGTGTGATATGAGCAATATTAAAGCATGCATCCTTAGGGAGATTTCTAGCATTTGAATCATTTGTGTTATCATAGGCATCATACACAATGTCACAATCAGATTTTGATGATCAAAATTCAGCAAATCATTTTTCACATCTTCCTTTACACTACTAGGAAATACTATTAGTGGCGCACCAAATTCAACATTCTGTGGCGCATGGTGGGTGCGCCACAGAATGCTCGCCACTATTTTTTTTTTGTGGCGCACGGGCACATGCGCCATAGAAAGACCAAGATTCTGTGGCGCACGTATCCCGTGCACCACAGAATTATTTCAGTGGCGCACCCCAGCCGTGCGCCACAGTTTTTTTTTTTGAATTTTAAAAAGGGCAGCCAGATCTAGATCTGGATCTAGCGCCGCCGGAATTTCGCCAGAATTTCGTCGGAGCTCGTCGGAGGCCGTGGTGCCCGTGGCCATGGCCGTAGGTGGCTTGGCCGAAGGTGGGTGGAGGAGGGGGGTCGCCGGAGGTGGGGGTGGAGGATGGGGGTCGCCGGAGCTGGTGGAGGAGGAGGATGTCGCCAGAGGTGGTGGAGGAGGTGGATGTCACCGGAGGTGGTGGAGAAGGAGGAGGCGGGGGGTCAACGGAGGTGGTGGAGGATGTCGCGGAGGTGGAGGAGGATGTCGCTGGAGGAGTAGGAGGAGGTCGCCGGAGGTGGTGGAGGAGGAGGAGGATGTCGCCGGAGGTGGTGGTGGAGGAGGAGGTCGCCGGGGTGGTGGAGGAAGTCGCCGGAGGTGGGGTGGAGGAGGGAGGAGAGGTGGAGGAGAGAAGTGGAGAGGAGAAGTGGAGGAGAGAAGTGTGGAGGAGAGGGAGGAGGAGAGGGAGGAGAAGTGGAGAGGCGGTGGAGAAGAGAAGGAGAAAAGAGAGGGAGAGAAGGGGGCCGGGCCGGCGGGATTCAAATTCGAATCCCGCCCAACAGTTATGTGGCGCATATGTAGATATGTGCCACAGAATTGTCTTTTTTGATTTTTTTTTTGATTTTGTAGAAAAAATCTTCTTTTTGAAATAACTTTTTTTCCTTTTGAAATAATTTTCTCTAGTTTTTTTGATATATTAAACACATTTTTTCGACGTCGTATGCAAAAGTTATGGCCGTTTTAATTTTTTTCCTGTTTTTTTTGCAAAAAAAAGGTCAAAATTCATATTTCAAAATTTCTATACCTACTAGACACTAAAACCTAACTATATCTCAAAGGATTTTATTTTTTGAAGGTTTTATCATTTTCCTTTCTTGTTTGCAAAACTGAAAAGGCGATCCGGGGGGGGGGTGGGATCTGTTTCACAATTCTGTGGCGCATGTGGCCAAGTGATTCTATCTATAGCTAGTTTCCTAGTAGTGTTAGCAATGGTATCATGTAGTGCAAGGTAATGGCAGAAGTTTCGCAAGGAAACATGTCATCAAGGGGATTAGATAAACCTTTTTCGTCATGCACTTGTATGCGGCATCCTTGTGCACTTCAATCTCTTCTTTATCTCCATCTACAATTGCAACTTCTTTAGCCTCTAGCTCAAGCTGAAATTGAGACTGTGTGGCTGAGCTTCATGCTTTTCTCAATATTCTTCACCTCCTCTATCAGATCTTTCCCATCCTTAATTTTCTTCATTTCTTTGATTAGGATTGGCCTCAGAGGATCATCTTCAGCACTCCAAGTGTACTCCAGGCACAGCAAACTGAGCTTCTCTCTATCATCGAACTCTCTTGTGGTTGTGGGTTCTTGCACTAGAGGAGGACCATTTAACTCCACCAGTACAGGCCCTGGAGGTTGTTCTTGATTAAGCTCTGGAGTATAAGTTGGAGCTGCATAATATTGATGTTGATTGTAATGATTCTTCTCTGCACACCTAATTCCCGCATAGGATAACTAGGAGAAATGATGAGATAGGTGGGCTGTTGCTCCCATATGTCATACTTGGGTTCTCAGGCCATCCAGGAGAAGAATTGTTGTGGTATGAACCATGCGGTGGAGCAAAGTTCATACCAAAACAATCTGGAGTGAGAGAATATCCACCACGCTGGCAATGCGGGTGTATGGCCGTAAATACCACAATGATGACATATGGGCACAACCGGAGAATAGCCACTGGAATAAGGATCATAATAGCTGGGCTCATCCTCCAAAACTATACCTCGCTGCTGCGCATACTCATGCAAAGTTTGAGATAGCTTATTTACCTGTTCTTGAAGATTTTCCATAGTATTGGTGCAACCAGTCACATTTCCATGGCAAGCTGAATAGTACGACATCTCAAACATAGTGGTGGTTCTACTTCAACCTGCACAAAAGAAAGAAGACAAGGAGAAATACAGAAAATAACTAGAACAAGGGTTAGAGGTTAATAATATGCACAAAAAGCAAACAAAGACCTAGTCTATAGCCTAACTCAATTGTTCGACGCAGTCCCCGGCAACGGCGCCAAAATGATCATTGCAGAATAGGGGGGTTTGTCGTTCTCTCCACAGGGACTAGGCGATCTACAAACGAACTTCGACTAAAGCTAGATCACAATATAATGGTGGACTTCCAGGAATTTAAATCTAACTACCAATCATCTTTTTGGTATTTTCAATTTAGGAACTAACACTTCAATAGAGCAACAAATAATCAAAGACACACAAGTATTAGCGATAGGGGCAGTAATAAAGGACTAGCACAAACACAAGAAAAGCTAGAAGCTAGATACATATGTACATGCACCAAGGCGTCACACAAGGGCATCACACAGGGGACCAACTTTACTAGCACGTACACATACACGAACAGAAATTACAGACAACTGTCTACTTTAATATTCAACAGAGAACACTACCGAACCAAACACAGCTTATTATTCTGAACAAATCACAGTCACAACACAGCAGTAGTTCACAAGATTCAGAAAATTGAAGAGAGTGAGAGATGAATCGATTGGAGTCAACCAGGACGAGCTTAAGGTCGTTGAGGAGCAGCAGGAGGTGTTGAGGAAGAGCAGCACTTGTTGGGGCTAAGGAAGAGTAGCAGCAGTGAAGGTTGGGGAAGAAGGTGCTGCAGGCTACGGAGCAGGTCGTCGTCGTCGCTGGTTCGTTGGTGAAGAGGAAGCAGAGAAGAGGACAGGGGCAGATACGGAGGAGCTTCGGGTCGCCGTCTTCGCTGTTTCCTTGATGTCGAGCAGCTGATCGCAGGGCAGGGCTGGAGCAGCTCGTGGTGGTGGTTGGGTGGTGCGCTGGAGTGGTGGTGGCGCGCCGCAACGCTTGCCTGGCCGCGGCGGCGGCCGGCAGTGGAGAAGGAGCTCGGGGGATTAGGGAAGAGAAGCCAGGCCTGCCTTCCAATGGAGGCAGCAGCCTCCTTTTCACCCGATCTGATCTGGTCATTTTGCATATGTGTCCCTCCATTTCTCTTATTTCTTCACAAGATCATCCCTCCATTATTCATCCTGCCCCTTGGATATTTAGTCTTCTTTGCACTCAGGTCCCTCTGGTTAAGTTGATACGTAGCCGCTTGTCCAAATAATCTAGATTAGAAGAATTTGTGCCTTGTCGCACTAATCTGCAAGGAATGGAAGCAAGAATGTAAATATGTTCATTTAGGCATTATTCTGCTATCTAACAACGATTTGTAGTCCATTTGACCAATGAAACAATATAGGAACTTCAGAAAATGGCAGATAAAAATGGTATTAATATGATGCATATCAACTAACTTGGTAGCTCGAGGTGATTCTCAGCTGGTTGTCGGGCAAGTGGAAAAAGTTTATGAATGCCCAACCATGGCGCCATATGTGGAGGAGGTTGCGAAACTGAAGCGGAGGTTCAGAAACGTGAGGCTGGAACACATTCCCCGTGATCAAAACTCTGTTGCAGATGCACTGTCCTGGATAGCTTCTCAGCGTGATCTAGTACCACTAGGGGTGTTCATTGAAGTACTACACAAACCTTCTATCCCCGCTGATAAGTTAAAAATGATGGTTGCATCAGGATCGAGGGCTGCCATAGTAGCACCTGTTGAACCCGGCTAGCTTGATGGTGCTGACCTGGTCCCGGGAAGGATGTTCCACCTGAGCCTGATTACATAGAGGTCCTTCCCGTGGGAAAGCAACATGACCATGGGCTGTCGAATTGGTCAACCACCTCCAGAATCAAATTTTGCCCGAAGACGACGTCAATGCAGAGCGGGTAGCTCGTCAAGCTAAAATGTATACTATCATTGATGGCGAGATATACCGAAAAAGGGAAAATGGTGTCAGGCTTCGTTGCATTTCCTAGGAAGAAGGCTTGTAGATCTTGTCCGAGATTCATGAGGGTACCTGCTTCAACCATATAGCATCCAGAGCATTGGTGGGGAAGGTTTACCGTATGTGTTTTTTCTGGCCTACTGCTCTGACTGATGCAGAAAAGCTGGTCAAAACCTGCACAGCTTGTCAGTTCCATGCCAAAAGTATTCATCAGCCAGCCCAAGCCTTGCAAACCATCCCAATTTCTTGGCCATTTGCAGTCTGGGGGCTGGACATTGTGGGCAAACTGCCGCGAGCCGCTGGGGGATATGAATACCTGTTTGTGGCCATTGACAAGTTCACCAAATGGGCTGAGGTTGAGCCAGTCAGGATATAACTGCTCAAGCAGCTATCAAGTTCATAAAAGGAATTGTGTGTCGTTTCAGAGTGCCTAATCGCATCATCACTGATAATGGCTCACAATTCACAAGTGGAACAAAGGTTTGCTTTGCTTCCGTGGCACATCCAAGAAGTAATGGACAGGTGGAAAGAATGAATGCCGAGGTGCTAAAGGGACTCAAGACAAAAACTTTTGACAGATTCAAAACCTCAGGCAAGAAATGGATAGATCAACTGCAAGGAGTTATGTGGTCACTAAGGACTACCCCAAGCCGAGCAACCAATGAGACTCCATTCTCGCTCGTTTATGGGGTTGAAGTAGTACTCCCTTCTGAACTTAAGCACGGCTCACCACGAGTCTTAGCTTATGAAGAGAGTGATCAGCTGGAGCAGAGAATTGATGACTTGAATCTTCTGGAAGAGGCACGGTGCAAGGCTGCAGTGCGATCCGCTCGCTATCAGCAAACCTTGCGCCGCTATCACAGTCGCAATGTGCGTCCTCGAGTACTCGATGCTGGCTATTTGGTCTTACGCAAGGTGAAGGTAATGGCTAGGAGAAACAAAATGTCACCCAAGTGGGAAGGACCTTACAGGGTCGCTCGGGTTTCTAGGCCTGGAGCAGTGCGATTGGAGGCTGAGGATGGTACGTTAATTTCCAACTCCTGGAACATCGCTCTGTTGAAAAAAAATTATCCCTGAGAAAAGTCCATATCCGAGACCTTACCCGTGAACGACACTGATGAGTGTGGGTCTGGGATCCATTCCGCCACCATGATGAGTGTGGGCCTTGGATCCGTTCCGCCACGGCTTTCTCTATTTAAAGTCAGTTATGTAATCGGGTCATCATCTTCTATCGAGTAACTTAAGTTAAGTTAATTCTGGACTCAGTTTTCTTCCTGGTTAAGAGTTTTTGGGAAAAATCTATATATATGCATGCTTTTTTAGTTCCTGGTTCTTGAGGTTGTCCATCCATAACAACCCCGACCCGGGGGCTATCGGGTGATTGTTTAGGTCTGCCCTGACATCACCAAATCCTGCTTATGCTACCATTTGACGATCAGGCGACGGCCCGGTCAAGTAGTGCTATGCGGTGTTGGTCCTCCCAACACCGGTAGAGCGCATGTGGACTACTGGTCCGTCCAGGCCACAGAGAGAACGGATGATTTCGCCAAACAACACTGATTGATGCCTCGCTACAGTGATAGCTGGTCTAACCTGGTCGCATAGTGCTACGCGGTTACTGGTCCGCCCAGCCCGGTAGAACACCTGTGGATAGCTGGTCAGTCCAGAATCACACAGAGTGGCTTCGATAGTGCCGTATTTATTTGGGCTCGAGGATTGTTATAGATGTTCAGGTCTCAAGAACCCAGGAGAAAAACCAGATTTAATTAACTGAAATGGCTTGTTTTGGTGCAAAGAACAGTCTCACTTGATTGGATTGGTTTTCAGGTGTTGATAGAAGAGACAGATGCATCTTATTCACCTTCTGACATGTTTATCTTCATGGGAAGTTTGTTTATCTTCACGGGAAATCTTCTCCAAGCATGAAAAAAGTTAAGTGTTTCATGACCATCTGTTTCATTTGGTCGCTTTTACGTTCCCGGGGAAGACAGATTTTCCTAAGCATACAATCGGATCGAGAGAAAAACATCCTAAGGTGAGAACGCTCACGGGATGGTGCGTCCAGATGTTGATCTGGCCTCATCCTGTCTGGGAGTCCAGGCTCACCTTAAGCGTTTAAGCCGCGAGCAAACGGTGAATATCCCTAGGCTGTTTGACTTAACGCCCCGCAGCTATTCACCCGTGCACTAGCTTCTCTTCTGGAATTGTTCGAGGGGAGGGTGTTCCCGGGACACATGCGTGCAAATCTGCTCTAACGCGTCTTGGCTGGAACACTCGAGCACCCGGAAACATAGAATTTCTGAGATCGCTGTGACGCCCTGTGAGGAGCGTTTAGATCCGCTCTGACGACCACAGCCTAGCCCACATGCACTCAGTCATCGCCCATGAAACCGAATCTTGAGAGTATGTTGAGGATCAGAAATCCTAATCGGGGACTAAAAGCGCTTTCATTTGTGAACTTTTGTAAATCAAGATATGCAGAATAGATACTGACAAGATTTCCATGATATTTTCCTGCTCAACGAGCTTACATGGTGAAAACAGGTACAAGGAGGTGGAGATTCTAGACTACGCCTGGGGGCTTCGCCCACTGATCTTCTTCCGGGTCTTCAGCTTCAACACCTCGGAAGAAGGCCGGATCCCCCAGATCAAGCATCGCTTCCTCTCATCTTCTGGTGCTTCTTGAGGGGAGACTAGAGACGTGAGGGAGGGAATCGACCCAGGGATCCAAGATCGCCAAGAATCGTCTTTAGTCCAAGGTTGGGGATCGCCCTGCTTGAGCCGTCTCGACCCAAGCGAAACGATCCTCCAACTCCCGCACAAGATCTGCAGTCACCGCGTGCTCAGCCTGCATCAAGCAAGAAGTCACATCAAGAAGGGGATCTGGATTGGATATCTTTCCTTTGAAGTCAAAGCAAGGTCACATACCTGAAGGGCCTCCATGAGGTCACCTATGAGAGTTGCTATTCGAGCATCTCCTGCAGTTTCCCTGCGGAGGCGGCGCATGGCTCTCACGGCCCTCCGCGAGTTCAGCAATGGAGGAAGATCGGGCCTTGATCGACCTGCATCTGGGCCTGATCTGACAGGGAAGCTGAGTTCGTGTGCCGAGATGCGCCGGCAAAGAGCTCCTCTGTTATCCCCTCCCCTGCTCCACCAAGGCTTGGGAGAGGATAGCTATTCCCGTTACCAGACATCGCTTTGCATTTGGATGAAGCGAGAAAATGGAGAATGAATGTGGCTCTGCCTCTCTATCACAATTTATAGGTGAAAAAGAGACATCCCACCAGTCGCACTCTCCTTATGGAACGGAGTCCGTGAGGGCGCGTTTCCCCAAGAGTCGCGCCTTAACTCGATACGTGATGTCAAATCGCACTAGTGGCGCGGCAGACGCGGGTCATGATGGCGGTATCTGACTGCACTGGCAGGGAAGCATGATGTGACTGAACGAAGCTAGCTTATCCTCGCAACGGTATCGAGACAAACATACATGAATTGTGACAAGAATGGCAACACGAAGCAATTGCAGAAAAGGAAATTTCATTAATACATCGCGGGAACTCAGCCGAAGGAGTTCCCGGATACAAAAGGGGCAAGCATAGAGCAAATAGAAACTGAAGACTAATCTATCCTAAGCAGACTAGTTCTCCATCTTTACATGACCCTGCTCCGGGGATCCTCCTTCATCGTCGTACATGACGGGAGGCGCCTCACAGTAGCTGGTGTCGAAGATCGTGATGAAGAGTCCATCCGACCCGTCGAAGTCAAAGTGCAAGATGAATCCTTGCAGAATCTTGTACATCTGGGTGAAGATCACCCATCCAGGACCCAAGAACAGCTCCCCGTACTCCGCCACTGTACGGACAGGCGAAGCTGCCGTTCGGACTCCCTCTCACCGACAGGTGGAAGAACTCCGGGATCCGAGTCCCCAGCCTAATCCTCACAATTTCCGGGAGGCGGAGGCGGCTGCGGAGAGGGAACAGAATGGAGATGAAGAGGAAGGGCCCGCACTCGTCAGGGCCTAGCAAGGGAGCGGCCAGAGCCGAATCATGGCTGCGCTTCCCATGGCGGGAGGCTCGTCCAGATGATGGTTCCCCGCGCTCTCGCACTGGAGAAGGAGGCGGAGTCCCCTTCTTGCGATTCCTGCTTCCTGGAGTCCTGCCCATGGCTATTGCGTAAGATTGAGGCAGAAGCTTGCAGAGGTTGAAGATAAACAACGCACAAGCTATCTATTTATGGGGATTTTCCGAGACCCACGGTGCCTCGGGAACTTCTCCCACTTTCTCCACTAAGTGGGAATGCCCGCGAAGATCGAGGAGTCATGACCGGTCAATCGAAGCTGACCCACGCATGATGACGGCAGCCACGCTGTAAACTCCGTGGACGGGACGTGACAAGACCGAACGATGCCACCACGCTATTTTTATGGACCCAGCCTTGTCAACCAAGCCCATGTTGACAGGACCGCACCCCGGGGCTCCTGTCGCACCCCGGGAACATGGGGTTCCCGTGAAGATATCAACACCAATGATCGCGGGACATGAAGCCGAAGCTTCCTTTGGTACCCGGGTACGAGGGCTTCACAGGACTAAGGCAAAGGGGACATAGCATGTGTGCGGTTGGAGATTAAAGTTGCCAGAGCTTGTCCTTATCTAGGGGAGGGCAGGTAGTACGACTGGCACGTCGATGTGGTATCCCCTTGGTGTATAAAAGGAGGACCAAGACCTGCTTGTTGACGTGGAAACGCACGTTAGTTGGAAGACCCCAAGAGGAAGGTATGATGTGGTAAGCAGCAAGTTTTTCCTTGATTACAAAACCAAGGTTGTCAGATCCAGTAGGAATTGGAAGAGCTTCAACACGGTGTCAACAACAACGCCGTTGAGACGCCGTTGACGTGGACCTGCACACAACATAATCAAACTACTTTGCCCCAACGAAACAGGAAGGTTGTCAATCTCCCCGGCTTGCTGAATACAAAGGATTAAACGTATAGTGTGGAATATGATGAACACAAAGGTAACAGCAGGAAGTAACGTAGAGCGCGGTGAAAACGGTGTTTGTATCAGTGTGGAATAAAGGACCGGGGTCCATAGTTCACTAGAGGTGTCTCTCCATAAGACAAATAAACATACATGTTGGGTGAACAAATTACAGCTGGGCAATTGACAAAGTGCAAACGCATGACAATGCAATATATGACAAGAACATGTTCATTGTTAGATCTATTGGGCATTACAACAATATACATAGACCGCTTACTAGCTGCATCTATGACTCATAATCCACTCACAAGATAGCTTCTGGGTCTCCCATTGTCGGGGGGCTACCCCCGGGTAGGGTAAGTTGTGGTATAAAGAGCTCTAAAGAGTGGACCGGGTCAAGGTCAAACCGGGTCAACCAAGTCCCGGAGGGACCGAGACATGGCGTAATACAAACCGGCTTATGACAACCGGGTCACTTAGGCTGGGTCATGTTAGCTGAGTCACCTTAACCGACATACCACCGTCGGTCTGCTCTTATTTATTCTCATGTGCAGGAAAGGGACGAAGATGATCTGGCACAGACTTGCCGGGTCAAAGAAGGGAATCCGGAATAACCATGCCGGGTTAAGGAAGAGAAGAAACTTTACCTCGGATAGGAAGTCAAGGGCCTTTGTCTTTTAGCCTGGCAGAGGAGCACGCCTGGCCGGAGAACCCGGAGCCTGGCAGACCGACATCCCGGGATGGGACAGCCCGGATAAGCTGGGACAAGACAGAAAGGGTCCCGTCATGGTAGAGACGACCCGGAGATCCCAGAGTCGCGAGTCTCCAGCAGGAATCCCGGAGATCTCTGCAGGAGCACGTGATGCCACCGTGGAGGAGAGAGCTGTTGTCACCAGGACAGCTATAAGTACCCCTGTACCTCCTCCTGCGTGAGGGACGGAAGAGGAGATAGCTCATTTGCCCCCTTTGTGCTTAGCTTCATCTTCTACATCGTACCACTGTTCATAGTCTAGCAATACAGCTCAAGGAGCAGATCTTGTACTTGTGCTTGTGCTTCATCCATATACATCGAGAGATAGGCAGGAGTAGGGGTGTTACCTCCTCACGAGGGCCCCGAACCTGGGTAAACCGTGTGTGTGTGCTTGTGTGTTCTTGGTTCGATGTTCGTCCGTGCGCGCTTCTCAGCGTGCAAGCCCTCCCCGGATACCTCCAGCGTCCTTTTGGCCCCACACTTAGCCATACCTATGGCATCTGCCGTGACACCACCACGACAGTTGGCGCCCACCGTGGGGCCAGCAGCGGTGCTGGCTGGAGTCTTCATCCGGACGGGTTCCATCACCACCTCCGGCGAGCGTGTGCTCAGCGGGTTGGTGTGCAAGCTCGGCGACATGCACTTCGTCAGCGACAACTCCGGTTGTTTCGGCGGCAGGCCTCTCCCGGCTAACGGCTGCCTCATCGCCTTCGGCTCCCTCCACACCTACGTCGCCACCGAGCTCGTCTGCAAGTACCCCGCGCGGGTGCTGGAGGCAGAAGATCCTCCTGCTCTCTGTGCGGCTCGCGGTCGGCGCATCACTCGCCCCAAGAGCTGCCCAGAGGTCATGATGACCGGAACTGCGGCTGGAGCTGGTCTGGAGGATGATGCCTCGACTCCGGAGAAAACGGTTAGGACGGCCAGGCCACCCCTGGAGAGGGTGACCCGGGAGCAGGGCGGCACGCCCGCGGTCAGGCCTCTTCCTCTGGATAAGGTGATCGAAAGACTCGCTGTTCCCATAGTACCTGGTACGGGTGCAGCCCTGACCGAGGAAGAGTTAGAGCAGCAGCGCAAGGACCTGCATGCTGAGGCCTTGGAAATGGCCAAGACTAGAGAAGAGTTTGATAGATCAATGCGTGAATATAACAAGGCTCATGGCCTTGATGCTGCTCGCATGGCTGATGTGCGTAAGAGAGGCAAAGGCCTCAATGTAGAGATGGCTAGGGATGGTAGATCCGGGTCAAGTGTGACTCGGGTAACGGCAGCAAAGCCGAATTATAGCTCTCCTGCCAAGACCCTTAGAGCTGCAGAGGCAGCAAGAGCTGAGCTAGCCGGTTTAACCGGCGAAGCTTACCAGAAGCAACAAGCAAGAGTGAATGAGTTGGTGGCAATAGCCAACCGACAGAATGAGGCATATTTGAAGGGCAACACCATGGCTGGGGGTTCCCAGATTGTACACTCGGCTAAGGCCGCAGTCAGAGGTCCAAAGGTCAAGCTTCCTCGCCGCATCCGAGTAGAGATCGTAACCCGAGTGTAAACTCGGGAAAGAACAAGCAGATCCAGACCTACAACCCGGACTATGCTGAAAAGCAGATGGCCGGGCAGAACGGTGCAGGCGGGCTAGGAGTAACCCGGCTCAGGGAAATCCGGGTCAGGGGAATCCCAATCCAGCTGGCCGAGGTCCACCACCTCGGTATCCGACTCAAAACCATGGTCAGCAACACCCGAATGCTGCGCATGTTCAGGAACCGCAAGGTGTTGACCAAAGGAACAACCGATATGATGATGGCAATTCGGCTCTGGAGAGAGCCGGATATCAGAGATATGACAATGCACTGGGAGACAGGTTAGGACCGCGCATGTTGGCCGGGTGATGCACGCATCAAGTTGGACAGGCTCCATTGGTCTGAGATACTGGAAGAGCAGGGCCCACCTGGACCTAAATGCTTCGGGCCCCGAATCATGGGGGAGCCGTCAGTGCCGCACTTTCAGTTGCCCCGAGGTTCGAAGACCTATGATGGTAACTCCAAGCCAGAGGACTGGCTGTCGGATTATCTTTCGGCAGTAAATGTGGCCGGAGGAAATCGCCGGTGGGCTGTGAGATACATACCTCAGATGTTGGAAGGACCAGCCCGAATTTGGTTGAACAATCTGAGTGAGGGCAGTGTCAACTGCTGGCTGGATTTTGAAGAAGCCTTTGTGAGTAACTTCTCTAGCACATACAAGAGGCCGAATCGGCCACAACAGTTGGCTATGTGTGTGCAGAGGCAGAATGAGACTGACCGAGACTACTTGACTCGGTGGAGTACAGTGCGCAATTCCTGCGAAGGAGTTGTGGAGGCACAGGCCATTTCATGGTTTGCCCAGGGATGCCGACATGGCTCCATGCTGTGGCAAAGGTTACAAAGGGAGATGCCAGCCACTTTGGCCGAGACAATTCGGATTGCAGACAGTTATGCACTTGGAGATCCAATGCAGCCTCTGCTCAACGCGGCTGAGCCGAGTCGACGAAACCCGGGTAACAGCAGATCCGGACAGTTCGGGCCTAATGATAGCCAGAACTTCGGTACGGGTCAAACATGGTTGCTGCGGTAGATCAAGAGCAACCGAGTGCTGGTTGCAGCCAGAGGCCGAAGAACAATGGCCCACCTTGGGGCCAGAACCAAGATGGAAAGAAACCCTGGAACCAAGATGCACAACTGCCTGCCACTTATGAGGCAATGCTGGATGGACCATGCAGATACCACACCAATGATAAGCGTGGGCCGGCACATCACTCGACTCGGCAATGCAGTTGGTACCATAGGACCTTAAGGGAAGGAGCTGGATCCGGAGGAAACCAGAGGGGTGGTCCTCCGAGGCAGCCACTGCCGAAACCTCAGCAGCGTGTTGCGCTAACCGGGGCAAACAACACTCCGGTGAACCGGCCGAATCAACAGCAGCAACAGAGGCCGAATGATAACAGGAGGGAACCGAATGATGTGAATCAGGTGAACCACGGAGGCAACTATGGCAATGCCGGTCCTAATCGCCAGAATGAGTATCACGAAGCTCATCATAGTTATGTGGTGTTCGTGACCGAGGCAACTGACAAAAAGAGTCGGGCGCGGCGCCAGATGGAGGTCAATGCTGTTATGCCGGCTGTGCCAAAATATATGCACTGGTCGGATCAGGAATTACCTGGGGGATAAAAGATCACCCCCGAATCATGCCAACCCCAGGAGGCTATGCTCTGGTGGTGGACCCAACATTCATTGGGCCCAACCAGAATGTCAGATTCAGCAAGGTTCTGATTGACAATGGCAGCAGTATCAACATCATGTACCGAGATACAATGGTGAAGTTGGGTATTACTGCCAACATGTTGTTACCAACCGACACAACTTTTCATGGTATAGTGCCTGGTGTCTCATGTGCACCTATGGGTAAAATGTGGATTGATGTATGTCTCGGCACCAAGGAGAACTCCAGGACCGAGACTGTCCTGTTCGAGATAGTAGACCTCGAAAGTCCATACCATGCTCTACTCGGCAGGCCAACTCTGGCCAAGTTCATGATATCCACCCACATGGCTTACCTGAAGATGAAGCTGCCAGGACCGAATGGTATCATTACCATTGCGGGTAACTACAAGAGCTCCATCGAGTGTGCCTCGGCTGGCTCTAACTTGGCCGAGTCTCTGATCATAGCTGCTGAGAAGAAAAAGATGAAGCAGGTGGTGGCCATGGCTCAAGCTGCGCACTCGGCATGCCGGGAATGGCCCACATGGAGCAAAATGCGGCGTTCGAGGCGCCCAAGGAGACCAAGAAGATCACTATTGACCCGGAACACCCGAGCGCAAGGCTATCATAGGGAGCGGGTTAACGGAGAAATAGGAAGGCGAGCTCATCCAATTCCTCCGTGAGAACCGAGACATCTTTGCATGGTCGAATCATGACCTGGAAGGTGTTCCGAGGGAGTTGGCTGAGCACTCATTATTTGTGAGGCCCGAGATGAAGCCCGTGAAGCAGCCGATGCGGCGACTTTCGGACGAGAGAAGGCAAGTGATACAAGATGAGCTGACCCGGCTACTGGCAGCCGGATTCATCATGGAGGTACTGCACCCGGACTGGTTGTCTAACCCGGTCCTGGTAGAGAAGAAAAAGGATGACCCAAATGTAGCCAAAGTGTGGCGTATGTGTATTGATTACACGAACCTGAACAAAGCATGTCCTAAGGATCCATTCCCGCTGCCTCGGATAGATCAAGTGATCGATTCCACAGCCGGGTGTGAGCTGTTATCCTTTGTAGATGCTTACTCTGGTTTTCACCAGATACCGTTAAATCCGGATGATCAAATGAAAACTGCATTTATCACCCCGTATGGGGCTTATTGCTATCGTGTCATGACATTCGGTTTGAGAAATGCCGGTGCTACTTATCAAAGGTGTATGCAAAAATGTTTGCAGAATCAAATAGGAAAAAATGTGCAGGTGTATGTCGATGACATAGTCATAAAAACTAAAGAGAAATCAACCTTGATCGATGATCTAAGAGAAACATTCGCAAATTTGAGAAAATACCGGATGAAACTTAACCCGGATAAATGTACATTTGGTGTACCAGCAGGAAAGTTACTCGGTTTCCTTGTATCTAGCCGAGGTATCGAAGCTAATCCGGTAAAGATTCGGGCTATTGAGAATATGAGGTTGCCTCAAAATCTTAAAGATGTGCAAAAATTTACTGGTTGTCTTGCATCCCTAAGCCGGTTTGTAAGCCGGTTAGGAGAAAAGGCCTTGCCCTTGTATCAATTGATGAAAAGAACCAATAACTTTGTGTGGACTCCACAGGCAAATGCGGCTTTTGCCGAGTTAAAAAAGATGTTGGTCACTGCTCCGATACTTGCTTCCCCACTGCCCAAAGAGCCGATGTTGCTCTATATTGCAGCCACAAACCGAGTTGTGAGTGCTGTAGTAGTGGTGGAGCGGAAGAAGATGGCAAAACCGTGCAGAGGCCGGTGTATTATCTGAGTGAGGTGATATCGACATCCAAGCAGAATTACCCTCATTACCAGAAGATGGTGTATGGTGTCTATATGGCAGCCAAGAAGTTGAAGCACTACTTTCAAGAGCATCCAATAAGGGTGGTGTGTGAAGCTCCTATCTCGGAGATCATCGGATGCAAAGATGCAAATGGCCGAGTTGCCAAATGGGCAATCGAGTTATCCCCTTACACTCCACAGTATGAGAGAAGAGATGCAATCAAATCTCAGGCACTGCCGGATTTCCTTGTGGATTGGGCCGAGATGCAGTATGAGCCACCAGCCCATGACCCGAATTACTGGACAATGCATTTTGATGGATCCAAGACAAAGATTGGTTTGGGTGCCGGAGTAGTTCTTACCTCACCGAAGAAGGATCAACTGAGATATGTGCTGCAAATTCATTTCACCGCATCCAATAATGTAGCCGAGTATGAGGCACTGATCCATGGGCTTAATGTGGCCAAGGAAGTGGGGATTCGCCGAATTGAGTGCTTCGGTGATTCGGCTCTGGTTATACATCAAACCTCGGGAAATTGGGATGCAGTGGATGCCAACATGGCATCATATCGATTTCATGTCAGAAAATTTCGGGATTTTTTGAAGGATGCGAGTACACACATATACCTCGGGCAGAGAATGAAGCTGCCGATGTACTATCCAAACTCGGTTCATCCAGAGATCCAATTCCACCCGGAATAGCTTTGGAGCATTTGAGAAAGCCGTCCATTAAGCCATCGCCAGAATCCGAATCAATTTATATCCCGCCGATGCCAAAGTCAGATGCAGTTCCAATGGATGTTGATGTCGGTTATGTCGGGGATAACTCGGGGACTGCCAAGCAGAACCCGGGGACTGACGAGGAAATGTCGGACGAGCCAGTAGATGCTGAGCCAATGGATATAGATATGCCAGTGTTTCCTGTAAGACCTGTCCCGGAGTGGGCACAACCTATAATGACATATCTTGTTAATGGGAGCCTGCCGGATGATAGAACCGAGTCTAGGCAAGTGTTGAGAAGAGCAAAAGCATACACCATCATCAATAAGGAGCTATACAAGAGAAGCACAACCACAGTGCTGCAGAGGTGTGTTGACCCGGCAGAAGGAGAAGAAATGCTCCTAGAGATTCATCAAGGGGAGTGTGGACATCATGCCTGCTCAAGAGCCTGGTGGCCAAAGTATTTCGGCATGGGTTCTACTGGCCCACTGCTTTGCAACAAGCGAAGACATAGTCAGAAAGTGTGAAGGATGTCAGAGATTTGCAAAAAAGATTCACATGCCAGCCTCGGCACTCAAGACAATTCCAATCACTTGGCCTTTTGCTGTTTGGTGCCTTGACATGGTGGGAGAATTCAAGCCAGCCCGAGGTAACATGACTCATATACTGGTGATGGTGGACAAATTCACCAAATGGATAGAGGTAAAGCCAATCCGGAAATGTGATGGACATACAGCAGTGACTTTCTTGAAGGACATAATTCTGAGATATGGTTATCCACACAGTATCATCACAGATAATGGAACCAACTTTGCTGTGGGAGAATTTGCTCGGTTTTGTGCCGAGAAGAGAATTAAGCTGGATGTAGCTGCAGTTGCACACCCACAGGCCAATGGGATGGTAGAAAGATCAAATGCCTTGGTACTAGATGGCATAAAGGCTCGGTTAATTGCACCATTGTTACGCACTCCGGGTTGTTGGATAGATGAGCTCCCAGCAGTATTATGGGGTCTCAGGACCACACCGAATCGATCGACTGGCTACACACCATTCTTTCTGGTTTATGGAGCAGAAGCTGTTCTGCCAACCGACATACAATATGATGCACCGAGAGTGACAATGTACACTGAAACCGAGGCAAAAGAAGCCCGGGAAGATGGTGTTGACCTACTTGAAGAGGCCCGAGAGCTGGCCTTATCTCGGTCAGCAATATACCAGCAAAATCTCCGACGCTATCATAGCCGGAAGATCAGCCCTCGGGTGTTCCAAGAGGGAGATTTGGTACTGAGGCTGGTGCAACGCACTGCAGGCCGACATAAGTTGACACCTCCATGGGAGGGACCGTTCATTGTGAGCAAGGCTCTGCACAATGATTCATACTATCTTATAGATGCACAGGAACCGATGAAGCACAGGATGGACAAATCCGGAGAGGAAACCAAGCGTCCATGGAATATAGCTCTACTCCGACCCTTTTACTCATAAAGGGCGCAGTGTATGTATCTCGGTTTCTATATGAATGAAATGTCGGCACCCCGAATCAAAACTCGGGGACTGCCTCGTCTATATGCTTGTGTCATCTTTTGTTTTTTCATTTATGTTTTTCCTATGCCGAATGATTTGAAGCCTTGCCTCGAAGTTCAAAGTACTGTATGCTATCTTATTGTGATCTTGTGACTCGACTGACAAACGCCAAAAAAGGCAGTCAAGAGCTGAGGTGATGGTTCGTAGTGAACATGAAAATGAACTCGGGACTCGGCCAAAAATGATTCGGCATAGCTTGTTTACTAACCCTGTTTTTCATATTTGTTTATGTCGGATGACTTTAAACCCCAACTCGAATGTTATGAAGTATTGTATGCTATAATTCCTATCTTGTGACTCGACTGTCGAACGCCTAAATGGTAGACAAGAGCAAAGATTGACAAGTATAGTGAACAAGAAAATAAACTCGGGGACTCGGTTTAAATTGATCCAACATAAACCTCGTCTTGTTCGAATTAAGCAAAATAAAGTAGTCTCGGAGGAACTTAAAATGTATATTACATCTGCACCCGGCATTCCGGGGATTTAACAGTTTGAATTCATCTAAGTTAAGCAGCAGCTTCGGAGGAAGGAGCAGCTTTGGTTGCAGGACAGACCCGGATGACGCAGGAGCCTCGGTGGAAGGAGGAACCTCGGTTGAAGGAGCAGCCTCGGTTTCAGGGACAGACCCGGATGAGGGAGCAACCTTGGTTGAAGGAGGAACCTCGGTTGCAGGAGTAGCTTTGGTCAGCGGAGTAGCAGACTCGGGGGCAGTTGGAGTAATCTTGCTGCTTGCCGATGCATCGATAAGATCAGACATAGTCTTCAAGGAAATATCGGTAGCACTCTGTTTGGCCGGGTCAAGCGCTGGCTCTTTGGAGATCTCGGCAGCAGATGGTTTCGCAGTCTTAGCCGAGGCATCGGAGTTGATTCGGATCATCAGACTCGGAGTCAGAGTCACCGTATTCTTGCTCAGAGTCACCATCAGCGTTGACCTCTTCTTCTTCGTCTTCATCATCCGAGTAAACCACACCAGGTTCAACAGACCGAGTGTTGGCAAACCTGGCCATGAAAGTAGCAGCTTCCCACGCTTCGCGATCAATGCCGGGTCGGTAGCCCATGGGGAGCCATCGCAGGGTACGCAAGCCGTCGAGGTTGATTTCCTCATACCAAGACATCAGAAAAAGCAAGGCTGCGTCGGCCCCGGCACGAGCAGAAGAAGACCTCCATTCCCTTAACCGAGTCTCGGTTTGCTGCAAGCATGTGGATAACTCGGCAATAGTCTTGACACTGGGAGATTCGGGCCACAAGACATGGTAGGCTCGGATACTGGCATTAAGAAGCTCGACGCCGATGCTCTTCAAGGGAGAAATGCGAGCTTGGAGTGCGATCAAGTGATCGTCGATATCCCAAGCCTCGGGTAGCGGAGCCCAGATGCCTCGGCCCTCCTAGCTCGGGCCTTCTTCACAGTGTTGGCTGCTGCAGCTTGGCAGTGCTCAAAGTGTTCTGAGAGCAAATAGGCTGACGCCGAATCAAATGAGATACCGACACAAAGTTTCATGTCAGGAAGATATAAAAAAAGGATATGATTCAGGAAACTTACTGTCCATTTCGGCATTGAGTTTGGTGAGCTCAGCCAGCCACTTGGCAGCATTTGCCTTGAGGGCATCCGACTCTTCTGAAGCTTTGGTAGCTTTAGCCTCGCATGCAGTGATGTGCGCTTGAATCTTCTGGTCACCAGCGGCACGCTTCTCCAGAGCTGTCTTCAACGTGTTCCTCTCCTTTTTCAGCTCAGTCTTCTCTTTCTCGACCCGGTCAAGATCCCGCTTGAGCCGAGTCACCTCGGACTGTTCTTCTTTCAGAGCACGCTTGTGCTCCGTTTCCTTCTTCTTCATTTCCTCCTGCTGGTTCTGGAAGGAGAGCTTAAGCGCCGGTGCTCCAAGGCTAGATTCTTGAAGATCCGGCTCCGAGTGTTGGTACAATCCTGCCAGAAGGAAAGATGTTAGTGAGGGTAAAAAGAATCTCGGGGACTGGAGCCCGAGATTGATAAAAGATCATACCGAGTCAGCTAGACATGAAACTCGGGGACTGGTTGTCCGAGTTTAATGTAAGCTCATGCCGGGTAAACTCGACATGAGACTCGGGGACTGGGAATCCCAGTGTTTTTAACAAGTTAAGTTTAAATGATCAAGTTTTTGAAGATTCGCGCCGAGTTACCTATTACTCGGACGAGTATCAGTTACTCAGCCCGAATCTCGGGGACTGTGGATGGTGTGACTATTGATCATTGTAAAGTAAGTGCTAAGTTCCGAGAGATTTACCTCGACAACCCTGCTAGCCTGAAGGGCCGAGACCTGCATGGAGTGTAGGGATTGTGCAACCAGGCCGGGGCCAACCGGGTGTGGATTTGCCGGAGTAGAAGAAACTTCGCTCGGGTCCGCGGCGTTCCAATCCATCACGTACTGTCCAACCGAGCCGAGGCTGTTATCACTCGGAGTGCGAAGACTCGGAAGAACATGGCTGTTGACCCGGGGGCGGGAAATCATCTCGGAGAGGTCTTGGTACGCCCGGTTTGCTGTTGGAGTCACAGTAATTTGCTTGCTCTGGACGTTGAAGGTTGGCCAGAGGCTTGCTGAGTTGGCACAGTTGGAGGCGGTGGTGCGGAGTATGGACCGGTACTGGGGGCTGCTGCTGCTTCCGAGACTTGTCTTGCTGCAGCTTCTGCTGTTTCTCTTGCTGCAGCTTTTGCTGTCTCTCCTGTTGCTGTTTCTGGTCCTTCTCCTTCTGCTGCTGCGGCTTCTCCTTCTGCTGTTGCTGCTGCTGCTGCTGCTGCTTCTGCTGTTGCTTCAACTGTTGCTTTGCTTGGTGCTTGTGTTGTGCACGAGGTGAGGGTCGGGATCCAACTTAGACGAGGTCTCAGTCGGAGTCTTATCCGCTGTCTCCAAATCCTTAAGAGGGAGAGGGGAGATTGGTCTCGACCCGGAGCCGAGGTTTGCTCGAGGCCTTGGTCCCCTCCCAGATCCGAATCAAGATTCGGCGGGGAATGTCGGCCGAGCTAGCGCACACCGGGGAAGGATTGCCCTCCGGGCTGCTAATCCCGATGTTGGCTGTCAGGGTGGCGATGAAGGAACGGGCGACAAAATAGAACTGTGGGTCTGTTTTGTGGCGATCGGATCACTGCATAAACCGAGGAAGAATGTTAACTCGGATGAGGTTAACTTCGGTTAAAGGAAAGAGAGAAAGAAGGAAAGCAGGAAAAGTTATACGAAGTTTATCTTACCCCTTGCTGGTTGGAGGACCTTAGCTTTGCGCTTGGAAATGACCTTCTTGGCTTTCTTAGCCGGAGGAGCCGCTGACCCGGACGCACCGGGCGTTTTCGGGATGTGCCTTGCGCACCCGGATTGGCTGTAGCAGGAGGTGCAAACCATGAAATAGGAATAGCATCAATGGGATCTAGGATTTGACAATCATCATTTCGTCGTCGGACAAGTCTTGAACGAAGACACGGGCGGATGGCTTACCCGAGGTAGAAGCCTTGGCACGAGGAACCGGCATATAATCCTCGTTGTCCGGATCTTCAGTCTCCTCGGGTCGCTCACGGCGATCTTTTGTCCACTTCCTGGTCTTCAGGTCCCCATCTTCGGTGGCTTGTCGAGTAAACAGCTGCAGGAAAAGCAAAGTAGATTCGGATTAGTCAGAAGGTGCATCACCGAGTAAAAGTAGCCTCGGAAGGCAGAGCTATGTCGGTTCAAAGTGATAAACTAACCCGAGGCGGAAGCCGGGATCGCTCAAACGGCTCTACGCCCCATTGCCAATCGTCCGCCATCTCGGTCTGGGCGATGGCCTTGACCCGTCTCCTAACTTGGGGATGGGTAAGATCATGGGTGCTGACCCGGATAGGGTCCAGCAAACCACTCATGTGGCAAATCTTGTGCACACGGTGCTGAAGAGGGTTGACTCGGCGCATGACGAAAGTCCTCAAGAGGTCGTCTGCACTCACTTCTTTTCCAGCAGCCCCTCAAGGGTTTGGTGGATCAGTTGGACCTCAGGAATGCTGTCCTGCGGGTCATAGTTCCAGTTTAACTCGGCTGTGGGGGGAGCGATGTTGAACTCCGGCAGGTTGAGAACATCCCGATCAGCCGGGCTCTTCACATAGAAAAAGGACCTTTGCCACTTCCGGCAGGATTCTAAGCCGGTAATCCGAGGAAGATGGAGTGCTTCCTCGGAGTGATGCTAGCCGCACCGCATGCGGTCATATCCTTCACGACCTCCTCCTTATTCGGGATGGTTTGCTTCCGGAGGCGGAAGTACTTGGCCCAGGCGGCAACAGTGGGCCAGAGGCCGAGGTACCCCTCCATGAAGGAGGTAAAAGCTGAGAGAGATGTAATGACGTTGGCAGGGAGATGGTGAGGTTGTAGACCGAAGTAGTCGAGAAAGTCCCGGTAGAAGGGGCTAGCTGGGAGTCCAAATCCGCGCTGAAAGTGCGCAAGGAACACCACTCGTTCACCCGATTCTAGAACCGGTTCGAGTTCCGTTCCCGAAAGCCGGCATATAGCCTCGGCCGTGATGCGCCGGGTCTTGAGCAGCCAATCGAGATCATCTTGCACTACGTCAGATCCCTCCCATCCACCTCGATTGCTAGGTGCCGCCAATGACTCGGCTGGGTCAGGAGTACTGCGGCCTGACATCTCAGGGAAAAACCTGCAAAAAAGTACAAATACAACCGAGATAAGTGACTCGGAGAAACAATGCAAATGACTCGGAAACCGAGACATATGACCCGGAAGAGCCGTGCAACTGCATCAGGAGTAGAGCACGGAAACCGAGTTATGTAATTCGGAAACTGAGGTAGAATCACCCGGAAAGATGATTCGGAAAGATAAGTGTTAAGTGATTCGGAAATCGAGTTAAGTGATTCGGGTAAAAGTTATAAACATTAGTTTGCATGAATCTGTGAGAAAGAAAGATCTACCGAGCGAGTAAAAAAGGAAGTAAAAAACATGAGTCTAAGGCAGAGAAGGATGAAACTAACAGGAACCGTGCCAGGACATCAGTGCGAGAAAGATCTAGCAACGGATCTAGGCAGGTGCATTTGTGAGCAAACAAAACTGATCCCAGCAAGCCCAGCGTTTGGAGATCTAGAACACCTTAAGGATGAAATCTGAAGAACATGCTTGGAAGAACACCAGAAAGGATTCATGAAGAAGATGGAGATTGGGGATCCATACCAGAATGCAGATTCCACGCGAAGGAGTTTGGCGGCGGCGGCGCGGTCGATTCTGGTCGTCGGCGACGGAGAAGCGCTCTCGGGGTCGAGCCAGGGCGGAGTGCTCTTCGCGGCGGCGGCGGTGGAAGTGTTTTTCGCAATGGAGAGAACGAAGGAAGAAGAAGACCACACCGTCCCTCCTTCCACTATTTTATAGGCGCGGAGGCGTGCGGTTGGCGAAGCGGCGGGGGCAGTTCCCCAAACTGCACTCGAAACCGTCCGTTAGTGGGCATAATGGTGGGGCCGCCATCATTGGCGCGGTTACCTAGGCGCCGCGCGGGGTGGTCAAAGGTGCTCAAAGGCTGTGCTTGAAGTGACCGGACACGACACGTGTGACGTATGCGACGTGCGGTGCGCGGCGCGTGCAGAGGCATGGTCGGCCGTACGCGCGAATCAAGGCAAACCGAGATATCTTTGCATCGTATTTCGTGACTGGAACTCAGTGGAGTTAAAAAGAATCCCGTTGTGTCGGTTAGACCAAGTTGAGGAGGAAATTCGAACAAGGTTACTAATTTGACTCGGAGAAACTCGGCTAGACCGAGACATACTTGAGTCGGAAAGGCTGTTGGTTGGTTTTGTTTGGTTAAACCTGGTGTGGCCCTCCATCTGAGGCTGTAGAACCGCACCAGCTACGGGGACTAATGTCGGGGGGCTACCCCTGGGTAGGGTAAGTTGTGGTATAAAGAGCTCTAATGAGTGGACCGGGTCAAGGTCAAACCGGGTCAACCAAGTCCCGGAGGGACCGAGACATGGCGTAATACAAACCGGCTTATGACAACCGGGTCACTTAGGCCGGGTCATGTTAGCTGAGTCACCTTAACCGACATACCACCGTCGGTCTGCTCTTATTTATTCTCATGTGCAGGAAAGGGACGAAGATGATCCGGCACAGACTTGCCGGGTCAAAGAAGGGAATCCGGCATAACCATGCCGGGTTAAGGAAGAGAAGAAACTTTACCTCGGATAGGAAGTCAAGGGCCTTTGTCTTTTAGCCTGGCAGAGGAGCACGCCTGGCCGGAGAACCCGGAGCCTGGCAGACCGACATCCCGGGATGGGACAGCCCGGATAAGCTGGGACAAGACAGAAAGGGTCCCGTCATGGCAGAGATGACCCGGAGATCCCGGAGGCGCGAGTCTCCTACAGGAATCCCGGAGATCTCTGCAGGAGCACGTGATGCCACCGTGGAGGAGAGAGCCGTTGTCACCAGGACAGCTATAAGTACCCCTGTACCTCCTCCTGCGTGAGGGACGGAAGAGGAGATAGCTCATTTGCCCCCTTTGTGCTTAGCTTCATCTTCTACCTCGGACCACTGTTCATAGTCTAGCAATACAGCTCAAGGAGCAGATCTTGTACTTGTGCTTGTGCTTCATCCATATACATCGAGAGATAGGCAGGAGTAGGGTGTTACCTCCTCACGAGGGCCCCGAACCTGGGTAAACCGTGTGTGTGCTTGTGTGTTCTTGGTTCGATGTTCGTCCGTGCGCGCTTCTCAGCGTGCAAGCCCTCCCCGGATACCTCCAGCGTCCTTTCGGCCCCACATTTAGCCATACCTATGGCATCTGCCGTGACACCACCACGACACCCATGAGTATTAAGTTGCAAGCAACAGATTATAGCATTAAGCAAAGTGTGTAATGTAAACAAACGCATTAGACTTAACAGCAGTACCCTTAAGCTAAGCATCGGTTATTTTATCCCTAGTGGCAACAGCACATCTACAGCCATAGTTGTTTCTATCTATCAAGCCCAGGCTTCTAGAGGCATGAACCCACTATCTAGCATAAATACCCTCTCTTGCAGTCATTAGCATCTACTTGGCCAAAGCATCTACTAACAACGGAGAGCATGCAGGAACATAGATAAAAACATAATATAAATAGATGAACAAACTTGATCATAACTTCACAATTCATCGGATCCCAGCAAACACAACATGCAGCATTACATAAAGATGATCTTGATCACGTTAGACAGCTCACAAGATCTAAACATGATAGCACAAAGTGGAGAGACTACCAACTAGCTACTGCTATGGACCCGTAGTCCCGTGGAGAACTACTCACGCATCACTCCGGAGGCAGGCATGGCGATGTAGAGCCCTCCGGTGATGATTTCCCCTCCGGCAAGGTGCCGGGAAGAACTGCAGAAACCCTCCCGAACTAGGGTTGAAGACGACGGCGGCGTCGGAACTTTTCGTGGATTTTTGATCGGGTCTCTAGGGTTTCCCGAATAGATGCAATTTATAGGCGAAAGGGTGGCGTCGGAGGGCACCCGAGGAGGGGCGGCGGCCTAGGGGCGCGGGCCCACCCTTGGCCGCACCGTGGGCCCGCCTGCCTCCCTCGGCTGGCCTCCGGACTTCTCCTTCTGGCTGCTGCTTCGTCTCTGTCCAGAAATAAATCAGTTAAATTGGCTTCCGATTCCGAGAATATTTCCAGAATAGAATTTCTGAAACAAAGACAGCAGAAAACATGAACTCGCACTATGGCATCTTGTTAATAGGTTAGTCCCAGAAAATGCATAAAAATGATATAAAGTGTAAGATAAACATGTGGTAATCAATATATAACAGGCATGGAACAACAAAAATTATAAATACGTTTTGGACGTATCATGAATCCCCAAGCTTAGTTCCTACTCGTCCTCGAGTAGGTAGACGATAACAAAAGATAATTTTTTAGATGACATGCTACCAACATAATCTTGATCATGTAGTAATGTAAAGCATGTGAGCTGAGATCAAATCATTCAAAGCAAAAGTCTACATTTGATATTAAACCAACAGATGATAAAGCAAGACAATTAAACAAGTAAAAACCTTTCATGGAAGATGCTATAAAGACATGAGACCGTACAAAGTTCATTATAGATGTTTTAAGCATTCAGTATAGAATTTCAATCCTTCTACTCAAGCATCAAGCAATCTTCCACAAACATAGAAAGGATCCAGGCAAGCAAAAGTATCACAAACGTAATGAATCAACTGTTTAGAAGTTTTACTCAACCGGTGAGCGTAAGAATTTGGTATTGGCACCTGGATGTTATGGCAAATAGAATAATAATGGGGGTTTGGAAGGCAAAAGGAAGATAGTCTCACAAAGTTGTAAATGATCATTAGACAAGAGGAAGTCTTATAATTGAAGCTATGCAAGGAGTAGTGATTGCCATGCAACGGATGCACATAGAGCTATAAGTGTATGAAAGCTCTCCAATAGAACTAGTGGGGGTGCATCCAACTTGGTTGCTCACGAAGACCTAGAGCACTTTTGAGGAGGCTCATCATTGGAATATACAACCCAAGTTCTTATAACGTAAATTCCCCACATAGTTATACTAGTAAAACATGAAAAACTCTCTCACGTGGAGTATAAGTGCTAATCATGAGCACAAATGATGACTATGAAATAGGTGCTAAACATGAGCACAAGTGTGGATAAAAGATAGTAATGTTGCCCCCTCTCTCATTTTTTTCTTTTTTCTATTTTTTTTTCTTTTTCTATTTCACTTTTCGATGGCCTCCATGGCTCTTTTCTCTTTTCTCTCCCTCACTGTAGGGGCAACATTCTAATATGATGACACATTTTTTGGTACAAATAACTCATAATGAACAAAACATGATGTATGAAACTGAATGCCTCTGCCAGTGTAGCAGGATGTGCAATAATCTAGCGTAACATGGGTAAACCACACATCAGCTGTACAGAATCATGCAAAGCAATATATAACAATGATGAATGACAACAAGTCATGTAATGTAAGATGGAAGTTGCATGGCAATATATCTCGGAACAATTATGAAAATGCTGTGATAGGTAGTTATGGTGGCTGTTTTGAGGAAGATATTTGGCTTATGTGTAGGAGAACAAGAGGAAGTTCTCCCACGGGGTTAGATGTACTGGCGAAGTATGCACAACTCTCAATGTGAGCAGAAGGCAATGCACAACACCGAAAAGGCTAGCAAAATATGGATGGTGAGAGTGCCAAAAACCGTAGCTCAACATTAGTCAAAAAGAACTCACAAGTTTATTGCAAACAACTAGCAGGTTCAACATTAAGATCATGATTAAATTCACTCCAAGAGGGGCCGTTCACGGTGGCACAAGTACCCCGTTAGATCCCCCGACCTTAGCACGCAACTATATTGTTTCCAACTACATTCAAACATGAGAAGCTATCAAGTCCAACTACACCTTCAGCAATTTTAAGAGTTTGTAGTACGGTACAAACTTCAATAACACAACCACTAATCAGATTTTAGCTTTATTAACTAGCAGGCATTTAACATCTAACTTCTTAATATCTCAAAACATTTGCAAGGAATCAAGTTATCAAAGTTCAATGATCTACAAGACTATGCAAATTTTCCATTATACAACTACCACACACTTTAGCATTTTCTGTTCCAACCAGACGCCAATTATACAACTCTCCAAGCAAATATAAGTGAAGCAAGAGAGTATTTTCTATAAAATAACTAATAGCTCTAAATAAGAGATACATGAAAAACAAGAGCTAATAGTATAGCAGTGCTAAACAAGAATACTCAACAAGTATAAGTGAAGAATAGGAGTATTCTAATGAAAAAGCGGAGCGTGTCTCTCTCCCAAACAAGAGTGCTAGGATCCAACTAAGTTATGATCAGAAAATAAAAACAAAACAAAAACAAAACAGAAAATAAAACACACCGACGCTCCAAGAACAGCACACAATATGTGAAGCAATAAAAATATAGTCTCACTAGAGATGACCTGATAATTTGTTGATGAAGAAGGGGATGCCTTGGGCATCCCCAATCTTAGATGCTTGAGTCTTCTTGATATATGCTGGGGAGATCCAAGGGAGCCTCCCCAAGCTTAAGCTTTTCTCTCTTCTTGATCTTCTTATATCATCTTCCTCTCCTAATACTTGAAAACTTCCTTCACACAAAGACAACTAGCAATCTTCATTAGAGGGGTTAGTACATCAAAATATAAGCTCACTTGGTTCTGTAAAACACAATGCATGACTTAAGTTTAAAATTAGCTACTGTTACTAAGCAACATCTTGATATCCCTCCGAAGAACATGAATCTATACTTGCAAAAGAGGCAATGCAAAACAAAAAACAGAATCTATCAAAATCAGAACAGTCCGTAAAGACGAATTTGTTCGAGGCACTTCCGATGCTCAAATCAGAAACCAGTTAACTAACAAAAGATAGGTAATAAGTTCAGGCTTCTGCTCACAAATTTATAGATCAAAATAGTAATCCGCGATTTTTCACGAATTTTTACCGTGAGGTACAGAAATCTGTTTCTGGACAGCAAATAAAACATTAGCACCTTCTTGCATTAGAGGCTTTTCCTGGCACAACAAAAACGAAAATAAAAGATACAAAGGAGTTGTTACAGAGGTAAGCAAACTTCTTGACTCAAGAAAACAAAAAATAACAGAAAATAAAATTGGGTTGTCTCCCAAAAGCGCTTTTCTTTAACGCCTTTCAGCTAGGCATAGTAGCAAAAAGATCAAGTATTATCAATATTGGAAACATCCAAATCATCAAAGCCTTCTTCCAAAGTGCAACTTGCCATAAGAGGATTTTTCATGTTATGGAATTCTTGGGAAGAAAATTTAAATAATCCTTTGTTACCAATGCATGACTCACTAGCAAGTTCGCGAAATACTTTCTCAGATTCAAACACATCAAGAGGTGTAGATTTTGGTTTAGATACTTTTGGCACATACATAAATCTTTGCTCTTTTCCTATTGGAACCTCTTGCCTTTTAGTTTTAATGGAGGAAAAAGTAGCACTCAAAGTATCAATAGTTTCCTCTAATTCATCAATCCTAAAGGTTTGATTATCCTTGATAGTACTAGTTTCTAAAACAGTAATTCTTTCATTCATATCTTCCAAAGATTCATCAAATTTACTAGTACTATCGAGCAACTTCTCTACTCCATTAATCTTATCTATGTTTGGTAAAATTTTCCCTATAGAATCCAATTTTTTCATAACATCATCAAGGGTAATCTCAATTTTAGTGTCATTAATAGGTGGAGTTCCAACCAAACTTTCAATAATGTTACTAGCTTCCACCGCAGGAGTACCTAGAAAGTTACCTCCTGTTAAAGTGTCCAAAACATACCTATACCAACTAGTGATGCCAACATAAAAAATTCTTAGAAGGATAATAGTAGAGTATTTTCTTGTACATCTATGACGAGCATCACTAATTCTATACCAAGCATCTTTTAAACTTTCTCCACCTTTTGTTTAAAAGAACAAACTTCAACCTCAAGTGACATAGCATAAGGAGTAGAACTAGACATAACAAAACAGGAAAAAAACTAGAACTAATTTTTTTTTGTGTGTGTTTCGAATTTAAAAGCAAACAAGAATAAAAATAAAAATAAACTAAGCAAGACAAAAACAAAGTAAAGAGAATGGTGGTGTGTAACTCCCCTTGCTGTAGCTTCCAGTTCCCCGGCAACGGCGCCAGAAAAAGTGTTGCTTGTTGACGTGGAAACGCACGTTTGTTGGAAGACCCCAAGAGGAAGGTATGATGTGGTAAGCAGCAAGTTTTCCCTTGATTATAAAACCAAGGTTGTCAGATCCAGCAGGAATTAGAAGAGCTTCAACACGGTGTCAACAACAGCGCCGTTGAGATGTCGTTGACGTGGACCTGCACACAACACAATCAAACTACTTTGCCCCAACGAAACAGGAAGGTTGTCAATCTCCCCAGCTTGCTGAATACAAAGGATTAAACGTATAGTGTGGAATATGATGAACACAAAGGTAACAGCAGGAAGAAACGTAGAGCGTGGTGAAAACGTTGTTTGTATCAGTGTGGAATAAAGGACCGGGGTTCACAGTTCACTAGTGGTGTCTCTCCATAAGACAAATAAACATACATGTTGGGTGAACAAATTACAGCTGGGCAATTGACAAAGTGCAAACGCATGACAATGCAATATATAACAAGAACATGTTCATTGTTAGATCTATTGCGCATTACAACAATATACATAGACCGCTTACTAGCTGCATCTATGACTCATAATCCACTCACAAGATAGCTTCCGGGTCCCCCATGAGTATTAAGTTGCAAGCAACAGATTATAACATTAAGCAAAGTGTGTAATATAAACAAACACATTAGACTTAACAGCAGTACCCTTAAGCTAAGCATCGGTTATTTTATCCCTAGTGGCAACAACACATCTACAGCCTTAGTTGTTTCTGTCTATCAAGCCCAGGCTTCTAGAGGCATGAACCCACTATCTAGCATAAATACCCTCTCTTGCAGTCATTAGCATCTACTTGGCCAAAGCATCTGCTAACAACGGAGAGCATGCAGGAACATAGATAAAACATAATATAAATAGATGAACAAACTTGATCATAACTTCACAATTCATCAGATCCCAGCAAACACAACATGCAGCATTACATAAAGATGATCTTGATCACGTTAGACAGCTCACAAGATCTAAACATGATAGCACAAAGTGGAGAGACTACCAACTAGCTACTGCTATGGACCCGTAGTCCCATGGAGAACTACTCACGCATCACTCTGGAGGCAGGCATGGCGATGTAGAGCCCTTCGGTGATGATTTCTCCTCCGGCGCGGTGCTGGGAAGAACTGCAGAAACCGAACTAGGGTTGAAGACGACGGCGGCGTCGGAACTTTTCGTGGATTTTTGCTCGGTCTCTAGGGTTTCCCGAATAGATGCAATTTATAGGCGAAAGGGTGGCATCGGAGGGCACCCGAGGAGGGCGGCGGCCTAGGGGCGCGGTCCCACCCTTGGCCGCGCTGTCGGCCCGCCTGCCTCCCTCGGTTGGCCTTCGGATTTCTCCTTCTGGCTGCTGCTTCGTCTCGGTCCAGAAATAAATCAGTTAAATTGGCGTCTGATTCCGAGAATAATTCCAGAATAGAATTTCTGAAACAAAAAGACAGTAGAAAACAGGAACTGGCACTATGGCATCTTGTTAATAGGTTAGTCTCAGAAAATGCATAAAATGATATAAAGTGTAAGATAAACATGTGGTAATCAATATATAACAGGCATGGAACATCAAAAATTATAGATACGTTTTGGACGTATCAGACCCCGAGAGAGGGGATCGCTTTCCAGTTCACCAGGAAGCAAAAATCAGATCTCGGTCTTGCCTTTGGACCAGAGATCAGGCATTGCTCGGGAACTCAACCCTGTAGCCCGAATACGCAGACCACCACTATATATCCATACAAGCACGAGTAGGGTGTTACGCTTCCGAGCGGCCCGAACCTGGGTAAACTGCTTGTGTGCTTTACTTTCCGCATCTCCTACTCACTCGCCAAGATCTACTTCGCGCCCCTCACCAAATCTCTAAAAGGGGGTCTCTCGACTCCCGGTGTTCGTGACTTCGCACACGGCACGAATCATTAGCTCACACGTATATTCTGCTCGTTTCTTGTAGTTCTCTGGACCTCCCCACGTAATGATTTTTGTCCGAGGAAAGCTAAAATATTACTTGTGATTTCCCCCTCGCCGGCGATGCTGCCGGTCCGCTCCGTCTCCGTCTCTGATACGTCTCAAACGTATCTATAATTTTTGATGTTCCATGCCTGTTTTATACCAATTGCTACATGTTTTGCATCTACTTTATATCACTTTTATACATTTTTTGGGACTAACCTATTAACAAGATGCCGAAGTGCCAGTTCCTGTTTTCTGCTGTTTTTGTATTCCAGAAAAGCTAGTCTGGAAATATTCTCGGAATTGGACGAAACTACACGGGGTCCCTATTTTACCAGAACTCATCTGACGGGCAAAGAGGCGACGGAGAGGAGCCACGTGGGCCCCACACGTGGCCAGGGCGCGGGCCCCCCTCTGCCGCGCCCTGGGGTGGTGTGGGCCCCCGGGTCTCCAGCCGCCGCCCTTTCGCCTACTTATTCCCCCCGACGCGAAAACCCTAAGTACCTGAGCAAATATCCACGAAAAGTTCCAGAGACGCCGCCGTCGTCAACCCTAGCTCGGGAGGGTTCAGAACCTCTTCCCGGCACCCTGCCGGAGAGGGGAATCGTCACCGGAGGCTTCTACATCGCCATGCCTGCCTCCGGAGTGATGCGTGAGTAGTTCATCCTTGGACTACGGGTCCATAGCAGTAGCTAGATGGTTGTCTCTCCACTTTGTGCCATCATGTTTAGATCTTGTGAGCTGCCCTACATGATCAAGATCATATTATTGTAATGCTACATGTTGTGTTTGCTGGGATCCGATGAATATTGAATATTATGTCAAGTTGATTATCAATCTATCTTATATGTTATTTAAGATCTTGCATGCTTTCCGTTACTCGTAGATGCTTTGGCCAAGTAGATGCTTGTAACTCCAAGAGAGAGTATTTATGCTAGATAGTGGGTTCATGTCTCCGTTTAACCTGGGACAGTGACAGAAAGTTCTAAGGTTGTGGATGTGCTGTTGCCACTAGGGATAACCTAACGATGCTATGTCCACGGACATATGTGTTTGTTTACATTACGCACTTTACTTAATGCAATTATCCGTTGCTTGCAACTTAATACCAAGGGGACTCGGATGACAACCCGGCGGTGGATTATTAGTCATAGATGCTGTTGGATAACGATCTATGTATTATGTCGTAATGCCCAATTAAATATCATAGTAGTCAACATGTCATGTATATGCATTGTCATGCGCTCACTATTCGTCAATTGCCCAGCTGTAATTTGTTCACCCAACATGTTAGTTATCTTTTATGGAGAGACACCACTAGTGAACTGTGGACCCCGGTCCATTCTTTTACACTGATTAAACAACCACAAACTGCAAACTGTTCCTTTTTCATTCTCTGCAATTTAATACTCATTTTCCACACCATACGTTTAATCCTTTGTTTTCAGCAAGCCAGTGAGATTGACAACCTCACTGTTTCGTTGGGGCAAAGTAGTTTGATTGTGTTGTGTGCAGATTCCACGTCAACAGTCCAGACTCCCTCAACACTATTTTTCTGGCGCCGTTGACAACCTTCTGAAGAGTTGCTGCTCCTACTGGTTCGATAACCTTGGTTTCTTTCTGAGGGAAAACTTGCTGCTGACTACATCATACCTTCCTCTTGGGGTCTCCCAACGAACGTGTGTTTCACGTCATCAAGCTATTTTTCTGGCGCCGTTGCCGGGGAGACAGCAGTCTTCTGCAAGGGGAGTTTCACGCTTCCAATCTCTTTACTTTGTTTTTGTCTTGCTTAGTTTATTTTATTTTATCTTGTTTGCTTTCAATTATCAAAAACACAAAAAAATTAGTTACTTGCATTTAGTTTATTTTCAGTTTTGTTTTTGTTAGTCATGTCTAGCCCTGTTCCAGTAGTAATGTCACCTGAAGAAGAGATCTTCACTTTCAAGCAAGGGAGTGAGGAGAGTTTTAAAGATGCTTGGTCTAGAATATCTGAGTCCTATGCTAAAACTGAACCTAAAATGACTTTAAGCCTGCTTCTTAGTAGCTTTTATTTTGGTCTTGTTCTTTGCTATAGATATGCTTTAGATGCTGTGGTAGGAGGAGATTTCCTTCGTTATGATGGGGATCAAGCTTTTAATGCTATAAAAAAATTGATTACAATTTCTAGCCCCCAATCACTAAAATTGATTTGGCTTTGACAAGCATAAGTGATAGACTTAACGCTCTTGAAACGAACATATCTGGTCTAAAGAAGGGTATAATCAGATTCGTGAACATTATGATAATGTGCCAGTAAATTTTGAACCATCGGGATGGATTCCTCAGTAAAAGTTGTTATAAATGGTGAAACTTTTCATTCTCGCTGTGATATTATGTCTGAATTCTGTTTAATGCCCAAGAATATTTATGATTCCTTAAATCTTTGGGAGCTTTCCAAATGCGAAGATTGTATAACTTTGGGTGATAATACTATTAAATTACCAAGGGGAGTAGCTGAAGGAGTATTTACAAAACTCTTAGGGATAACAATATCTATTGATTATCTTGTCATTGAATGTGCAGGAGTAGGACAAATTACGCTTGGAAGGTCCTGTTGAAACGCTTTGGAGCAATAATAGATGTGGGCCAAGGCACTATGAATTTCGCCTCTTCACCTATGTGTAACCAAGTATTTCCTAAAGATAAAGGTAAAGGTAAGAGAGCTAAGCGTAAGAATGTTGATGCTTCTTCACTTGGTAATACTTGATGCATGCTTTGTGCCTAGCTAAAAGGCGTTAAAGAAAAGCGCTTATGGGAGGCAACCCATTTTATTTTTCTGCAATTTTTCTTTTATTGAGTCAAGGAGTTTGTTTACTTCTGTAGCAACTCCTTTGTATCTTTATTTTCTCGCATTGTTGTGCCAAGAGTAGCCTCTAATGATAAGATGATGCTTAATTTTGATTGCTGCGCAGAAACAGATTTTTGCTGTTCACTGTACGAAATTCCTAAAATCACCAGATTGTTAAAAATCTGAAATTTTTGTGCGTAATCTTTATGAATGTCTGAAACTTTCATTAGTTCAGAGTTTCTCGATCTGAGCGTCGTAAGTGCCTCGAAAAAATTCGTCTTTGCGGACTGTTCTGTTTTAGACAGATTATGCCTTTTTATTTTTCGCATTCTCTCTTTTACTAGTGTTGAGTGAAATTCTTTTTTGGGTGGAAGAGCTTCACATAACATCAGTGGCTGTAGCTAATGTTTAAAGTAACAAATCATATTGCGTCTTTACAGAACATGTGAATTTTTGATTATGCACTAACCCTCTAATGAGATCTACTTTGAGTTTGGTGTGACGGAAGTTTTCAAGGGTCAAGAGAGAAGGATGATATAATAGGATCAAGAAGAGTGAAGAGCTTAAGCTTGGGGAGGCTCCCATGGATCTCCCCAGCATATTTCAAGAAGACTCAAGCGTCTAAGCTTGGGGATGCCCAAGGCATCCCCTTCTTCATCGTCAAAATTATCAGGTCATCTCTAGTGAAACTATATTTTAATTCTTTCACATCATATGTGCTTTTCTTGGAGCGTCTGTGTGTTTTTATTTTCAGTATTGCATTTTATTTTCAATAAAGCTTGACTGGACCCTAGCATTCTTGATTGGGAGAGAGACACGCTCCGCTTTTTCATGAGAATACTCCTATTCTTCACTTATATTTGTTGAGTATTCATATCTAGCGCTGTTCAGCTTTTAGCTCTTGTTTTCATGTATCTCTTGTCAGAGCTATTAGCTTTCTTTTGTAGAAAGTACTCTCTTGCTTCACTTATATTTGTTTGGAGAGTTGATGAAATAAATTGATTGGTGTTTGGTTGGTTCAGAAAATGTTGCATGTGGTAATTGGTATAAGGAAAAACTTGCTTAATCTTGTAGATCACTAAAATGGATAACTTGATGCTTGTCAATTGTTTTGAGTTAACAAGTAGATCATGATTAAATTGTGCATCACATGAGTTAAGCCTATTAGTGAAGAACTACCGTAAAGCTTGTTGAAAATTTGGTTTGCATCGGTGGTACCTCTAAGGTCTAGATATTTTCTAATAACAGGGTTTGGTTAACAAGGAAGACGGTATGAAGTCTTATAACGTTTGCAATATGTTTGTCATATAAAACTTGGTGTACGGGTTGATATTCTTGTTTGCTTACATAACCTTGCTAGCCTAAACTCTGTACTGAGAGGGAATGCTTCTCGTGCATCCAAATCCTTGAGCCAAAATCCATGCCATTTGTGTCCACCATAACTACCTATATGTGGTATTTCCTTGCCACTCCAAGTAAATTTTTCATGTGCTACCTTTAAATTATTCAAAATGTTATTATTCCCTTTTTGTGTCAATGTTTACTAGCTCATGAGGAATTAGTGTGGTTATTCTTTATTCTATTTGTCGAGTGGACTTTTACACCTGGACTAGTGGCATATACATCCGCTTATCCAATAACTTGCAAAAAGAGCTGGCAACGGGGTGCCCAGTCCCAATTAATTACAACTTTAACCAATTAATTCTCTTCACACTTTTGCCCTGATTCATCA
Organism: Poa pratensis; assembly: GCA_947311845.1. Taxonomy (NCBI): domain Eukaryota; kingdom Viridiplantae; phylum Streptophyta; class Magnoliopsida; order Poales; family Poaceae; genus Poa; species Poa pratensis. The sequence continues at coordinate 13,853,783 of CAMZMU010000057.1, forward strand.
GTAAGCAATGACAAACAGTGAAATACCTGAATGTGTGTAAACCAAAGAGAAAGAGGGATGATCTGCCTTGCTGGTAGAAATAACGTCCTTCATGGGAGCCGCTCTTAAAAGTCCGTTCGACAGGTAGAATACTGTTCTCACCCGCTACCATTCGTTGACAATTAACAAACACCTCTCAAAAATAGATACTCCTCCATGGTATGTGATTGATGGAAGGCACCCGAGGATTCGGTTAGCCATGGCTTGTGTTAGCAAGGTTGGGAGGAGTATCAAATATTTTATGCAATCTCTATATGCTTTCAAAAACCTAAAAGCTCTAGCACATGATTTAATCCCTGCTTCCCTCTGCGAAGGGCCTTTCTTTTACTTTTATGTTGAGTCAGTTTTCCTATTCTTTCTGTCTTCCACAAGCAAACACTAGTGTCAACTTTGTTACAACATGCGTTATATGCAATGTATTGGACTTGTTATACTACTTTGTGTTGACAATATCCATGAGATAAATATGTTGAAAGTTGAAGCAAATGCTGAAACTAAATTCTTCCTTTGTGTTGATTAAATACCTTTTATTAGAAACTATTGCTTTATGAGTTAACACTTATGCAAAACTGTTTGATGCTTGTCTCGAAAGTACTATTCATGAAAACGTTTAGCTTGTGTGATTCATTGTTTACTCATTATCTATTTGATAGCAAATTATAGACCATTGACTTGGATCACTTCATTCATTTACATGTGCCTTGCAATATTATATGATCAAGATTATGATAGTAGCATGTCACCTCAAAAATTATCTTGTTTTTATCGTTTACCTACTCGAGGACGAGTAGGAACTAAGCTTGGGGATGCTGATACGTCTCAAACGTATCTATAATTTTTGATGTTCCATGCTTGTTTTATACCAATTGCTACATGTTTTGCATCTACTTTATATCACTTTTATACATTTTTTGGGACTAACCTATTAACAAGATGCCGAAGTGCCAGTTCCTGTTTTCTGCTGTTTTTGTATTCCAGAAAAGCTAGTCTGGAAATATTCTCGGAATTGGACGAAACTACACGGGGTCCCTATTTTTCCAGAACACTGACGGAGCGAAGAGGCACGGAGAGGAGCCACGGGGCCCCACACGCCAGGGCGCGGGCCCCCCTCTGCCGCGCCCTGGGGTGGTGTGGGCCCCCTCTCCAGCCGCCGCCCTTTCGCCTACTTATTCCCCCCGACGCGAAAACCCTAAGTACCTGAGCAAATATCCACGAAAAGTTCCAGAGACGCCGCCGTCGTCAACCCTAGCTCGGGAGGGTTCAGAACCTCTTCCCGGCACCCTGCCGGAGAGGGGAATCGTCACCGGAGGCTTCTACATCGCCATGCCTGCCTCCGGAGTGATGCGTGAGTAGTTCATCCTTGGACTACGGGTCCATAGCAGTAGCTAGATGGTTGTCTCTCCACTTTGTGCCATCATGTTTAGATCTTGTGAGCTGCCCTACATGATCAAGATCATATTATTGTAATGCTACATGTTGTGTTTGCTGGGATCCGATGAATATTGAATATTATGTCAAGTTGATTATCAATCTATCTTATATGTTATTTAAGATCTTGCATGCTTTCCGTTACTCGTAGATGCTTTGGCCAAGTAGATGCTTGTAACTCCAAGAGAGAGTATTTATGCTAGATAGTGGGTTCATGTCTCCGTTTAACCTGGGACAGTGACAGAAAGTTCTAAGGTTGTGGATGTGCTGTTGCCACTAGGGATAACCTAACGATGCTATGTCCACGGACATATGTGTTTGTTTACATTACGCACTTTACTTAATGCAATTATCCGTTGCTTGCAACTTAATACCAATGGGGACTCGGATGACAACCCGGCGGTGGATTATTAGTCATAGATGCTGTTGGATAACGATCTATGTATTATGTCGTAATGCCCAATTAAATATCATAGTAGTCAACATGTCATGTATATGCATTGTCATGCGCTCACTATTCGTCAATTGCCCAGCTGTAATTTGTTCACCCAACATGTTAGTTATCTTTTATGGAGAGACACCACTAGTGAACTGTGGACCCCGGTCCATTCTTTTACACTGATTAAACAACCACAAACTGCAAACTGTTCCTTTTTCATTCTCTGCAATTTAATACTCATTTTCCACACCATACGTTTAATCCTTTGTTTTCAGCAAGCCAGTGAGATTGACAACCTCACTGTTTCGTTGGGGCAAAGTAGTTTGATTGTGTTGTGTGCAGATTCCACGTCAACAGTCCAGACTCCCATCAACAACACTATTTTTCTGGCGCCGTTGACAACCTTCTGAAGAGTTGCTGCTCCTACTGGTTCGATAACCTTGGTTTCTTTCTGAGGGAAAACTTGCTGCTGACTACATCATACCTTCCTCTTGGGGTCTCCCAACGAACGTGTGTTTCACGTCATCAGTCTCCTGTGGCCTTAGGCCTTGCAGGCGTGGCGGATTGCGTCCTCTCGCCGGCGGGAGGGTTCTCGTCCTTTGTTTAGGATTTTCCAGCGTCCTTTTCGAGATGGTGAGGCGATGGCTATATCTTGAAGTCAGAATAAGATCCTTCCCGTCCTATCCTCGCTCTGGTGGCACGTCTAGCGCCAGCGGAGGGCACGTGGAGGCATGTCCGACGATCGCCTGTGATCCAGTCCGTTTTCGTGTTCGTCCCTGTGGTTGCAGGTATGGCTCTTTCGATCTACGGTTGTCATCATTGGCGATGGTTACTGCTCTGGTGCACTGGCCTCTTGGGGCCTTAGCACGACGACTTCCCGTCTGTGTACTACAACAAGCTCTACTACGACAAGGTTTACCCGACTCCGGTGAGGGAGGGGTGAGGACGACGGCGCGCTTTCGGCTCGAGTCAATGTTTGTAGTCTTCGCTAGGTGGTCTAAAAATCTATTTGTAATTTTTATTACTTTTGGGATTATTTTTACAGTTATTGATGATAAATAAATTGGTTGGCCTTTTCAAAAAAAAAGTGCACACGCGGCTCATCGGTTTGTGCCTCACATGTCACAACCCACAGCCACGTTGTGATGAAAGCGGAGATAGTTCACTAATCATGCATTTCCCTTGTTGAGCATCTCCAACGGGCATTGTATATTTTGCTTGGATTGCTAAAAAAAATTAAAATATAGCAATTGGGCACAAAAACATTGTTCCGGCAGCTTTTATATAAGTGGTCCCACAAAAAAAATAGGAAGCTGATATTTGCACCCACACTTGGTGTATTTGCAAAGTAGAGAGCCACCAAAAACTCCCAATGTGACTGTCTTGTCCAATTTCTTTTGTCTTACGATATTGTGGCTAAGCCTCAAGCGAGTTTTTGTCATGTTTGCGCGGTTTAACTCTCTTTTCGTTTTATGATATGTGACTTAACTTGACTAATACTTTAGCGGATCAATTCGGCTAACACGAGGGGGCACTGAGAATATCTCTCCATGACGGAGTGGCAAATCCCGTATTAGTGAACCACCTCATGCAGCTTGGTTCACAAACGGTCCAAACACTGTCTTTACAGCTGCCAGTTACGGACAATGTTTTGCGGACTCAAAGCCGACGGATCCGCAACTCGTATAGTGCGAACACCTCAGGTCAAAGGATTCCAATGTATGAGTTGGTTCGTATGATAGTATACTCACGCCAACTCATACTTTAGGTCAGTCCAGCCGGCTTAACTCTTTAGCTCAGCTAGTGTAAGTCGAATTAGCATCTATATGCATATGATAAGTAGAACATAGTCATCATTCAACTTAACACATTAGTGTCGGCAGTGTTTGTCCAACACAACGTCAAACGAGTAAGGACAAAACTGTAAATGAACTAAGAAAGTAAGAAGGGTTTAGAATCAAATCACATATTTGGTGAAAGAAGCTATCAGTTCATTACATGGACATCTTATAAATACAAAGCAGAAATAGATCGCCTCTAGGGCACTATTCCTAACAAAGGAGACACCGATAAAAATGGAAATTAAGTATAACTCCCGAGCTCATATGCTCCTGTTTGAGTACAATTTCGAAAAAATAGAAAACACTTCAAACAGTTCTGAAAACAATCAGGGACCAACATATTCAAAAGTTTTACATACGTGCAAAATTTCGTGAAGAAATAACATTTCTTGTGCCTTGTGCAAAAAAAAAAATCAGTGCCCAAGATGGGATTTAAAAATGTCTTTTTAGAGCACTGATTTTTTTTTGCACAGAGCACAAAAAAATTATGCCTTTACGAAATTGTGCACGTATGCATAACACTAACACGTTTGTCTCTGATTTTTATTCAGAATTGTTTAAATATTAATTATTATTTTTCAATTTTGTACTCAAACAAGAGCATATGCTCGGGAGCCAAAAATGCTCTCCCATGGTAAAAGCAATTATTCAGTTAATCCCAGTTTTTACAATGGGGTATTATAGATTCCGAAACAATTGTGTAAGGAAGTAAATGATGCAATGGCCAGCTTTGTGTGGGGCGATACTGATGAGCAAAAAGGATGAATTGGCTTGCATGGTTGGGGATGTTTAACCCTAGAAACCGAGGCGGGATTGGTTTTCATGATTTACACTCTTTTTAATCTCGCTATGCTAGCTAACCAAAGTTATATATTGTTCACAAATCTTTACTCTCTTTGTGCTAGTGTGTAGAGAGAAAAATATTACCCTGATGGTAATCTGTTGAAAGCTGGGCTCGGGTATTTCATATGGAGAGTGGGCTCGAGTATGAAGACTAATATATGGGATGATCACTAATACCAACTAGTCGAACATGAAAGATTTTTTTCTAGACGTGGCAAAGTCTGCTGCATACAGTAGATAAGCTTATTGTTTTGTATTTGGGAAGATGGGACGAACAACTGATCCATGACAATTCCTTGTCAATCGATGCAGAACAGATTGTAAGTATTCATTTGAGTGAACACTTGGCCGAGGATTTTATCGCTTGCCATCATACAAAAACATATACCTTCCTTGTTAGGCCGGCTTACGATATTGAAAGGGACCATCAAATTGGAGCTAAGATCAGGAAGGGACATGGTCAAGGTGCGTCTTTTATAAATCTAGTTTGGGAAAATCTTTGAAATCTTAATGTGCCAAGTAAAGTAAAGATAAATTATCTTATGGAGAGCCTTACATGGAGTAGTTCATGGAAGGGCAATACTGGCTAGTTGCCTTGTAGGCGGACTGGCGGGATGTCTAGTGTGTTAATGGGGTGTGGAAGATATTAAACATATTTTGTTCACATGTTTGAGAATAAAGAAGGTCTAGAAGGAAGTGGTTTAACTGAGATAATTGACAATGCTTTGAAAGAAGATTTCTCGGAATTGGTTGTTCTCGAATTCATTTTATGCCGCCCTAAGAAAAACTCGCCAACTCTTAATCAACCCGGGCTTAAAAGAAATAGTAGTTTTGGGATGCTGGTATATTTTATGGCAACCATTTTAATTGACTCACAGATATGTAAACATGGATGTATCTAGACATATTTTAGTATTAGATACATCCATATTTACATATATGTAAGTCAATTAAAATGGAACGGAGGGAATATAAAATAAGGATTAGCAACATGAAGATTGGGAAGGAGTACCAACATTTCAATATTAACAACATACATGTTATTAAAATAAGTGAGCATCAGTATAAAATAAGTCTGAATTAAGAAAAAACGAAAATGTAAGAGCGCATTTAAGGTCCATATCCAATTGTAAGACTTTTTAGATTTACTCAATTTTTACTCAATTTAATCCATATGTAGTCCACATTAAAAACTTAAAACATCTTATAATTTAAAACGCGGAGAGAACAATAAATAAATGCCACCGAGCATTTTTTCTAGATACATCCATATTTACATATATGTAAGTCAATTAAAATGGAACGGAGGGAATATAAAATAAGGATTAGCAACATGAAGATTGGGAAGGAGTACCTACATTTCAATATTAACAACATACATGTTATTAAAATAAGTGAGCATCAGTATAAAATAAGTCTGAATTAAGAAAAAACGAAAATGTAAGAGCGCATTTAAGGTCCATATCCAATTGTAAGACTTTTTAGATTTACTCAATTTTTACTCAATTTAATCCATATGTAGTCCACATTAAAAACTTAAAACTTCTTATAATTTAAAACGCGGAGAGAACAATAAATAAACGCCACCGAGCATTCTGTAAAAAAATGACATTATTGACATTTCGCACGATTCCTTTTTACTAGGGGACTAAGCGCGGCTTTGCCGCTCCCGTGGGCTAATTTTTTTTTTGAATTTTTCGTTTCCAAAACTGCTGAAGTGGATAAACCGTCTGCATTTCGGAAATTATTCCTGTTTTCGTATAGTTTAACATATTTGAGTTTCTTTTGGCGTCTACGAAATATGCAAATTTGGAAGGCCGTGGAAATTTGAAATTTGAATTTTTGTCGTGCATATTTATTTTCCTTTCCCTATGGAAATTTGGTATATTTGTCATTTTATTTTGTGGGTATAGGTGAAATTTTTTGGTTTGCATTATTTGGAGTTTCTGCGAAATTATATGGAAATTTGGATTCTAATTATTTTCTTTTGTGGCCATGTTTGAAATTTTTACTTTGCATTATTTGGGATTATTTTAAATCACATGGAAAGTTGGCATATTTGTCATTTTTTTTGTAAACATATTTGGAATTGGCAGGCTGCATTATTTGAAATTATGTGAAATCATATTTATTTTCTTTAGTGGCCATATTTGAATTTTTTAGGTTGCATTATTTAGAATTTTTCAGTATCGTATGGAAAATTGGATAAGCAATTAGTTTTGTTTTGCGATCATATTATTTGGATGGATATTTTCGAAGATATTAATTTTGCATTTTAAATCATTTTATGGAATGAATTTGGAGTTCTTTCAAATATTTACCGTGTTGGAATATTCAAATATGTTTGCACTATGCCGTAAGTAGTTAGTTTTTTTTTTTTGATCATTCTAGCATTTTTTTCATTTTTTTGGGATTATTTAGAGTGTTTGTGAAATTGTATGGAAATTTGGATCTATTTATTTTCTTTTGTGGCCATGTTTGACATTTTTACTTTGCATTATTTGGGACTATTTCAAATCACATGGAAAGTTGGCATGTTTGTCATTTTTTTTTGTGTGAACATATTTGGAATTAGCAGGTTGCATTATTTGAAATTATGTGGAAATCATATTTATTTTCTTTGGTGGCCATATTTGAATTTTTTAGCTTGCATTATTTAGAATTTTTCAATGTTGTATGGGAAATTGGATAAGCAATTTGTTTTATTTTGCAATCATATTATTTTTCCATATTATTTGGATGGATTTTTTTTTTCGAATACGTTTTTTAAAAAACGTGTTGAAATATGAGTATTATTTGAATTCGGAAATTTTGTGCTTAGAAGATTGTTGAGTTTGTGAAAATTTAACGTATTGAAATGTATTTATGTTTGTATTATTTTAATGTTTACGAAAAATGATCAGATTTGGAAGACATTTGAAATTCTGGAATATGTAAATTTGAAATTTGAGTTGAAATGCTCAAATATAGATTTTAGGAACTGAATAATTTGAAATTTATTGAAATATGAATTGTATTTTACTGTTTATGGAATGAGCAGGGTTGGAAGTCGTATGACACGTCAAAATATTTGAATTTGTAATTTTGGGTTGAATGCTGAAATATGATTGTTTTTCCCTGTATAAATGTAGGATAATTTGAACTTTGAAAATTTATTTGTTTTGTGTGAAAATAGTTGACAATTTTTTCCCTAGCATTTTGATATATTTTTATATTTTGTTTGCGTGTAATTTAAAATTTTCAAGTTTTGCAATCATTTTGATAATGTTGCAAAGTATATGTAATGATTATTTTGATTGTTACATATTTGAATTTTCGAAACTTATTTGTTTTGTGTGGAAAATAGTTGACAATTTCTTTTCGATGGCATTTTGATATATTTATATATTTTGTTTGTGTGTATTTTAAAATTTCAAGGTTTAGTATATGTAATGATTATTTTAATTGTTACATAAATTTTAAATTTGGTCAGAATATATTTTAAATTTGGTCCGAATTGAATTTGAAATGAATTTGAAAAGTTGCAAAAGTTTTGGAAATTAGGAAAATAAAACAAAAAGGTGGAAAAAAAAGATTATTTTGATTGTTATATATTTGAATTTTCAAAACTTATTTGTTCATCTAAAAATTATTGGTTTGCATTATTTAAAATTATCTAAAAATCATATGGATAGTTTTGGGTTTTTTTTTTTCAAGAAACCAAAAAATGTGGACATTTTTTAATTATTGGTTTGCATTATGTAGATTTTTTTTTCCAAAATCATATGGATATACTTTGGACTTTAAAAAAAAAATTGGTTTGCATTATGTAGTTTTTTTTTTCCAAAATTATGTGGATATTCTTTGGATTTTTTTTTTAAAAAAATTTGCAAAAAATCTGACAGGTGGGCCCTTGTGACGTCGTGCTGACGTCACAGGGGCAGATCTGGCCGTGGCCGCCGCGTCGGCGCCGTGGTCGCCGGCGACGCTCCGGCGCGTTCCAGGACGCGCGCCTGGGCGCGTCGGACGCGGCTCGTCGCGCCGCGCCTGGGGGTGGCGGCGCCGCCCGAAATGGTTGCCGGAGGCCGCTCCGGCGAAGCGCGAATGCGGCGGCCGCCCGTGGCAACGGCGGCGGCGATTCCGCGGCGCACGCAGCGCCGCAGGACGCACGGGTTGGAAAGGAGGCGAAGGAGACGACGGCGCATATCGCCGTGGGGAGGGATTTGGAAGGGGAGGTCCGTGGAGGCGGTGGAGCGCGGCGGCGGCCGCCGGCGACACGTCGGTCGCGGAAGAGAGGGAGGGAGAGGGAGGCCTCGCTGGCATTTTTACGCGGAGGCCCTTCATGTTTTTGGTAATTGCAGTATAGCCCTTAGTGGGGGGTGAACGTGAAATGTCCGTCGGATTCATGTGAATTTGCGAGAGTGGAAGTTTTTTTTTGCAAAATAACGCCGCGACCGGTGGGTGACCGGCTGACGTGTCACGACGCGATTGGCTATAATTCGCCGTGAACAGTAGCCGGGGGTTTGGGGCGACGTGGCTGCATCTCGACCGTCCATCACGCGGATCGGACGGCCACGGTTTGCAGGCGACGTGGAGGGCTGGACAGGCCGCGGTTTTCACCAGCTTTTATATATAGTAGAATAGCGGGGAAGTTCGGTGCAAATTATAACTGAAACAGTGAAGCTCCCAATAGTCAAGCGAGCAATCTGTATTCCACAACATCTGGTAGCGACGAAAACAGTAGTATTGACGAGAGAGCATACATGTACATAGACGGCGAGAGCTTTGTCAGTTTACAACAAGAATCACCAGCAAAAAAGAGATTACAACAAGAACGAACCCTTTTTACTGATGAATCATTCACACAAGACACAACACAAGATGGCTGACCAGTATACAGGACGTGCCCGCCTGGTGGATCATATTGGGATAGCGCTGGTGACGCGCGGGTAGACGACCCTGGCCGGGTGTCTTTGAAGGCATGGTTAGGGATGATCGACCTCACCCGAGCGGTTTAAATGGGTTTGCTTCCATCATTCGAATGGTGGATGGAGGCGATTCACAGAAAGGACTGAAAAAAGCCTTGCCCTCTCTCGCAATGCTCGTCTCGTGAAACGTCTGTTTCTTTCAGAACAATTTTTTTACTGTCCACATTTAACCGAAAAGATCAAAGAGGAGGCTTTGTGTAACATAATGCCGCGAGAGTAGACTTTCATTTTTATTTGGTAAGACTCTCTATTGGTAATACTCCCTAAAACCTCTCTTAATTAATGAAAATGGTAAATCATTTGACTTGTCTTAAAAAAAAGCTCATAAGTATTTTGCCCAAAAAAACTACTAACCGGGAGGTCGCTGGTATGCCTTTTGAGACTAGTCACGGTAGAAATAACATAAGGAGTAACATTAATGTCACGTAGTAAAAAAAAAACTAATGTGGCGAGTAATTGATGGGGAGAGAGGTGGTTGTGGTAACATAATATTGTTACCGTAACATCAACATTTGAAGGCAAGATATGTGTGTACAACCTAATAAATAAATTTGTGCATGACACTACACATGTCTCCACCGTGAAGATAATAACTTAGAGTAATAACATATTGTTAGCGGCCTGAACGTTGTTAGCAGCCTGAATGAGTGGACGAGTGACGCGATAATTTGTTGTACGAAGGAAAAGTACCATCTTTCACTGAAAAAGAAAGAAGGAAAATACATGCCGTATCATAATATTAATGCAGTAGCTTTACATCGACGAAAAAAACTGCGTACAGCCACGGCGAAGCTTTGCAAGTTCTACTCCCTAATCACACACTGAGATACGAACGCCCTAGATCGATCGCACACTTTGTATCTCTGGAGTACAACACAGAGCACACTTTTATTGAACACATAATCACACACTGAGATGCGAACGCCCTAGATCGATCGCATGACACAGCCTGACAAGCCAATTCGAGCAGGCGAACGACGTTACCACCGACCAGGATTCAGGAGGCGGCCGTCGATCAGATGGGGATTGCTCCGTTGACGCGCGGATAGACGACCCCGGCCGGGTGGCCCATGATGCGGCGGCCCGTGCGGTGGCGGAACAGATACACGGCCGCGCCCAGCGGCCACTCCACCACTCCGGCCACCACGAGCGCCACGAACCCGAGCGTCGGGCCAATTACCTTGCACCGGCACGGGTTGCTCCTCGTCCCGCACTGCACGCAGACGAACGCCATTGATGTTGCTAAACTGAAAGCCTCTCTGCTTGTCGAGCACTGAACTCAGGTTGGACTTTTGATGGGGATGCAAGAAATGAATGGTTAAGCTTGTTAACCGTTGTGGAGTAGTCGAGGGACTTCGGGCATATATAATGCCTTTGCGCCAGGGACGCGTGGTACGATTGGAGCAGCACGTGGTATGCCATCAACTTGGTTGCAAGAGGTAGGCGATGACTCAGCCTAGTTGTTCATTCCACGTCGCGTAGGAGAAGCGCCCAACAAATCCAAAGCACACGTGTGTCTTTCGGTCTTTCGAACTTCTCTGCAATCTCTCAACCGAGAAGAGCCGAAGATTAGAGGCTTGTTCAGGAACACTCCAGCTCCCAGCTCCGCTGATGGACGCTGTGCAATTTTCAGAGCGACATACTCCCTCCGGTTTTATGGGCCACTTCCTTCTGCTTATACATTTTTTTTTTTTTTTTGAACAAGGGGAGGGGTCTAGAAGACCCCAGGTGCTGCAAATTTTATACCAAGCGGTGGGAACATATTACACGAAGGACCCAAAAGGAAAAGAAATTACAAACTAGCCCTCAGAAAGTAGCAAACAAGACCCTGCAAAGAAAAGAGGAACGCGATCAAGGACAAGGTCTTCTCCACCGGCGACATCTTCATCGGAGCCTCGCCACCGGCCTCCTGCTACCATCCACCGGGGACAAACCACTTGGTGGCTAGGAGGAGCACAGCGCCGGCCAAGGACTCCCTTTAGGGCCTCCAACATGGAGGTTGAGGGTGCGCCGTCATCGCGACGACAGATGTGGCCAACTCCACAGATCGCGGCGACAACGATGTCGACCGCGTGATACGCTCGCTGCAGCACGGAGACCTGCCTCACCCCAGTAGCGCAAGCAGGGTCTCCCACTTCTCCCTCGCCGCCACGGCCGGCCGAGAGGAACGAGACCACCAGCGCACTACCAGGAGGAAGACAGGGGCGAAGACGACGCTTGTGAGGGGCACCCGCCGCTATAGCATCACCAGGCATCTTCCACCATGGAAAACAACCTGGGATCTGCAGCCGCGCCCATCCATCACCGCGTCCAAGTGATGGGATGGAGAGAGCACCCGACCACCCACCAGATCCGCCGATACCCGCACCACTCCTCCCGTCCCCCTCGCCTCCACGGCCGGCCAGTCGGGGAAGAAGAAACACAGCATCTCGGCTGAACATAGGGTAGCCACGGACCTTATTCGCGGAGTAGATGGTGACACCGCAGCTCGTCACTTGCGGCTCCATCCGCCAGAGCACCATGCCGAGCACCAACATCACCACCAGCCACCAGATCTGGCCCCGGAGATCCGGTGAGATCCTCCTGGCATAACGCCAAACCACGGCACAAGGCCGAACTACTGCACAAAGGCAAACGCTAAAGCTACTACTATCTAGTTCTACCCCGGCGTCTCTCCGCCACCACCACCCACCGGCTACTCCGGCGAGAGGGGTGCGGAAGCGACCCGGTCGCTCTCGCACGACTCTCAAAGCAGCTGTCGGTGGGAAGAGGGGGGAAATGACGGTTACATAAGTCTGCTTATAGATTTTGGTGAGAGAAACTGTAATGGGTAGAAACTCATAGAAACTAGAGACTTCTTTTGGTCTTTTGAATATTTGGCTTATTTGATGTGTTGAGTTGTGAAATGTCTAGAACACCCCTAGATTTGATATGTACTTAATAAAGTGATATTATGGTTTTATTTGCTCTACTGAGTCAGAGAAATGAGTAAGAAATAAAATCAAAATAATATGGAAAGACAAAAAACATGATATCTTGAAGATAAATATGAATAATTCAGTACATCCCAAAATATAATATGAAAAATTGATGTTGTCATACTATATTTTATATGCCAAAATAAACGAAATATTTAGGCTAGGCAAGGTTGAGTCGTGCATGCGCATGACGCATTAGACTCGGGTATATGAACTCCTAGGTACCAAATAGCATGATTAAAAAAAACAAATAGTATGATTAAGACCGTTCATAATGGGAGTACATAAAGTTAGTAACATGCATGTGTGACACGGGGTTTCGGGTCATGGGTGTAGAACTGTAGATACACTCGTTGTGTAAAACATTTTTAAAATGTTAACAAATTCTTAAAAAAATCGGATATACATAATGATATTTTATGTTAACACAAAAAGTTTTGCACAGGAGTTCGAAATTTAAGTTCAAAATTTGAACAAAATTAGTGGAGATAAGAGGCCTAAAATGGCAGCGTCACTGGATGTCAGTCCATCGATGACTGAAAGAAAAAGGGACTTCTGCTAAATCACAGCTAGTTGTGTTTCAATTCATTCACGCTCGTTTTTCTGTTCGTACAATCGACGGGTATTTGCGACGCGCGGTGCACAGTGTCCTCGTCTGATGGGTATGGGCTTTTTGGGGTTTTGAATATGAGCCCGTTTAGAAGTATCCAGTGGCTGTTTTCTGAATTTTGTTTTTTTGGTCTTTCTGCCGCGTGTCGAGTCGAGTCTTCAGAGGGAACAGGCGGAGGTAGAGAGGAGCGGACGTAGCTTCAGTGACTTGCAGGTCACAAGTCACCGAGTGACTTGGATGAATATTGTCCCTCCGTTTTAGATCCAACGGACAAAAATCACCCAAATCTGAAACTCAAAAATTAAACTTTTTAAATAATCCACATAACAGAGTTTGCTCGAGTGATTTTTTGAGTGATCTTTGCAGTACGGTACTGTGGCCGGTGGTAGGGAGGAGAGGGGGTAGCCTTTTGGGAATAAATCTGTTAACTATGCGGGTAGGGAAGGACTCAATAGTTTGAGCGAATGGCTTTTTAGGATGTGTGGTCTTTCGCCATCAGGTGTTCATCAGTAGCGCCCTGGGTCAAATTTCTGCTACCAACTGTGGTGATGGGTTTCTGGGGTGTGGAGACAGGGGGTTGCGGTATAAAATTGTGGTGTTGGTGCTTATTTTTTTCTGCAGGTACTGGACTGAAATTAATGAATTCTGGAAATTCAGTGTTAGGCATTCAGTTTTTGTGGAAATTTTGATTTCTGAAATCATAAACTTATAGAGATCCTTTCAATGCCTGCTATTTTAGAATATCCGTGCGGCACACTCCCAAATTAGTGCTATTTGTAGAATAAATTTGTAGGGATTTTTTTGAATGATGCATATATTCTATCGTTTCCAGGTCTGCTTATACTAACTGTATATTTTTTTGCTCATGTTGTTAGTAGTTTTCATATTTTTTGAGTCTCATGTTTGTGCGTTTATGTAGTTCGCATCGCTTGTCAACTGAGTATCGAGATGATGTTTCGACGCCGATAACAGTGAAGGAAACAACTTTTCCAGCGGCTCTGATGTGAGCTTATTTATCTTACTATGGGCATCCTTTTTTTCTTTTCTATTATCATGTTTGTGTGATGTTTGAATTTGCTGATGACAAGAACCTTGTTTTTCTATGCAATCAGGTATGGATATCCAAGCAAGAGACAGGTTACTAGATGATGCTTTGTTTGGTTTCTTGAGGAACAGGTCTGGTTTTTTGTTAAATGACATTTGCAAGCCTATTAAGCATTTCTATTTTTTTTTGTATTTTTTACTATCCTTTAAAGATTCAGATAAAGAGAAGAGAGACACGGGGAACTAGCGAGACATGTGTGCAGCCTTTTGGCTATGTTTTCTGTGAATATGTCCATAATACTTGTTGTAGGGTTGTTAACTTGTTATTATGTCTTTTCGATATTATATTTTCTTATTTCATATTATTGTGATGATAGTCTGACTTCATGTGAACTAGTGGTTTAGATAAAATTCATCTTTCAGTTTTCTCGCTTGTTTGCATGTCTGAATCTTTTTCTTTATCTGAATCTTTAACAACAAATTTGTCTTATTTTGTATGATTTTTTTTTCTGTCTCAGGTCTTGCTCGTGCCTCTTTCTTTCAGTTGTCTCACTAGTTCGTTGTTTCTCTCGTCTTGCTCTCTTTCTTTCTAGCATCCATTTTCTGAACTTTGTTTTGTGTCTGAACTTTCTCTTTATCTGAATCTTTAACAGTTATTTTGTATGAATCTTGGAGAACTGGATTTTCTTTTGGTATTTTTCTGTCCATTTTTCTTGTTTTCCCCCCTTTTTTCTTCCTTGTATTCCTTTCTTTTTCTAGTCCGTCTTCCATTTCTGTCATGCAGTTGGTTATCTGTCTTTATTTCTCTTTCTCTTTTTCAGTCATGAGTAACTTATATATCAGTCTTTCTTGTGTCTTTTTCTCTCTTTCTCTTTGTCAGTCTTCATTTTCCATGCATTGTTCTCTTGTCATTCTCTTAGTAATTTCTCTCTTAGTAATGTGTTTCTTAGTAACGTTGTCTATTTCTTCAGTTTCTTTTCATTCTTTCATCTTGTCTTTTGATGGTTCTTTTCTTCAGATTTGAGTCCTGTTTGATTCTTTAATTTAGTTGTATTTGTCATTTTATCTCTTGTTCTTTTTTTAGCCATGACTCATGAGTACCTGGCCAAAGCAGAGGGTCAAATCTCATGTGTTCGAAGATGCTGCAACTGTTGACGTCTTCGCAAATGGGCTCGAGCTCACAAATGCACAAACAACAACAATGAACAAGCATGTGTTGTCGCGAGGTTTCGGCATGGGGTTGTTCTCGTGGACGCTTGGTACACTTTCATTGATCAGACTTTTATGCTTCTTTTCTACTTCGGCATGGGGCTGTTACTATTTTAGGCGCTGAAAGAATTTATATGTGTTCCTCTTTTTTTTTTCAGCGCATCCCCAAGATAATTGTAGATTGCCAGAAAGGACTGGGCAATGGTCCAATGTGCAGGAAGCCATGCTACACGTCTACCGACGGGAGAATCAGGTTCAAGTCTGGTTGGGCAAAGTTTGCTCTTGATTTTGATCTGTAGGTCGGGCTTCTCATCATGTTTCACATGGAATGGAGCAGATGCATGAACATCTCCTTTGAGACTATGTTTATGTTTCTTTCCCTGCATTTGAAACCTTTTGTGTGGCTACCAGA
This sequence comes from Poa pratensis, assembly GCA_947311845.1. NCBI lineage: Eukaryota > Viridiplantae > Streptophyta > Magnoliopsida > Poales > Poaceae > Poa > Poa pratensis. The sequence goes on from CAMZMU010000057.1 coordinate 13,869,593, forward strand.
ACCAGAGTTATTTGCATTGGAGGTTACACAACTCGACAGCTATGTGCACTTAAGTCACACCACTCGAAAACTGAATTTTTTGGTCTCACAACTGACAAATGTGTGCACATTGGTCACAAACGGGACACGTAATCCCGTTTCGGACTGGAATTTTTCAGAAAAACCCCTGGATTAATATTACGAGGACTAAATTGAAAAATTCTACACCTGACGGGTGGGGCCCACCCGTCAGGGTCGTTTTCTACCTCTTCTTCTATCAGTTAGCGCACCCGACTGCCAATTGCTCAAGCAGACATGCCGTGGAGCTAGTTGGCAGCACGCACACACGAAACTCGTGCGCGGGCTGCACAGGCATGTGCGTGCTAGCTATGCATCTGGCCATGTGTGCGTCTGCTGCAGTTAATTTGTGTCGCCGGCGCAGAAGCGTTCACCGCCCTGATTCCGCGCCTCGCCGGAGAGCGCCGCCATCCAAGTCCCCTGCATCCCCCGTCGATTCCCTCCACGAGAAGCACCCCGAAAAATTCCTCCAACCTTCCTAGACCACCAATCAAAGATCTGAGCACCTATTGATGCTCCTCGGCAGCGGCCCTCCATGGCTGAGCTGCCGGAGTTCAGCGCACATGGTCCCCTGTCCCCAAATGCACTCCTCGATATGCTGCAGGTTTGGCGACGGCGACATATGCGTAGCTAGCAACCGCAGTCGCGTCCCGGGGCAGCGGAAGCCCACGGACCTCACGGTGGCGGATCCCCTTGGCCCATCGGGCGTGACGGGGCTGTGGCGGCGCCCGACCAGCAGGAGGGCGCGGCGAGGCTGTGGCGGCACTCGGGCGCGAAGCAAGGGGCGGCGGCGGCGCCCCGACCGCGAGCAGGGGGCGGTGGCGCTCATGCTTGAGGTAGAAGACGACCCTGACGGGTGGGCCCCACCCGTCAGGTGTAGAATTTTTCAATTTAGTCCTCGTAATATTAATCCAGGGGTTTTCCTGAAAAATTTCAGTCCAAAACGGGATTACGTGTCCCGTTTGTGACCAATGTGCACACGTTTGTCAGTTGTGAGACCAAAAAATTTTGTTGTCGAGTTGTGTGACTTAAGTGCACATAGCTGTCGAGTTGTGTGACCTCCAGTGCAAATAACTCCATGAACCATAACGAGATGCATTCCCCCTTAGATTTTTGCCTCTACCACTCCTGTTGTTCATTGTTTCTAGATGTGATTTGTCGGTGTCTTTTGTTAAGAATTTACTACCTCTGTGTCATTTGTCTATTTGTGCTTCATGGATTTTCACAGCAATATAAGGTGATACCCGATATAGTTTTTTGTTTTCATAGGGGGCGATGCGAATGCAGCAACCAGAACAGTATGTTTCACAGGTCGGATCACATTAGAAATATAGAGATGAATTGATTTCTCCCTAACCTGTAGGGATTTTGGCCGTGAAGGCGTATTCAGGTCAGTAGTTGAACCATAGTTTTGCGTGTGTTCTTCTTCATCGACAAATTCTAACTGAAAATTTCCAAGAGTCAATAGAAGGAATCTGTATTCCACAACATCCGCGATCGACGAAAACAGTAATATATTGACAAGAGAACATACATGTACAAAAACAGCGAGAGCTTTGTCAGTTTACAACACAAGAACGAGCCCCTTTTATTGAAGTGAATCAATCATGCACACATCACAAAATAGCTGACCAGTATACAGGTCGGGCCCGCCTGATGAGATTAGATTGGGATTGCGCTGGTGACGCGCGGGTAGACGACCCTGGCCGGGTGTCCCATGATGCGGCGGCCCTTGCGGTGGCGGAACAGGTACACCACAGCGCCCAGCGGCCACTCCACGACGCCGGTGGCCACGAACGCCACGAACCCCAGCGTCGGGCCGAGCACCTTGCACCGGCAAGGGTTACTCCTCGTCCCGCACTGCACGCACGCCGGCACGAACGGCATAGCTCCTACAGTAGCTTCTTCTTCTCGAGCGAACGATTTCTTCTTGTTCAGGAATTTGTCTTGGTGGATGAACGGCGAGCAGCTGTTTGTGATTGAGGCATCCTGCCGTCAGGGCATATATATAGAGGCTCGCGCCTGGGATGCGTGGCGCGACGGGTGTACGTGGGGAGTAACTGGTTTTGCTCAGGTTTTGCAAAAGGAAGGTGATGACGAGTCACAATCGGCTGCCAGCCTGCCGCGGCAGAAGCGCAGCACAAATCATTGGCTCACACGTGTGTTCTGCTCGTTTCTTGGAGTTGTCTGGAACCTAGTCACGTAATGGCTTCTCTCGGAGGAAAACCTAAAATACTGTTTGTGATTTCTCCTCGGTTAGGCATCTTCATTCTTTGCCAAACGTGCACGCGCGGCTCACCAGCTTGTGCCTCACAACCCACGGCCGCCACGTTAATTTTCCTCCTCTTCTTCTATGAGATATGACACGTCACGTGCTAGGTTTCTTGTCGAGGGAAATGGATGATTTAGGGCCTTTTCGATTCATAGGATTGTCAAAAAAATTGTGTAAGATTAAAATCCTATGATAATTTTCTTATGAAACCGTTTGATTCATATGATCATATCATATAGGAAAAATTCTCATCAAAATCTTGTAGTACAAACTTCATACTAGAAAAATAATATGAGGTCTAACTAATGGAAAATTTTGTTCACCACAATTAAGGAACTTACTTGCCCCATAGGATTCAATTAGACATGTCATTACAATCCTATAAGTTTTCTATTTTTATACTTTCCCTATCCTATGAGCTCTTAGTCATTACAATTATCGGTAACTTTCCGTTTTCATCACCATACTTTGAGAATTTCGATTTATATACTGCATGTATCCTATATCTTGTCAAAGTGTCAGTATGTCACTCCCTGCTGTATCCTAAGTGTTATTTGACTTGAGCGTGTCACCGTACTTTGGGAATTTCGATTTATGTACGATTCCCTCCGTACCAATTTAAAGTCACAAAATTTGAACTAAGTTAGTTTAAACCTTCTATAAAACAGCGACGCTTAAATCTGGGTAGAGGTAGTAGTACGTAGAATAACGTAGACATCGTCGTTATTATCTCTTACTAGAAAAATCCAATTTGATCCCAAGTCGGTTCGTATACAGAATCCAACTAGGAGCCGACAAACGTCTACTTGTCTGATACCCCAAATTAGGAATGTCACGTCTTCCGTGGACTCCTACTAGTGGTTGGATGCTTCGTCGTGAAATCGATGGAGAAGGAGCTGTAAGAAGATCCGGTCTGGATTGCTTTTCTCATGTTTGTTCTAGGTTCTTTAGTGCAAAATGTAAGCACTAGTAGAAAATGGGTCTTTGGTCCAGAGCCGCCCCAGCCATTAATCCTGGTTCAGAGAAAAACCAGGACCAGTGCCTGGCACTGGTCCCGGTTCGAGCTGCCAGGGCCCCGTGGAGCATTGGTCCCGCTTCGGTTGGGGACATTAGTCCCGGTTCGTGCCACGAACCGGGACCAAAGCTCCACGGAGCTTTGGTCCCGGTTCGTGTCTCGAACCGGGACTAATACCCCTCCCCTGCCTATATATAACCCACCCCTTCTCTCCTCTGTTTTTTTTTGCTTGGATTGGTGGGAAGTGGGTGCTAGTTTTTTTTTCCTTTGCCACGCACAAGATGTGTTCGATGAAATGCCCGACCCACACTTAAGTTCACACAAAACGATATCCTCGACCGAGGTTAGCAACTTTATCCTTTTCATCTGTAATTGATACAGAAATATTGCATGTGTCGATGTACGGTGGTCATTTCACTATTCAAGATGTTATTGTAATGGTATTTGATAAACTTAATTATATGATGCAGATGGATGCACGGATGCGATGGATGTACGGCGAACGACGCAGTTCCGAGTTTATTGCAGGCCTGCATAAATTTCTCGATGTGGCTGAGGCAAACAAAGTGGATAATTTTATGCCTTGTCCATGTGAAGTGTCGGAACGTCAGGGAGTACTCTAACCCGAAAACCATTCAAGACCACGTGCTTCGGAGAGGTTTCATGCCCAGCTATAATTGTTGGACCAAGCACGGAGAAAGAGGGGTTAGGATGGAAGACAATGAAGAAGAGGAGGATGATGACAACTATCCTATGTTCCCTGAGGAATGCGGTGATACTGTAATGGAAGACGTTGAAGAAGAAGGAGGTGAACATCGGGCATCAGATGAGCCCGCTGATGGTCTTGGTGGGGTCATTTCTGATGCAAAGCGAGAATGCGATACAGAAAAGGAGAAGCTAAAGTTGGAGGCCATGCTAGAGGATCACAAAAAGTTGCTGTACCCAAATTGCGAAGATGGCAGCACAAAGCTCGGTACCACACTGGAACTGCTGAAATGGAAGGCAGAGACTGGTTGTTCTGACAAGGGATTTGAGAAGTTACTGAAAATAATGAAGCCGAAGCTTCCAAAGGATAACGAATTGCCCGAGACTACATACGAAGCAAAGAAGGCTATCTGCCCTCTAGGATTAGATGTGCAGAAGATACATGCATGCATTAATGACTGCATCCTGTACCGCGGTGAGGAGTACGAGAATATGGATAAATGCCCGGTATGCAATGCACTGCGGTACAAGATCAGACAAGATGACCCTGGTGATGTTGAGGGCGATGACGAGCCCCCCCGGAAGAGGGTTCCTGCTAAGGTGATGTGGTATGCTCCTATAATACCACGGTTGAAACGTCTGTTCAGAAACAAAGAGCATGCCAGGTTGTTGCGATGGCACAAAGAAGAGCGTAAGAAAGACGGGAAGTTGAGACACCCCGCCGATGGGTCCCAGTGGAGAAAAATCGACAGAGAGTTCCCGACATTTTCAGATGACGCAAGGAACTTAAGATTTGGTCTAAGTACAGATGGCTTTAATCCTTTTGGGGAGCAGAGCTCCAGTCATAGCACTTGGCCCGTGACTCTATGTATCTACAACCTTCCTCCTTGGTTGTGCATGAAGCGGAAGTTCATTATGATGCCAGTGCTCATCCAAGGCCCGAAGCAACCCGGCAACGACATTGATGTGTACCTAAGGCCATTAGTTGATGAACTTTTGCAGTTGTGGTCCGAACCAGGTGTACGTGTGTGGGATGAGCACAAACAACAGGAATTTGACCTACGAGCGTTGTTGTTCGTAACCATCAATGATTGGCCTGCTCTTAGTAACATTTCAGGACAGTCAAACAAGGGATACAATGCATGCACGCACTGTTTAGATAAGACTGAAAGTATACATTTGGGAAACAAGAATGTGTACCTGGGGCATCGTCGATTTCTTCCGAACAGTCATGCCGTAAGAAAGAAAGGCAAGCATTTCAACGGTGAGGCAGATCGCCGGAAGAAGCCTAACCTCCCTGATGGTGATGTTATATATGACATGGTCAAGGATTTAGAAGTAATCTTTGGAAAGGGTCCTGGCAGTCTATCTGTTCCGAATGACGCTGACAACCACGTACCCATATGGAAGAAGAAATCTATATTTTGGGAGCTACCCTATTGGAAAGTCCTAGAGGTCCGGTCTTCAATCGACGTGATGCACGTGACGAAGAATCTTTGCGTGAACCTGCTAGGCTTCCTGGGCGTGTATGGGAAGACAAAAGATACACCAGAAGCACGGGAGGACCAGCAACGTATGAAAGACCCATACAACAAGCAGACGGATAAAGGGCGTCAATACTTAAGCAGCTACGCTCTTACCAAAGCAGAGAAGGAAATCTTTTTTGAATGCCTGAGCAGTATCAAGGTCCCGGCTGGCTTCTCGTCAAATATAAAGGGAATAATAAATATGGCAGAGAAAAAATTCCAGAACCTGAAGTCTCATGATTGCCACGTGATTATGACGCAGTTGCTTCCGGTTGCATTGAGGGGGCTTCTACCGGAAAATGTTCGAGTACCCATTGTGAAGCTATGTGCATTCCTCAATGCAATATCTCAGAAGGTCATCGATCCAGTAACTCTACCAAGTTTACAGAAGGCTGTGGTCCAATGTCTTGTCAGCTTCGAGTTGGTGTTCCCCCCATCATTCTTCAATATTATGACGCATCTCCTGGTTCACCTAGTCGACGAGATTGCCATTCTCGGTCCTGTATTTCTACACAATATGTTCCCCTTCGAGAGGTTCATGGGAGTCTTGAAGAAATATGTTCATAACCGTGCTAGGCCAGAAGGAAGCATCTCAAAGGGCTATGGAACAGAGGAGGTCATTGAGTTCTGTGTTGACTTTATTCCTGACCTTAAGCCGATTGGTGTTCCTGAATCGCGGCATGAGGGGAGACTGAGTGGAAAAGGCACGCTAGGAAAGAAAGCACTGATATGTAGGGACGGGCATTCTTTAACTCAAGCACACTACACAGTTCTACAAAGTTCCACCTTCGTGGCTCCGTATATCGAGGAACACAAGAATTATGTACGCTCCAAGAACCCGGGGAGGATGACTCCTGGATTAAAGAAAAACACATGGAGACTTTCGGCAGTTGGTTGCGATTACAGCTCATGAATGACACCACTGTCGGAGATCAGCTCTACTTGTTGGCCGCGTCACCATCTTCGACTGTATTGAATTTCCAAGGGTACGAGATAAATGGGAATACATTTTACACGATCGCCCAAGATAAAAAGAGCACCAACCAAACAGTGGTGTCCGCTTTGATGCAACAGACGAGAATGGGCAAAAGGACACATACTATGGTTACATAGAGGAGATATGGGAACTTGACTATGGACCTACTTTTAAGGTCCCTTTGTTTCGGTGCAGTTGGGTCAACATGAATGGAGAAGGGATAAAGGTAGACCAGCTGTACGGAATGACAACAGTGGATCTCAAGAATCTTGGTTGTTACAGGAACGAACCATTCGTCCTAGCCAATGATGTGGCTCAGGTTTTCTATGTGAAGGACATGTCCTCCAGACCGAAAAAAAGAAAAAAAAGCAAACGAATACATCAGACGATGAGCCAAAGCGTCACATAGTTCTTTCAGGGAAAAGAAACATCGTGGGAGTCGAGGACAAGACAGACATGTCAGCAGATTATGATAAGTTTGATGAAATTCCGCCCTTCACAGTGAAAACTGACCCAAGCATCCCGTTAAATAATGAAGATGCTCCATGGTTACGGCCGAAGCGATCATAGGCCAGGGACATACGCGAAGAAGGGTTCATGGCATTTATGTAAATCAATGTAATGTATTAAACCTTTATGTGATGTGTAGTAATGTATTAAACCTTTATGTGGTGAAAACCATAATACATAGCTCGGGTCCATTTTTATTTAACCATAATACATCACGAATAATATCACTAACTTTTGTCGGGTCCTAAGCCACGGGGTGCTGAGCGGCCGGCGCTGCGCACCCAAAGAGCAGGAACCATCACAGGGTCAATACTCACGTGAGAAGGATCCCTATGAAGAACCATCCACCAACCGGGACATCGTCGCCGAGATCTGAAAAAATGAGTGGGAATTTGATCAAACACCTAGGTAGGGGAGGGAGAGGGCAGCACCTTGGTAAAAATACGCCCAAAACACACGGTTTCCCATCGTACATGTGGGGACCCCGGACTAGCTGTCCGAAATACCCGATTATGCTTAACACAACGATCCCGTGATCAGTCTGTCGTTGCACATAATCCGAATTGGATACCAAAGTTTACATCCCTTACAGTACCGAAAAAAAGTCTTACATAAATGGTCATTTAGACCAAGTTCTTACATAGGTGCCTTCATGGGCCAAACCAAATATCAGCGGAAGCTACGGCGTAGTAGACATCATATTCTAACGATGACCACCCGACAGGCAGCTGACTTGTGGAGATCCTTAGTTGGCGTAGAAGTCGCCATACTCCTGCTCGGCGTAGTGCTCCTCCTCGTAGTCTGGCTAGGTCAATAGCCAGGGACGAAACCAATATGAGTACATTTGAATGTACTCGCAAACTACCCCAACATGAGTATGCACTAGTTTTATTTTATTTGACAACTTTTATTTATTAAAAACATCTCTATATCTTTATTGAAAAAGGTAAGAAGAGTTTTATAATCACTTTTAAAGAAATCATCATTTTATCTGTTTCTCCAGAACTCCTCCTTTTCTCGACCATAGCCCGTCATGGTCCACTGTCCTCCAACCACCTCATACCGATCCGTTGGTATAGGTGTAGGAAACATTCTCCACTTCATTTTCTTTTTAAAACTCAAAGTTCTTTTAAAAACTTGCACAAGGTCTTAGGACAGTCTCCCAATTGTCCATATCCGAGGACTCGGCTATTCGAAAAGTTTTAACACTCTGCAGAGGTAGCACGCTTTTAACCCACATCTATCCGGCAACTCATTGTGTCTGCCACGTCTCGCCATACCAGGTGTATGCGAAGTAAGCCGCCGGCCATAGCCTCTTATTTGCTCATGCTAGTATAGGATCCTTCCCATATGACACTTTCCATCAACACCCAGTCCAGTTTCCCGTCAGAAACCCTAAGTGTGAGGACTCATAGTTTTGTCCGGCGGTTTATGGTGGAACCTTCTATCCTCCCCACCATCTTGTGTGAGGACCCGGGTCAGGGGGTAGATCCTCGGACCATCCCCTCATGCATAACGGAGTCATCTCCGTTGATGAGGTATCCTATACTAATAAGAGCAAACTACATGACTAAGCCTTTTCCCATATATGGTAAATGTGGTCGCACAGGGTAGGATTGGTTGCCATAGTACTAGGACACTGTGCATTTTTCATAAACATCACCATTTTTCCACGTCTCCATCCCAACACCGACATCTCGGCATTCCATAACCACACAAGAAATTTCAAAGGAGTTTTGAGTAACAACATTGTTTCCCATCCTAAAGTTTTATATAAACTACTACATAGGGTGGCAAAATAATATCCATATATTTTTGAAATGGGTTTTATAAATCTTGCTTTGAGAGTAAAACATGTTATGAAAGTAGATGCATATGTTTGTAGTGCAAGCTCAGAGAATAGCTTGCCTTGCTTGGCAAGTGATCTTGCTCTTGTTCTTCAATTTCATCAAACTCTCCTTCCTCGATATATCCGACAACGTTCTCGTCTAATTAATAAACAACAATGCAAACAATCACTAAGCTATACAAGCAATCATCTCAACACAACAACCATGAACATCACACATAGCTATTGCACACATCAAACCATACAATTTGGTTTCAAAATAATTGAATTAAACATCATTTGTTTATGTTCAAAATTAAGGCAGAAACTTGTGAAACATGTTTAATTCAATAACTTGAGTTCTGTTGGTCACAAAAATATAAACTAAAATTCTATGGAAAGCTACTGATGTGTAGAAGACAACACAATTTGATTTGGTTCAATTGGAGTTACCAAACTCCCTACACATTTGTTTGAATCCAGAAGCTTATTAATCAAGTTTTGGCTACCATTTAAATTCTATTGCTTCAAAAATTAAATCCTTTTAGGGGTGACTAAACATGACTATATTTGACCTAAACAAATCTTATATTTACTAATTGAAGGCACCAATAAAGCCTCCACGTTAATCCACATCATCAAAATTAATTAAGCGGTTCGATGTTGGATTTACGGCTAGGATGAACCGTGCAAAAAAGTAACGTACGACATGACAAATAATCTGTCACGATACGATTGAATCGTACGTGCAATGAGATCATGCCGGAAAAAAAAGCAACGAGACGGTTTACTATGTGGACTCTTGAATTTAAACATTATTTAAAAATAGTTATAGCCTGATAGATATTTGGACAAAAAGTCACGTAGGACATGTGACAGATAATCTGGCACGATAGTCCGACATCGAGTCAGTACGTGCGATGCGCTCATGCCAAGAAAAAAAAGCAACGAGATTTAAGATATTGGATTCGCCGGTAGTATCGTGTGAGACACAAAATCTGGAAGGACGTAACTAACAAGTCAGCATCGCCCATGCATGCAAATACAACATATAGCGAACCTTTGATCCAAACCATGAAAAAAAAAACGAGATCGTGCTTAGGGTTATCAGATCGATCGATCCTAATCAAGTCAGGCTGCATTGCCTAATTCTTCAAAACTCCCACGCCGCCGGCAAGTAATTTATTCACCCAGGTTGATTCGTTCATGTAATATGCTAGAAATTAGTAGGCGGAAGTATCAGATTTTGGTAAGATATTTACGAGCGCGTAAACTGCCAGGAGCTTGGTCACAACTGCGGGACGGTTTACCGGACGGCGGCTTCTATATCACGATGGATTAGCTGCTGCCACTCATCGTCTATGTATGCAGCAGTTTTGCATGCAAGCGCTTATATCAATTAACTGCAGGTCTCATGCATGGCTGGACGGAGTTACCCAACGAGATTCATCTATTTATAATTTTTTGTCCCCAATAGACCGTCCGATGGAGGGGGAGCACGGATGGGAGCAAGGAAGCGGAGCAGGCAAGCCCCATCCAATAGAATGTACCATGTCTACATGCAAAACATGCATCAGGTATGCTTCAACCTTATTCCGAGTTATTATTGCCTCCCAACGATCTGCTATGAGCTGTAACATGCGAGTAGTTATTTTTCCTTGCCCCCCTCTACCTCCAATCTGAATAGGAAGTTAATTAATTTCAAGATAAATTGTTAATTAAGATATCACCGAGATAACCATGCACATGTTGCCTGCACAATGAATCAGACATATGTGTAATATGCAAGCTATATAGAGAGTATTGCGCGGAAAAATATATGGAGCCATAGCTAATAGCTTGAAGTTGTATACAAGATGAAGTGTAGATGCGTAAAGTTGGAACCGTGTTTTTATTTGCATGCCAGGAGTTTTTTTTGTTTTTGTTTGCTGAAGTACCATGTCAGGATTTTAAGCAGGTGAACTATTTCCAATCTTTCTGGAGCCAAAAATATATATGAGACAAATATTTCATATAATTACATACAGGAAGGCATAAATGAATTATGAAATTCATCTATCTTTGTCCACATATTTTCTCCTGAAGTATTTAATTTCGTTTTAGTAATAAAATTAAAATATTGAAATTATATATCTATAAATCTGGAGTAGGCTAGACAGTGCACATAACAACGGTGGACTGCAAAAGAAAAAAATTATCATCTTATACCAGAAGTATTTATATGACTTATTAGTAAAACTATTCTAGCCATCTATTTTTTGGGTTTAAGTAATAACGGCCCAGATCGGCTATCTAATTCTACCACCGCACTTCTTTTTTCAATATAATAAAGGTATTTTCTCATCTAACTATGTCATGTCTCCATTTCTCTCCGCCGGGTCTCCCTTTTCTCTACGAAGGCTTCAGGTGCAGTACTTACATAAATATTTGTGTTTTGGGTAACTCAAAGTTAAATAAAATCTCAAACTATTGACAGTAGCCCCGTATGGCTATAGCACAAAGAATTTCATTGACGGTGGTTCATGTGGCGTGGAGGGACAAGGAGATCAAGCTGGATGAGATGCATTTTCCCTCATCATATGTTAATATGTTTTTTTTCTCTCGCAGTCACCGTAATATTGTTGATTACTTGAGTTGCCAGCATCAATGCATTGGTGTTCATACAAATAGTGCCTGGAATTGTATGTTTCCTACTGTAGCTACATGCATACACGTATAGAACGGTTCTCCAGCGGATGCATGAGTAAGCGTATGCATGGTAATGCATATTCTCTGTCGAGGTTGTTGCATGTTTATACACTCTCTCTGTTTAGAGATTAATTTTACCAATATCTATATTATGACTTTGTCTGTGTGCCACTAACACATGTACGTGTTTCCATGCCTATTTTATCTGTTTCTGTACCAAAATAACCCGGTACTCATATGAGATCTCGCTAAGAGTATTATAACTAAAATTTTGTTTTATCTGCTACGTTTGTCTCCTAAAATCAAATGTGTACACAAAAAACGTCGGAAGATACTCTTTCTGTTAAAAGCATTAATGTTTGTCGGCCAATGGAAAACAAACATCATCCATATGGGTTGTCCTTTAGCAGATCCTGATTGCAAACTGATACAACTTCTTGGAATATAGCTACGGTATGTTTTGTTTTCGGCGGGTCCAGATTCAAAAGATTTTTATTAAAATTCTGGATGAAAAAATCTTGATACGGCAATGAATAAGACCATGTATATTTGAATGCTAGCTTATGCTAACAATACCTAGATGAGATGCAAGGTACATTGTTCTTCCGAAATCAGATGAACATATCTATGTTCTTTGTTTCACGGAGATTAGTACATGTTCCGAACATTTTTCATGATATGTTAATTCATAAATAATATTCTACAATGACTTGAACTATTGAGAAAAAAAGCACATTAGAAATATGTGTCGAGACACTATCAATTTTTTAAACAAAATTGCATAGACGGCGAGCTACCCTCGATTATATGGTGTTCTATTAGACAAACTAATCCATGTATAAATCATAGCTACGAATTATATTTAACACGTCTAATTGTATTAGTATACTGAAGAGTTTGGATAAGTTGTTAAACAGTGTAATGGAGTTTAATTTACTTAGAATCATGAGACTTTGCAATGGTACAGAGATTCAAATTTATCAATCTATAGGTCTCACAATGAGTAACAATTAAATTTAAACAAAAGACATAGTATATATATATTCAGATATTCTAAATACTAGCCCGTGCGAATGCACGGGTTGACGACTAGTTGGTCCTAATTCATTTGGGTTAACCATTTAACATAATTAAATGTTTGAGTGCAGAAGGTGTTTAAACTTCAAATGAATACTAAACAAATACCACTGCACAATTAATTCTACCAAAATTAGGGAAGCTAACACATGTCAGTACTAAGCTAGAAAAATTGGTTTGGAATTATTTGGACTAAAGAGTATCAGAAACAAACAAGTTTAGAATTTAAACCTTCTGTAGTATTTTTAATAATAATTTTTATTTATTTAATTAAATGGAATGAATCCAATTGGGTTGGTTAAACATTTTGATAAGCTTTCCAGAACAATTGAGTTTGATTTATTTGGATTCCTAAATCTTGAGATATTGAATTTCAAGTTAATCCAGTACTGTTTTTCCAAATTAAATTAGAAAAACTAGTTCTGGATAATGTTTGAATCTCTGACCAGTGGGGCCTACATGGCAGCGACACAGCGCGCGCGGGAAAATGATTAAAAACCTGACGAGCGGGGCCCGCCCGTCAGTCTCTCTCTCTTTCTTTTCTAATCGAAGCGGTACGCTACCGTTGGATGGAGATCCAACGGCCCGCAACGAAACCATCGGCGACGACCATTTCTGGGCGGCGCCGTGGCTCCGGCGACGGCGAGGTTGGGCAAAACCTCACCTAGAGGGCTCGGGAGGTCGAGGTGGTGATGCGAATCGACGGCGGTGGCGAGGTGGAAGCTTCTGGCCGAGTCCTGCTTGCTGGGACGGAGTGGTTCGTCGGCGGCGAGGTCTCCGTCTTCCTTGGCCACGGACAGCAACTCCGGCGAGGTTCCACGGCCGCGTCTGGGCACTGATCAAAGGGGAAAAGGGATGGGGTGAGTGCGGTGATGCTAAGGAAGAGAGTACGGGCAGGAAGAAGGGAATGGGGCAGTGTGGCGTCGCGGCCACGACGGACCTCGACGGCGGCAGTGGCTACGGCACAGCACGCCCTCCTGGCGGTGCACGGCGAATCGAGAGGGGGCAGTGAGGGAGTGGGGTGGTGTGGTGTTCCAGAGAGGCTTGGGGTGGTTTTATAGCGCGGGGGCCGGCGCATCGTGGACGGAGTGCACGGCGACGTCCATGGCGCACGGCGGAGATATTTCTCCCCAATCCGACGCGGCGGTGCGAGGGACGTGGAGACTAGGCGTTCACCGGGGTCCGGACGTGTTCTAGAAGGCTCGGCCAAGCGCGGCGTGTCGGGGAGCAGCGAGCTGGGCCAATTTGGGTCGACGACGGCGAGCTCGCCACGGCGACGCTGGAGTGGAATCGAGGCGAGGGACGGCGTAACTGCTCTCCTCTGCGGCGCCGCGGCTGCAGAGGCACGGGAGCGAGGGAGAGCGCGGCCAGGGGGGCCTGGGGAGCGCGGAAACGGCGAGCACGGTCGCGGCGACACGGCGATGGTCGTCGGGGTTGAAGTCGACGACATTTTGCAGAAAGCCCCCTGCTTCTTCTTTTCTTTTATTTTCCAGTTTCTTTTTAATATCCAGAAGCTTTTCTGGATTTAATTGGGGCACTTAAACATTTTAGAAAAATTTGCAAATAATTGTGGGGCCTCCCCATAACATGTAGAAGCTCCACAAAAATTGGCTTTGCAAAATAAAATGTTTTGCATCATTTTCTTTCATAGGGTTTTGAATTTGGTAATTGATTTATTTCAAATTGATTTTACTTTACAATTTTAAAATTAGTTTTAAAAATAGCATTGAAGAGGGAAAGTAGTAAGAATCAAAATGGGAGTGTTTACATTACAACTCCACTGACTTTGGTTTGAAATTAATTGAGTTTGTCACTTGAAGAATTTCATGTGACAACTTGTCACTTTTATTTTTCTCTTTGTTTATTTTTTTATAACTTTATTTTGTTTTACTTTTTCTTCAAGTGTTCATTAGAGCAAGCAACACACACAACAAGACAAACAACTTAAGTAACAAGAAGCAATCAACACACAATAAACAACAAAAGTTTTTGTTGGCTCTCATTTTTGGAATATAATATTGATAATATTTTTGGGATGTTACAATCCTTCCCCCCTTAAAATAAATCTCGTCCCGAGATTTGCTAGGCTTGGTTTTAAGGAGGTCTGGGAATTCGCTTCGAAGATAATCTTCGCGTTCCCAAGTTGCTTCTTCTTCAGAGTGGTTAGTCCACTGGACTTTGTAAAACTTGATCGCACGTCTTCGGGTAACACGAACATCTTCTTCGAGAATTTGAGAGGTCTCTCACGATAGTCAGGTCTTGGTTCAGGTCGATGGAGAGGTGGTCGATGTTTTTGAAAACATCAGGCTGGTCAGGAACTTCAAGACACTTCCGGAGCAAGGAAATGTGGAAGACATCATGATAATCTCCTAACTCCTGGGGTAACTCCAGCTGATAGGATACTTCTCCTCGACGAGCAATGACCTTGAAGGGTCCAATATACCTTGGCGCTAATTTTCCTTTGACATGGAAACGCTGCATTCCTTGAGGGGTGTCACTCGGAGATAAACATAATCTCCGACGTTGAAGGTGAGGTCACGGCGCTTGGTGTCAGCGTAACTCTTCTGACGGGATTGGGCAGTTTTGAGGCGTTCACGAATAAGCTGAACTTGCTCTTCAGCTTCACGGAGGGTATCTGGTCCGAACAATTTGCTTTCTCCGGTATCGGACCAATTCAGGGGTGTACGACACTTCTTGCCGTAAAGGGCTTCAAAAGGGGCCATTTGCAGACTAGACTGATAACTGTTGTTGTACGAGAACTCTGCAAACGGAAGACAATCTTCCCACTTGGAACCATAGGATAGAACACATGCGCGAAGCATGTCCTCCAATATCTGGTTCACTCGCTCAGTTTGGCCATCGGTCTGGGGATGATAAGCTGTGCTAAATGCTAACTTGGTTCCGAGGGCTTCATGAAGGGATTTCCAGAATCTTGAGGTGAATTGCGTGCCTCTATCAGATACAATCTTCTTAGGCACACCATGCAGGCTCACTATTCTGGAAATATACAGGTCTGCTAACTGAGCTCCGGTATGAGTGGTCTTGACAGGAACAAAGTGGGCAACCTTGGTCAGTCGATCAACGATGACCCAGATTGAATCATGGCCTCGGTTGGATCTTGGAAGTCCGGTAATAAAATCCATTCCAATCTCATCCCACTTCCACTCGGGAATTTTCAAAGGTTGAAGCAATCCAGCGGGTCGCTGATGTTCAGCCTTAACTCGCTGGCAGATGTCACACTTGGCTACGAATGAACCAATCTCTCGCTTCATTCCATGCCACCAAAATCTTTCTCGAAGGTCTTGGTACATTTTGGTTCCGCCGGGGTGGATTGAATAAGGGGTCTCATGGGCCTCCTTCAGGATTAACTCCTTAAGTTCCGTGACATTGGGCACACAGATACGGTCATTGAATTTCAGCACTCCTTCAGCATCTTCGGTAAAACCGGGTGCTTTGCCGAGGGAAATCTTCTTCCTAATTCCCTCTATGCTTTCATGACCTTTCTGGGCTTCTTTGATTTGATCCATCAGGGTTGGGGTTAACTCTAGATTGGCGAGATAACCATGGCTAACAAGCTCTAGTCCAAAATCTTGGAACTCTTTGAACAAGGCTGGCTGTTCGGCTTGGATCAGGGCATTCAGGGTGCAAGGTTTGCGACTAAGGGCATCGGCAACTACATTAGCCTTTCCAGGGTGATAATGGATTCCAATATCATAATCCTTGATTAATTCCATCCATCTCCTCTGTCGCAGGTTCAGATCTTTCTGGGTGAAAATATACTTCAAGCTTTTGTGATCTGTATAGACCTCGCAGCGATGTCCCGCAAGATAGGGACGCCACGTTTTGAGAGCAAGAACAACAGCAGCTAACTCCAAGTCATGGGTTGGGTAATTCTCTTCATGCGGTCGCAACTGCCGGGACAGATACGACACAACTTTGCCTTCTTGCATCAGAACGCAACCAAGTCCGAGGCGTGATGCATCGCAATACACGTCGAAACTCTGGGTGACGTCTGGCATGATCAGGATTGGGGCTGAGGTTAGTCTCTTCTTCAGTTCTTGGAAACTATCCTCACACTTCTGAGTCCATTCAAATTTCTTGTCCTTCTTCAACAGTTGGGTCATGGGTTTGGCTATACTGGAAAATCCTTCAACGAACTTGCGGTAATAACCGGCAAGTCCGAGAAAGCTTCGGATTTCAAAACATTGGTTGGGGATAACCAGTCAAAATGGCTTGATCTTCTCTGGGTCAACAGAAATTCCTCCGGCAGACACAACATGTCCGAGAAATGCCACTTCACTGAGCCAAAACTCACACTTGCTAAGCTTGGCATACAGCTGGTGCTCTCGGAGGTCTCCAAAACTAGACGCAGGTGTTCAGCATGCTCTTCTTCGGTCTTGGAATAAATAAGGATGTCATCAAGGAAAACTACCACGAACTTGTCGAGGTACTCCATGAAAATCTTGTTCATGAGATTCATGAAATAGGCTGGGGCATTGGTCAGACCAAAAGACATCACGGTGTATTCAAACAAACCGTAACGAGTGGTGAAGGCGGTCTTGGGAATCTGTCTCTCGGATCTTCAACTGATGGTATCCTGTCCGAAGATCGATCTTGGAAAAGACTCGGGCTCCGTTCATTTGATCGAACAGATCCTCGATCTTGGGAAGAGGATACTTATTTTTAATGGTCACGTCATTCAGCTTGCGATAATCCACACACAGGCGTGTGGTACCGTCTCTCTTGTCCACAAATATAATGGGTGATCCCCAAGGTGAAGCTTGGGCGAACAAGTCCTTTGCTGAGCATATCTGCCAATGCTTCTTCAACTCAACCAGCTCTTCCGGATTCATCCGATAAGGTCTTTGGGATATAGGGGCGGTTCCTGGGATAAGCTCAATTATGAACTCAATTTCCCGGTCTGGCGGCATACCAGGCAATTCTTCTGGGAAAACATCCTTGAACAGGTGAACAACACGGATCTCATCTAGGGCAGGTCGAGCTATGCTCTCATGGCAGCCTGGGTGAGATTGACTAGTTTCAGACACATACTCCACTTCTACTTCTTTGTCGGTGGTGATGGATACAGCTCTTCTAGCACAGTCAATTCGACCATGGTACTTGGCTAACCAATTCATACCGAGTATAACATCGATGCCTTGGGTTCCCAGAACAATTAAGTTAACTGGAAACTTTTCTCCTTTGATCTCAAGGGGTACATCGGAGCAAAACATCTTGGTCTCTACGGTGGATTCTGGGATTTGGATGACCATGGGTTTGGGTAAGAGGCTCTCAACTAAACCTCCCTTAGCAACAAATTCTTGGGTAACAAATGAATGGGTAGCACCAGAATCAAACAGAACAGTTGCAGGTACTGAGTTGACAAGGAACGTACCCAGCACAACATCCGGAGCATCCTGAGCTTCTTCAGCATTGATGTGGTGCAGACGACCCTTGGCAACAGCAGCATTTCCGCGGGTGCGGCATTCTTGCCATTTCCATTTCCATTGCGGCCTTGACCATTGTTCTGTGCCGGCGCATTGGGGCGCTGGACATTCCTCTTGGGATTGGGACATTCTTTGGAGTAGTGACCCTTGTTGCCGCATTCAAAGCAGATCACATTGGGATTGCGGGTGAAGTTGTTGAAGTTTCCTCCGGGACGGTTATTGTCATTGGGGCGGTTGAAGTTGTTTGGGCGGTTAGGGTAATTGGGGCGTGGAGCTTGGGGTGGACGATAGGCAGGCCTGGTGTTCTGCTGAAAGATACGAGGTTTCTGGCTGCTCGAACCTTCCTGAGCATTCATCCTCCTCTTGCGACCTTCATACATAGACTTGCGCTTGGTCTCCAGCTGGATGGCTTTGTCCACAAGTGACTCCAGATCACGGAAGTCATGGATAACCAAAGCACACTGCAGTTCATCATGAGTCCACTCATGAAACGCTCCATCTTCTTCTCTTCTTTGTCGGTGTCATCAGGAGCATACCGAGATAAGTCGGTAAATCATCCAGATAACCGACCACATCTCTACTTCCCTGCCTCAGTTTGCGGAACTCATCCTTCTTCCTCTCAATAAGTCCGTGGAATATGCTTCTTGCGGAACTTCTCCTGGAACTCAGCCCAGTTGATGACATGACCAGCTGGCTGGAGAGTCTTGGTAGTTTCCCACCAAGCTCTTGCAGGTCCAGCGAGATAGTGGGTTGCATACAGCACTTTCTCATTTTCTCCCACAGCAGCAACTTCAAGATTATTGTCGATGGTGCGAAGCCAATCATCGGCTTCTAGTGGGTGAAGTCCCTTGGAGTAGGTGGGTGGGTTGGTCTTCTGAAAATCGCCTAAGGTGGATCGCTGGTTCTCATTGCCATTGCCACCATTGTTGTTGTTGTTGTTGTTGTTGTTATAGCGGCTGCGAGTTGTTGCAGGGCAACGAGATGAGCCTGGCGCTCCTGCCGGGCATTTTCACGTTCCTCCATGATAAGCGCGAGAAGTTGGGCGGGGGTTGGGTCCGGTGGTGGTGGTGCTGATCCTGATCCTCCCGTATTGTCGCGACGGGGCGGCATCCTGAAGCACACCGGGTATAAGAGGCAAGGCAAGAAAAGTTCGACTAAGGGAAAAGACGATCTCGCAAGTGGTTGATTAATTTAAGATTATATGAAAATATTTCACACAGATTTAAACAAGACAAACATACTTATATATTACCAACATCACATCAAAGTTCACATCAACAACAAGCTTACAACATCAAGCTTACAACATCACCTTACATCTAGATACATACATCTGGTTTCCAAAAGAACCACTACTACGACTCGACTAGCTATAGGGGGTCAACCTAATCCTGCGGTAGTGATCAAGTCACTCGCCTACTGAGGTGGAACCTCCAGCTCTAACACGTCAGCATCTGACTGGTAGGGTGGCTCCTCGGGATCCTCCTCCTCCTCGAGAACTGCTCGAGTGGCTCCTCCTCCTCGTCAACTAACTCCTCCTCATCATCCTCCTCCTCACAGTCCATCTCCTCCACGAAGTCATCATCGTCACTGAGGAAAGCGTCGTTCTCCTTGCGGAGATCCTCGCCCTCCTCCTCCATCTCGTCAGTATGGTGCTCTAGATCCTCAATCAGCCGTCCTGCTCTGCCACCTTCGTGCGGAGCTTCACGATAGTCTTCCTCAGCTGGGCCCTCTTCCTGAGAAGAGCGACCTTCTCCTCCATCAGCTTCACCTCGTTCTCGCGAAGCTCAACGAGCGACTCGCGGTCAAAGTGGAGCTGAATCCTAGTGCGCAACAGATCATCCTGAGTGCACTGAAGTAACATCTCCATGTCCATGATGTAGCTCCCAAACATCGGGTGGTAAGGTGAAGGAGTAGGGTGTCCATCGCAGTTGCGCCTCCCGTAGAACCGGAAACGGGAGTCTACTAACTCCGCCTTGTGCTCCTCACAAAGTCGGGCTAGCATCCTCTGTGTAGCAGTACAGAGACCATCAACCCAGTGGCCTCCTTGGTGGTGAAGATGAGCGTCCTGGAACTGGGAGACTTGATGTTCCTGCGAACTGACGACCTGATGAGCCAGCTCAGCCTTCCGACACCGTGAACATCAACTGAGCTCCCTCAAACTCTGGAGCGGGGCGACCTAACAGCTTGGTCAACTCGAACAAGTCCCTCTCAAACGTCAGCTTGCTGTCCTTCTCAGCTGAACGAACTCGTCCAATGGAGTGCCATCTACAATTTTTAAGCAAAATTTTAAGTTAGTTAGGTGACAAGTGTATCAAAATTTTAATATAGTAGGGCAACAAGTGAGTCAAATTTTAAGCTTAATGAGAGGTGTGCAAAATTTTAGGGATACAAGGAAAATGTAATATTTAATGAGAGTAAAATTTTGCATAAGTAAGAGGATTGGAGATAAGCAATTTTCGAAAATACTTCATTCCTTTCTTTTTAGAAATTCATCTTTTGTAACATTTGACAAACGACCATGCTAACTAAGGTTTCCTAAAGTCAGGATGGCTCTGATACCAAGTCTGTGGGGACCCCGGACTAGCTGTCCGAAATACCCGATTATGCTTAACACAACGATCCCGTGATCAGTCTGTCGTTGCACATAATCCGAATTGGATACCAAAGTTTACATCCATTACAGTACCGAATAAAAGTCTTACATAAATGGTCATTTAGACCAAGTTCTTACATAGGTGCCTTCATGGGCCAAACCAAAATATCAGCGGAAGCTACGGCGTAGTAGACATCATATTCTAACGATGACAACCCGACAGGCAGCTGACTTGTGGAGATCCTTAGTTGGCGTAGAAGTCGCCATACTCGCTCGGCGTAGTGCTCCTCCTCGTAGTCTGGCTAGGTCAATAGCCAGGGACGAAACCAATATGAGTACATTTGAATGTACTCGCAAACTACCCCAACATGAGTATGCACTAGTTTTATTTTAGTTGACAACTTTTATTATTTAAAACATCTCTATATCTTTATTGAAAAAGGTAAGAAGAGTTTTATAACTATCTTTTAAAGAAGTCACCATTTTATCTGTTTCTCCAAAACTCCTCCTTTTCCGACCATAGCCCGTCATGGTCCACTTTCATCCAACCACCTCATACCGATCCGTTGGTATAGGTGTAGGAAACATTCTCCACTTCATTTTTTTTTAAAACTCAAAGTCTTTTAAAAACTTGCACAAGGTCTTAGGACAGTCTCCCAATTGTCCATATCCGAGGACTCGGCTATTCGAATAGTTTTTAACACTCTGCAGAGGTAGCACGCTTTTAACCCACATCCATCCGGCAACTCATCGTGTCTGCCACGTCTCGCCATACCAGGTGTATGCGAAGTAAGCCGCCGGCCATAGCCTCTTATTTGCTCATGCTAGTATAGGATCCTTCCCATATGACACTTTCCATCAACACCCAGTCCAGTTTCCCGTCAGAAACCCTAAGTGTGAGGACTCATAGTTTTGTCCGGCGGTTTATGGTGGAACCTTCTATCCTCCCCACCATCTTGTGTGAGGACCCGGGTCAGGGGGTAGGTCCTCGGACCATCCCCTCATGCATAACGGAGTCATCTCCGTTGATGAGGTATCCCATACTAATAAGAGCAAACTACATGACTAAGCCTTTTCCCATATGGTAAATGTGGTCGCACAGGGTAGGATTGGTTGCCATAGTACTAGGACACTGTGCATTTTTCATAAACATCACCATTTTTCCACTTCTCCATTCCAACACCGACATCTCGGCATTCCATAACTCACAAAGAAATTTCAAAGGAGTTTTGAATAAACAACATTGTTTCCCATCCTAAAGTTTTATATAAACTACTACATAGGGTGGCAAAATAATATCCATATACTTTTGAAATGGGTTTTATAAATCTTGCTTTGAGAGTAAAACATGTTATGAAAGTAGATGCATATGTTTGTAGTGCAAGCTCAGAGAATAGCTTGCCTTGCTTGGCAAAGTGATCTTGCTCTTGTTCTTCAATTTCAGCAAACTCTCCTTCCTCGATATATCCGACAACGTTCTCGTCTAATTAATAAACAAACAATGCAAACAATCACTAAGCTATACAAGCAATCATCTCAACACAACAATCATGAACATCACACATAGCTACTGCACACATCAAACCATACAATTTGGTTTCAAAATAATTGAATTAAACATCATTTTTTTGTTCAAATTATGGCAGAAACTTGTGGAACATGTTTAATTCAATAACTTGAGTTCTGTTGGTCACAAAAATACAAACTAAAATTCTATGGAAAGCTACTGATGTGTAGAAGACAACACAATTTGATTTGGTTCAATTGGAGTTACTAAACTCCCTACACATTTGTTTGAATCCAGAAGCTTAATAATCAAGTTTTGGCTACCATTTAAATTCTATTGCTTCAAAAATTAAATCCTTTTAGGGGTGACTAAACATGACTAAATGTGACTAACAAAATTGGTCCTAATTCATTTGGGTTAACCATTAACATATTTAAATGTTTGAGTGCAGAAGGGTGTTTAAACTTCAATACTAAACAATACACTGCACAATTAATTCTACCAAAATTAGGGAAGCTAATACAAGGCAGTACTAAGCTAAAAATTGGTTTGGAATTATTTGGACTAACAGAGTATCAGAAACAAACAAGTTTAGAATTTAAACCTTCTGTAGTATTTTTAATAATACTTTTTATTTATTTAATTAAATGGAATGAATCCAATTGGGTTGGTTAAACATTTTATAAGCTTTCCAGAACAATTGAGTTTGATTTATTTGGATTCCTAAATCTTGAGATATTGAATTTCAAAGTTCATCCAGTACTGATTTCAATTTAAAAGAAAATCCAGTTTGGATAATGTTTAAATCTCTGACCAGTGGGGCCTACATGGCAGCGACACAGCGCGCGCGGGAAAATGATTAAAACCTGACGAGCGGGGCCCGCCCGTCAGTCTCTCTCTCTCTTTCTTTTCTAATCGAAGCGGTACGCTACCGTTGGATGGAGATCCAACGGCCCGCAACGAAACCATCGGCGACGACCATTTCTGGGCGGCGCCGTGGCTCCGGCGACGGCGAGGTTGGGCAAAACCTCACCTAGAGGGCTCGGGAGGTCGAGGTGGTGATGCGAATCGACGGCGGTGGCGAGGTGGAAGCTTCTGGCCGAGTCCTGCTTGCTGGGACGGAGTGGTTCGTCGGCGGCGAGGTCTCCGTCTTCCTTGGCCACGGACAGCAACTCCGGCGAGGTTCCACGGCCGCGTCTGGGCACTGATCAAAGGGGAAAAGGGATGGGGTGAGTGCGGTGATGCTAAGGAAGAGAGTACGGGCAGGAAGAAGGGAATGGGGCAGTGTGGCGTCGCGGCCACGACGGACCTCGACGGCGGCAGTGGCTACGGCACAGCACGCCCTCCTGGCGGTGCACGGCAAATCGAGAGGGGGCAGTGAGGGAGTGGGGTGGTGTGTGTGTTCCCAGAGGGCTGGGGTGGTTTATAGCGCGGGGGCCGGCGCATCGTGGACGGAGTGCACGGCGACGTCCATGGCGCACGGCGGAGATATTTCTCCCCAATCCGACGCGGCGGTGCGAGGGACGTGGAGACTAGGCGTTCACCGGGGTCCGGACATGTTCTAGAAGGTCTCGGCCAAGCGCGGCGTGTCGGGAGCAGCGAGCTGGGCCAATTTGGGTCGACGACGGCGAGCTCGCCACGGCGACGCTGGAGTGGAATCGAGGCGAGGGACGGCGTAACTGCTCTCCTCTGCGGCGCCGCGGCTGCAGAGGCACGGGAGCGAGGGAGAGCGCGGCCAGGGGGGCCTGGGGAGCGCGGAAACGGCGAGCACGGTCGCGGCGACACGGCGATGGTCGTCGGGGTTGAAGTCGACGACACTTTTGCAGAAAGCCCCCTGCTTCTTCTTTTCTTTTATTTTCCAGTTTCTTTTTAATATCCAGAAGCTTTTCTGGATTTAATTGGGGCACTTAAACATTTTAGAAAAATTTGCAAATAATTGTGGGGCCTCCCCATAACATGTAGAAGCTCCACAAAAATTGGCTTTGCAAAATAAAATGTTTTGCATCATTTTCTTTCATAGGGTTTTGAATTTGGTAAATTGGTTTATTTCAAATTGATTTTACTTTACAATTTTAAAATTAGTTTTAAAAATAGCATTGAAGAGGGAAAGTAGTAAGAATCAAAATGGGAGTGTTTACATTACAACTCCACTGACTTTGGTTTGAAATTAATTGAGTTTGTTACTTGAAGAATTTCATGTGACAACTTGTCACTTTTATTTTTCCTTCTTTGTTTATTTTTCTTTTTTATAACTTTATTTTGTTTTCTACTTTTTCTTCAAGTGTTCATTAGAGCAAGCAACACACACAACAAGACAAACAACTTAAGTAACAAGAAGCAATCAACACACAATAAACAACAAAAGTTTTTGTTGGCTCTCATTTTTGGAATATAATATTGAAATAT